>JAOSBN010000007.1:17109486-17131181 GCA_027563595.1 Erythroxylum suave | reverse complement strand
TATTTTCTCAAATTTTGCCTAACTCAAAAAGTCAACTCTCAATGACCAAAAAGTCAAACTTTTCTTAATTCTTCAAAATTTCTCACTTTTCTCTTTATTTCTTGATTCTCAACTTCCATTTCAATCCACTAAGTCACTTTAACTTTCATAACCATATAAATCTATTCAACTCCCAAAATTATCAAAATCCATCAATTCTTTCTTCATCACTTTCCTTTAAGTATAAATACATTTATACCTAAACATATACATAATAACACTCATTTCTTTTCATTTATTATTTCTAAATTTCACTTAAAAATCGGGGTCCGAAAGACTTGGAGGAGCAATTTTACATGAAGCAAATAAAAGGGATTGGTTAACTTGAAGAAAGACATTTAGTTTGTAAATGAAGGAAACCACTTTATAGTTTAAAGTAGCCCCTATATTGATGATATAAAATTTTTTATCAGTACATAATATGAATTAATAATCATATATTTGAATTGAAGTGTTGTTTATTGGTTAAGAGATTTACTAATGGTTCGTTTAGTTTTTTGTTACTCTTTATAGATGATTTATTGATTTTTATTAAGAGTATACATAACATGAATTAAAATAAAGACTTTGATGAGAAAGAAGATTGACACAAAGGATCTTAGTTAAGAAGATACTTAGAATGGAGACTCAAAGGGATATGAGCTCTAAAAAATAATAGTTATCTTAATGCAATTATATTAAAACATGTTGAACAAATTTGGAATGATTAATTCTAAGTGTTCCTTATTAGAAAAAAATGGTGTTAAATATGGTCATATATAGATGAATTACTCATTTAGAAGGTGGTGGATATTGTGAGATCTTTAAGCTTTCTTAAGTTCGTACAAAATAGGTTGAGAGTGCGAAGACCATACATGTTATAATACCAAAGATATTTTACAAAAATATCTTTTGTATTATACCACATAACATACATGCATACATATTAATTTATCCTTACTTTTGAATATAGTAAAAAATAGCCACTCATGCTTTTAACGAGGTAGCACACAAATTAGTCGATTCTAAAAGTTTTTATGTTCCTATTCATTTTCTATATTGTTCTTGCTTGTATATTACTCAATATGCTCCATTTAAGATCTTGAGTTCTCCCATTATCTAAAGGATAGTACTAGCTTTGATGTAGATGATAGAGTTAAAGATGATATGAATTTAAATAGATTGATCTATATCTTTTCTATTTTTTAAGGTCTATTTCTTTATATATTTATTTTATTTATAACTTCCAATAACTTAACCTTCACCAATCACATTCTTTTTTTGTATAGATCTTAACAGGTAGTTTGGAAATTTTGGAATTGGATTTATTGACGAATTAAATTTAATTACATTTGTGGGATTGAATTAAATTCGATTTACACTGTTTGGAATAAATCTATAAATACTATAATTGAATTCAATTATATTGTTTGGAACACAATAAAAATGAATTCAACTACTTCATATAACTTTTTTATCCTTAACTAAAAATAGTATGCAATCAATGTGTGTGTTTTGTAGTATTTTGTATATTTATGATGTGTATATTTGAAAAAAGAATTTTTAATGTTTTGAAAAGAATTGACTCTTCAATCTACACACTAAATCGGATCATTTAAGATGTGAATTGAATTTATAAGAAAAATGAGATTCAATTACGTGGTTGAATTTAAATTATCTCTTTTTTAACATTTCATACATATGAATTGAATTTAGTTACATAAAATTAATGAATTGTATCCAATTCACTAGATTTCAAACACGTTGTAAGCCTTTTGAGAGTGTACTAATAATCCCAGCCGAAGGATAAATCATCAAACACTGCAAAGATAAGGCTGGTACGATCAATAGAACATGGTTTATACTAGATTTCTCACTCCCATTACCTGACTCACCAACTTGTTCTGAATATTAATACGATGATCCCTCCCAATCTCAATGTTTCATCCCCCAACCAAATTCCTCTCTTCTTCGTGCATTAGAATAAGCACAAGCTCCAATTATAAAACTATATTTGAGTCAATGACTTGGCCAATGGGTTGGATCAATCTCGATCTCTTTGATTTACATGAAGACATTTGAGATTAGCATCATAGTACTAAAGATGGATGTTTAAGAAAAATGATTAAAGAGGAAAACTATTGTTAAGTGTACTTTAACAAAGCGAAAGGGTAATTACTATATTATCGTTCTTTTATTTTCTTGGAAAAACAATTAATTATGACGTGACGTGTTCCGTAGGGATGGAATTGGAAAAGACGAGGCAATTAAAATAAATTTGCACTGAATTGTTAGTGTTGTTAGGCAGAGTAGATCGAGAGAGGAGCGAGGAACGAGAGCTTGAAGACATTTTCTATTTTCAGTTACTATATAAATCGATACAGAGAGAGAGACACTGTCACGGAGGAGTTCTTCATTTGTCGGTAGAGACAGTGGGGATGGGTTGCTCGTTCTCGGGGCTCAATGCGCTGTACGACGCTGTGAACGGCGGAGGGGACGTGTGGATCAACGAGAATAGGTTCAGGATCGTGAGGCAGCTGGGAGAAGGCGGATTCGCCTTCGTCTACTTGGTCAAAGAGCTCCTCTCCGATTCTTCTTCTGCTTCTGGTCTCGCCAGCAAGCTCAAGGACAAATCTCACCTCTCTGGTACTTGATCTGATTCAATTAATTATTGGATTCTTTTTAATTTTCTCTGATTTAGATAGATTGCTAAATCTAGATGACGGAACTTATGCAATGAAGAAAGTTCTGATTCAAACCAATGATCAATTGGAGTTGGTTCGAGAAGAGATCCGTGTGTCTTCGCTCTTTAGTCACCCCAATTTGCTTCCACTTCTTGATCATGCTATTATTGCTGTTAAGGTTTGAAACAAATCTGGTGATTTACATATTGACTTGCTTTGATTGGGATTAAATTTAAGTAGCCGTTCTGCTAACTTTCGGTTCAAATTTGTTGTGTAAATGGATTTGGTATGATGGGTTTGATTTATATCGATTGTTGTCTAGACTGCTCAAGAAGGATCTTGGAACCACGAAGCTTATTTGTTATTTCCAGTTCACTTGGATGGAACTTTACTGGACAATACCAAAGCTATGAAAGCTAAGAAGGAGCACTTTTCCACTTCTGACGTTCTTCATATATTCCGCCAGGTAATAGAGCACCCCTTTTCTTTTTTGAAGAGAACTTTTGACCTGTATACAACACTGCTAATAGTTATAATACTTGATATATGTTGATGGGCTACTTTTACGTGCTTCCTCAGTCTGCCTTTCTGTTCTAGTTAATTCACATTTTGTTCTTAGCATTTAACATTTACAACGTGGGATCTGCCTGTTTATATGCTTCCAATCTTTTTACTCCTTTACTTCTTTAACTGGTAAAAACCTGTAATATGCAGCTTTGTGCCGGTCTCAAACATATGCACAATCTTGATCCACCATATGCGCATAATGATGTCAAACCTGGTAATGTTCTTCTAACACACAGGAAAGGTCAGCCACCTCTTGCAATTTTGATGGATTTTGGCAGTGCTCGACCGGCGAGGAGGCAAATTAGATCACGCTCTGAAGCTCTACAGTTGCAGGTGCTTCTATGTACTTTCTTCCTTTTCCTTTTCGATGTCCTCTTCTTCTTTGTATCCCTGGAATACTTCTTACTGTGTTATACCTTCACATTGTTAGGATATCTTCATATTTTAAGTTATTCTGAAGAGTAATTCCATTTAATTGAAATTGCCTTGGCTTTCATGATCTGGTTCACTCGGTGCAAGTGAAAGATCATTTTTACTATATTGTGGCTGATGGGTGAATAGGAATGGGCATCTGAGCATTGTTCAGCACCTTTCAGAGCTCCTGAGCTGTGGGACTGTCCTAGTCATGCAGACATTGATGAAAGAACTGATGTTTGGTCACTAGGATGCACACTATATGCAATAATGTGAGCCCAATTTTTCCTTTCTTAAACTGTGATCATTGCTTATTATGAGGAACTTCTATTATATTTTTCTTTCCATTTTTTCTCTTTTTAATTCTGATGGTTGACTGCTTATGATTTATCTATTGCATATTCCATTGTTGAGGAAGCCAAGAACTACTGTCCTCAGAAAAAATATATTTTTAAATGCTTTACAATGTTTCTTGCTTTGCACATATGTGGAATATAGGTTGACAAATTACCTCATTATGTTTTTGTCGCCAGGCACACGAGCACAAACTATCTAGATCCTTAATAGCTGGATGGAATAGAAAATAGCAATAATTGCTTTAATTTCTTGGGAGAACTTTCAACTTTGCATGAGTTCTTTGCTACACCATTTTAGGTATAGGAATGAACAATTGTTGGAGAATATAATACATCTATAATAAAACAATTGAAACTGAAAAAATTCTCAAAGAAGCTACACCTTGTATGAAAATTTACCTCTACTACGCGATATCTCAACAACTTTAAGGCTTACTTTCGTTCAGGCCACTTAGACATATTGTCTTTCTCATGTACCTAGTGTTATTTCTTTCCGTGGGTGGTAGTTTCACTAATGAAACTGGTTAGTACCTAAAGCTTCAGGCTATTTCCTTGTATTTACAGTCGCTCTCCTGTGCTGAACAGTTTATAGTTGATTTCTAACAGGTATGGGGTGTCTCCATTCGAGTATGCTCTTGGAGAATCGGGTGGGAGCCTACAATTGGCTGTTGTAAATGCACAAATAAAGTGGCCAGCTGGACCAAATCCTGCATATCCAGAAACTCTCCGAAAGTTCATCACATGGATGCTTCAGCCTCAGGCAACAGTCCGCCCTCGCATTGACGATATTCTTATTCACGTCGACAAGTTAATTGCAAACTTAACAAGTTGATGCGTAAGTGAAAGGATCTTATTTTGGCAACACTCCGGGGTGTCAAAGGCCTTGCAAAAAGCACCCTGGGATGTCCTATGATGATTGTGGGTGTTCAAGCTTCAGAATAGTAAAGTGGTAACAATATACTAAAGCAGAGAGAAGTTCTTTGTTCAAAGGGCTGCAGACATATTCTCTTCTTGGTGTAGTTTGCAGTTGTGAATTGATTTAAATGCTAGCATAGTGTTGTCACAGCTATTTAATTTTAAACATATGTAGTTTGTTGATGTTTAGTTGGTTACTTGCATCATAATATTCGATTCTGAAGTTAACATGACTACTATATGTTAATTTTTTCATATATATTCTTTTACGACTTGCAAATTCAAGCTAGTACTTTGTGAATATTTTGAGGAAAGTTTTGGTAGGTAGGCATTACAAAAAACGATTCCTGTTGTTTATGGCTCCATGGAGGTTTTCTTTAAATGCTGCTTGGTGTGGACATGTGAAGAACTCAACCACTAATCATCAATTTGTTCACGTATGATATCAACTAACAATGTTAGACACAAGAAAGGGACTTCAATATATAAAACATGGTCCTTTCATGTTTACATATGGCGTCATCGTTATTGCTTCAACTCACGAACAACTTGTCATGGGCTATTGAGTCAACCTAAACCATAATTTTATAAAATGTCTCTACAGCCACTAATTTCAAAATTCTAGTCAGTTCGGCCCATAAGAGTCAAGAGACTTTGATTGTAGGCAGCGTCAGAAATGTATAGAAGCAAACCATGCTATAGGATTGGACTCTCTTTGTTCGTAACAAGCTATAACTACCGTTATTATGTAACTTTTTCTGTCTCATCCAAAGTGGATCAGAAGTAGGAGAGTTTGACGAGGGGGAAAAGAGATGACCTGCATGTTCTGAAACTTTGTGTTCAACTTTGTCCCTGGTTCTTGAGAAAAACAGACCGCACATTTATACCTTCTTCTGACGGAGAAGTCTCAGAGAGCAGAGACATAATAAATATTTTATTATATTTGATTTTATTTTAATAAAATTTAATAAATAATTATTAAAATTTTATTATTAATTGTTAAATTTATAAAGATCAAGAAGTTTTTCCAAGATTAAATTACAAAAGAGGTTTGTGTATTTTATCCTAACAGAATTATATCGAACATATAAAAAAATACCTTTTCAAATAAGTAATCACTTTTATTACTAAGTATTAATAAAAAAGAGACATCTTTAAGTGATTTGTGTAGGTGATAAATGTGATGACAAGGTTTAAAATATGAATATCGATATGATGTACATTAAAAGAAAAAAATAAGTTATTAATAATGTTAAACCAAAAGAAGTGATGGTTTTACTCAATCTATTTTAAAATGGTAAATGAGTATGAAATGAATGAATAAACAAGTGAACTAAACTTATTTACTAGATATGCTTAAAGTATTATCAGCCTGTTTAGCAATCAGCAAATTACATTAATTATTAGTTGATTTTATTAGCGGTTAGTTGACAAAGAATAATTCTAAATTTAATTTATATTTATTCAAAAAACATACTGATTCAAATTCATTATAAATTTATAATTTATTTTTTTAATTGTAGTGTCTAAATTTAGTGAAATTGTGAAAATATTATCTTTATTTCATATTATTATTTGCTTATTGTTATGTAAATAAATAAATAAATATTTTGTTATTTTAAATATATGATTTTTATTTTTTTACTAATAATTTTTCTGTTTGAAAAATGTTATTGTTCCAGTTTTCTTTTATAGAAAAAAAGCTTGTGAGGAGGAATAAAATGTGGGTTGTTAATGACTTATGCAAAGCTCTTAGATTCATACAACACCCATTAAATTCAAAGGCACCATTATATTTTCATTCTTAAATGTTAGCTGTTGGAGCAAATCGGTCCAACATACCAGCTTTTTCATTTTTAGCCTATTGTTTTAAATCGGCTGGTTAATCAGCCAAATTACCAAATCATTTCAATAGTTTCTAACATAATCAACCACCTAATTTATGTAAATCAACTAAAAAATAGTTATCAAACAATTCCCACGGTACTATAAAATAAGACACGTGTTTTGATGAAAAGAGAATGTAGATAGTAAATACATCAACATCACCATATGTCCATAGACCAATAAGCATAATATAAGTTATAAAAACTACGATCTAAAAATAAATACCCTTATTACTTTATTACTTGAATTCTATTACTTGGGAATTCAGATATATATATATATATATATATATATATTTCACATGATGATACATTCAGAAATGATCTACCTTCTTTGTAGAAGGCAGTGAAAATACAAAATGTTTATGTAATAAGATTAAATTAGTTAGAGGTATATAAGTAAAAATGACTCATAACTATAATACCTTAAGGTTATAAATTAGAGTGTAGTATCAAACCTATAAGTATATTTCCTTACTAGTCTCGTGATAAAGATCTCCCAAAAAAGCAGATTTTCTAGTATCGACAAACGGTATCAAATTTGACAAGGGACAAATAAGAAAATAATAATTGAATACTATAATTGTCATTCCTGTATAAAAGAGCAAGGGCCAAGGAGACTGTTGATGACCCTGATCAATGAAATAAAAGAGCTCTTGGTGACACAGTATAATTAAGCTGTTAAGGCCTAAGTTTAATTCGGAAGTTCACAATTAATGGAAAAATTGTTAATATTAAGAAATGGAAATAAGGAGGGACATATAAGCAGAAAGGGTGATCAATACCATCAGGCTATTGGCTCGGATTAGTCGGTTAATCACCATCACGTAATTGGGTCGGATTAGTCGATTACATGATCCGAGAATGTGAGCTCAAGGCGGCTGTAGTTGACTTTTCTCGAATGAATGTGTTGCAAGTTGCCAGGGAAGAGTCAGGAAACGCCTGAGCAATCCCCTATTGCTTTACCTGTCTCTCTTCCGAAGCCAAGCAAACCCGCCCCTCCCCTGTTATTGCTTTACCCGTCCGTCTGTACTACGAAACCAACCAAACCCGCCCCTCCCCTGTTATTGCTTTACCTGTCTGTCTGTCTGTCTTCCAAACCCAACCAAACTGGTCTTCTGTAAATCAAATTAATGTTCTCCTGTTGCTCTTCTCTTTCACTACCGTACTCCTCTCTTTGATTGATAAAAATGGATGTTTTGGTGGGACGCGATGGTTTCATAAATTGGGAGGCTGAATCGTATCCTGAGGCTAAAGACCTCCTGCTTATTCCCCTCTTCGCACTCCTCTTCCCAACACTCAGGCTTTATCTTGACGCTTACGTCTTTGAGGTTTTCTTTTTTTCCCGTTAATTAACTCCAATTGTTGGCACTTGGTGTTTATGCCATCCTGAGAAAACACTATTTACGCCTCCATGATGCATGCAGAAAATAGCAAGGAGATTGATATTTGGAGAACGATATGCAACAGTTCACGTTGAGATGCATTTGAAGAGGAAGAAAATCAACAAATTTAAAGAATCAGCTTGGAAATGTGTTTACTTTCTATCAGCAGCATTGTTTGCTCTTACTGTCTCCTACAACGAGCCATGGTTCAGAAATACTAAGTATTTTTGGGTGGGATCAGGAGATCAAACTTGGCCTGACCTAAAAATGAAGTGAGTTCACTACTCATTAACCAAATCAAAATTTCTTGGCATCAAGTTAGCTACTCACACTGTTGAATTGCCAGTGCCACATATTCATTTATTCGTAACCATTCTATATAGCTTGCTCTCGTCCTATAATTTGCACCAATTACTTTGATATTTTCTCAAATTTTCAAAATCACTTGCAACTTCAATAGTTTTGGGTTCATATTCTTTTATTTAAACGTCTTGCTTCTTTTTGTTCAGACTGAAGTTGAAGGCATTATACGCTTACGGTGCTGGATTCTACACATACTCCATATTTGCTCTCTTATTTTGGGAGACAAAGCGCTCGGACTTTGCTGTGTCAATGACTCACCATATGGCATCAATAACTCTAATTGTCCTTTCTTACATCTTTAGGTTTGTTTCAACAAAAAAGAAATCATCCATCCATGTTTGATATTACATAAAATAGTCTTATATATGTGAGTTGCTAAAACTTTCTCTTTATAAAATATATCCAATTGCTAATGAAAAATTTGCATAAGAAGATGCCAACATTTGGTTCTACTTGTATGGCAGATTTGGCCGTGTTGGCGCGATGGTTTTGTTGCTTCATGATGGTTGTGACTTTTTCCTAGAAACAGGGAAGATGTCTAAATACAGCGGTTATGAAGGGTTTGCAAGTATTTCTTTCGTTCTCTTCGTTCTCACTTTTACCATGCTTCGTATCATCTGCTTTCCACTTTTGGTACTACGGAGCACCAGGTTAGTCATCTTTTACCATGTAAGTTGGTGAGTGTTTACTAAGCATATCTTAGGAAAGTAATTAAGAGAATTCTTAATCATTCAGTTCTATATTTTTCTTTACTAATTTGCTTCTTTGCTTTTTCCCTTTCCTTCCCTAACAGTTACCAAGTTCTTTTGTACTTGGACAAGGAGAAACACGCCTTGCGCGGAGCCATTTGTTATTATGTTTTTAACACACTTTTGTATTGCTTGCTGGTTGTGAATATTTATTGGTGGATCTTGATGATTAAAATGTTGATAGAACAAATTAAAGCAAAAGGCCAAGTTAGCGATGATGTACGATCAGGTAAGCATCATATTTCTTTGTTAATTATTACCACATTGGCAATTACAGTAGTGGTTGAACTGAAGCATGAGTAACATGAAATAGAACAAGTAAATAAATAGTATATTAGTTAAGAACTGATGAGCACTACATTTACAATATCTATTATGATCTTGGTAAGGAAAAGCTAATACAAGGCAACTATTATGCTTCTGTAAGTAAACTTAATCCTCGAACTCTTCAAACAATTAACAAAATCAAAATTGTCTTTGATTTCACAGATTCTGAAGGTGAAGATGAGACTGAGCATAATGATTGAATGTCAAACTAGGCCAACGAATGATATGTTAAACTTATTCAAAAGGGGTTCAAGGTCGTGGTGTGTAGTGAGATTATGGACTTCATATGAAAGAGTATGACATTGTTGTTCCTCATTGTTCTGCACATATTCTGATTCTATTTGGTACAGATTAGACATTATATATATGGAGTTTTCTAGAGCTAAAGAATCTAAACCTATATCATGTTCAGGCTGCTGTCATGTGTAGTAGTCGTTATAGAATCAAATGTTGAATTTATCATTATTTCCCACGTCGTCTTGATCGGTAAAGCAACAAAAAATTAAGGAGACATGAAAACTTCCCTCAGGGCGCCAACTAAATTTGCAAAATGACTCCTGCGGACACACTCAAAACTTTAGAAATTATGCCAAGAATGCATTTCATTCAAAGTTGTGAGTACAACAACTAATCATAGACTATAACCTCTTGGTTTGAGGTGGTAAGCTTTATGGCATTTAACACTATGATAATATGACAAGGGCAGAATACTTGAGACACAGAACCCTGGTAAGTAATAACTAGAGATAAAACAATGGTGATACTGAAATGGATACTCTTTGATATGCTGTCAAATCAGCAAGGAGGACCACGAAAACGATCCCAGCTCATGGTCAAATGCAACTGGATACTCATACGCTGTCAAACAGCAAGGAGGACCACGAAAACGATCCCAGCTCATGGTCAAATCCAACCCACGCTACTCTGACCATAATGTTTACTTGAAACGGCATCGTCGCTAGGGGTGGTTATAGATTAAAACAGAATGGGTTAGTGGTGCACGGGACTTGGTCAATAAAGACTATTTCAGTGACGGATTCAGTAATAGCATCACTGTTAGTTGAGGAGTAAATTGTGGCTACCCTTGCTTGTCATTTCTGGAAGTCATTATTAGCCATAGGATTTGTTTAATTTTGAATTATTTAATTTCGTATATTAATAGCCACATTGCATGTAGCCCGATGAATTGGACATAAGGTTAGCATTTGCGTTGTATTTAAAGCCCTTTCTTGGAAGTTACTAAAGGAGAGAAGGTTTTTCTATTTGAGTACTACACCCCGTTATGAATGTCGGTACGTGTTATATTGGATCAAAATTGGTACGAAATTATAAATTATTGTACTAAATTTAAATACAGGACAGTATTGACTAATATCGATCGGTACCGACTGGGACTGACAGTATTTAAAATACCAGTCGATATCAAAAATTTGAAAAAATTAGGAAATTTTTTTACAAAAATTTCCTAGTTTTTTAAAATCTCCCCCTTCTCTCCTACCCCCCGTTTTAAAGTTTTTTAATCAGTTATTTTATTTATTTCAACTTTTATAACTATTGTGAATTTTTAATTTGTGTTTTTAATAATAATAAATATTCTTATTACTAATAATAATTATAAATTAAATAAAACTTAAAAATAAATTATTTTAATATTTTATATAATATTTATTAATAAAGTATTAATAAAAATATCTTATTTTTTAAAATAAATAATATAAAATTATTATTTATAAACTAATATTTATTTTATATATTTTTAACTATTAAATCAAAATTTATTTGAAATTTATATATTTTAAAAATATATTTTAAATTTAATTATATTTATTCATAATTGTTAAATTAATTTTATAAATTAAATTAAAATTGTGATTATTATTTATTATTATGATTTTCGGACACAGAGTACAACTGTATAATATGACAATGGACTATTTTGTAATTTTTAAAAAATTCTGGAACTATTTCATAAATTTAAAAAATTACCCGAAACGGTATCCAATATTGACCAATACTAATACAGTACCGTACCAGAACCCAATCCATTATCGAGTCCGGTACGGTATTCGCAACATTAGTACTACCAAATTATTACTCATTCTAATTTACTTGCAATTATCCTTTGTTGACTAAAGATTTATCACTCTTTTCGATAAATTGAGATCGAGAGTCGACTAAGGTTTAAAGGCAAGCCTGAAACTCGACTCCAGTTTTGTTGGTACCGTTTTGTACCGACTCCAATCTTGTGGATACAGTTCCGTAACGATTGGTATCGGCTGGACGGTATCATATCGACCAAAAAATGGAACGGTATCTATTGTAACGGTACCGGCCCTGAGTACTAGTTTGTATCGGGCCTTATTGTTCGGTATTGACCAGCACTCACGATATCGGACGGTACTGGACCGATATCGTAAATCCTCAAAAGTTGAGGACTAAATTGAAAAAAAAATCCTAATACTACCCCCTCCCCCATCCAGATCTACTTCTCTGCTCTCTCGCTCTCAGCCTTTCATTGTCTCTCTCACTTCGTCGCTCCACCAACATCGATTCATCCTCTCCTTTTGCTGTTATCGTCGTGCTCTCATCCACTCCCGATGGTTCGCGGTGCTTTCGATGGTGCTTGGCTGCTCCTCCACCGCGCGACGTTGTCATTTCCGGCTTTCGCCAGCTCGCTCGCTCCATACCTCCCTCTGTCACTGGTCGCCAGCTCCACGCCTCCACCTGTCACCACCAACCACCATATCCATTGACCACCAACACCAAGTGACCACAACCACATCCGACAAATCCCAGATCTGTAACCAAGTCACCTGAGACCCGACACCTATTGTGAATATTTCTGATAATTGTTGGGTAGGGTTTTTTCAATTTTTGGGAGAATATTTCTGATAATTATTTAAGACTTTGTCTTTGTGTTGTGAGTTGTGACTGAGGAATGAAATTGATGAGATTGTAAAGCATTTGAAGTTGTTTATAATTGAGACAGTTTGAAGTTGGTTAATTGTTTGTGTTTGAGAATTGAGACTGATTTGTGATAAATTGTTTGTGTTGGAGGAAGTTGGTAAATGGTAACAAACATGTGAAATTTGTGGTTGGTTATTGGTTCGATTGGAACTTAGATTATGGTTTTGTATTTTGGTAATGAAAATTTGAAAATATGAAATTTGTGTTTGGTATTAGTTTGGTTAGTTGGGATTTGGTAATTAAAATGAGTTTGGCAATGAGTTGGTATTTAGTAATAAAAATGAGTTTGGTATTGATATTTGGTAATGAAAATGAGTTTGGTATTGCTGTTTGATAATGAAATTTACTATTTGGTATTGGTTCATTTGTTAATTGTTTGGTTCGTGAAAATTCAAAGTCATATATTGCAAAGTATTGTGGTTAATTGTAATGGTTTGTTGGTTGGTTTGCTTAATTGGTTCACATTGAATTTTTGAAGCAAACAAATTTTGTTCACTAAATTTGAAAATAAAAACATAATTAAAAATAAAAACAAAAAATTAAGAAGGTTCATTCATGTTTTGCTAAATAACATCATATTCATAAGAAGATTTATTCATGCTACGATGCAAGTGCAATTACATTACCATTACTTAAAGAAAAGATAATTTGTTTAAACATACACGAATAAGAACTTAAGGTGAAAGAGCTTAAATGACATTATATTCATATAGAAGAAAGACAACAATTAGACTTGACTACTCTAGATATATCTAAAGTTTGATTTATTAAATTTTAGATTAAATTAATTTTTTATTTTTGTTTAAGAATTCATTATTAATTACAATGTTTAACGTATATACTAGCTTTTAAATTTAAATTTTATTCTAATAATTTTATCCAAATTTACAATGAAATATTTTATTATCCCTAATCTTTTTAATTCATCTTAATTATTATAAGAGCCTAAGAGGACAATTAGTAAAAAAAAACTATGTGCTAATGGTTTGGAGGTTCTTTATATATCATTGCTAATTTTGTTGATAAAACTAACATCTTTATATTTTTTTTATAGATAAATGGTAAGAAGCTCAACTATTCCTGATCAAACTACTTCAGGAAGATATAATGATCCAGCTGGTGCTCATGCTGCAATAGTTCTAGGCCAAAAAAACCATACAATTGGCTTGTTTTATAACAAGCATTTGAAAGGTGGAGGATCACTCGATTGAAGAAGCATTTAGTTGGGCTTAAAGGAGATGTAGAACCCTGTAAAAAAAAGTCATGATGTTAAGTGACAAATGAAAACATTGCTTGATGAATGTCAACATGAGAGAGATAGAAGGGAAAGGTTGAATTTTGAAATTAGTAGTGGAAGTTCGTTTTCTAGTTTTCGTGGTGATTTTGGAAATGTTCAAGGTGGTAGTGGTACTGGTAATGTTCCATCTCAGGGTCTAGAAGAAGTATCTGAACCTGATGTGAGGAAGAGAAGAAGGCAGACTAGTTTTTTTGCACAACGAACAACCCCTGGGTCCCAACCTCCAATTCGTAGTGCAATGCAATCAAGAGATGCAGCTCACAATGTCAATATGGCAGTAGATAGATGGTGGTATGATACAGATTCGTCATTTAATACTTCTTAGTTTTATTATTATCAACCAATGATGGATGCAATAGCCTCTTATGGTCAGGGATACAAAGGTCCTTCGATTGATGACTTAAGAGGTAAACTTTTGAGTTGTTCTGTTTATGAAATTAGAAGTTATTTGGCTGAAAGAAGAGTGAATTAGGATACTTATGGATGTTCAATCATATGTGATGGTTGGACGAATAGGAGGCAAGAGCTTATTATTAGTTTTTTGGTTTATTCTACAAATGACTCTATGTTTTTGAAATCTATTGATGCTTCTAGCCTTATTAGAAATGCTGAGACTTTGTTTGGGATATTTGATGAAGTTGTGAATGAAATAGAGCCAGAAAACATTGTTCAGTTTATTACTGACAATGATTCTCCTTATAAAGCTGCAGGAAAAAGACTACAGAATACATATGATTCATTTTTTTTGTACTCCTTAATGTTGGAGAATATAGAAGATCCTAAGTATTTTCCTGTTATTGATGAGACTATGCAAAAAGCTAAAAAGGTAATAAAATTCATTTATAATCGTGCATAGATGTTGAATTTGATGATAAAGGAATTTACCAATGGTAAGAATTTATGTCGCCCTGCTGTGACAAGATTTGTAACAAATTTTTGATCGCTTCAGTCTTTTGTTTCACTGAAGAAAGAGTTAAGGCAAATGTTTACAAGTAAAAAGTGGGCTGCATCTCAGCATGCTAGGTCTAATGTTGGAGTGGAGGTTTGTAATATCATACTAGAAGATAGAGAATTTTGGCTACAATGTCAATTTGTTATCTGAGTTTGTGAGCTTTTGGTGAGGGTGCTTCGGTTGGCTGATAGTGAAGAAAAGCCAACAATGGGTTATATTTTTTATGCCTTGGAGAGAACGACGGAAGCAATCAAGGCTAATATGAAACATAGTCCTTCTTTGTACATATCATATCTTTCAATTATTAATGAGAGAAGGGAAAGACAACTTTCTTCTCCATTGTTTGCAGTTGGGGCATTTTTGAATCCAAGTATTTAGTTTAGACTAGATCTTAATAAGCAAGCTGAAGTTAATCGAGAAATGCTTTTAGCAATCACAACAATTGTTAACAATGACCCGATGCAAGATCTGTTAAGCTCACAATTGGAGCTTTATAAAAGTCTTATGGGGATTTTGGAATGTCGATTGCTATTCGACAAAAAGGAAAACTTTCTATGAGTAATAGTTATTTCCATTTTTTATTTGTTGAAAATTAATTATGACTTTATTTTGTTTATAACGCTGCTTTTGTTATCTTATAACTTATAGTTTCTTGGTGGGATCAATTCGGAAATGGTGTTCCAGAATAGAAAAGGTTTGCAACTCGGATTTAATGTCAATGTGTGAGTGCAACAGGTTGTGAAAGAAACTGGAGCACATTTGAATTTATCCACTCCAAGAAAAGGAATATATTGCTGCGTAAGAGGTTGAATGACTTGGTTTTTGTTCGATACAATTTAAAGCTTCGGAAAATGTATGTTATTATCATTATTATCATTACTAATTTCGATATAATTTCTTATAATTTTCTAAGAACTAAATTATATCCCACTTTTTGTGATTGTTAGAAATAGGAAATGTCGAGAATTGTTGGAAATAGGAATTGTTGAGAATTGTTGGAAATGAAAATTGTTATATGAATTTTTTATGATTGCTGGAAATCGGAATTGTTGAGAATTATTGGAAATAAAAATTATTTTATAAATGTTTTGTGATTGTTGACAATGGGAATTGTTGGGATTGGAAATTATTATATGAATGTTTTGTGATTGTTGGAAATGAGAA
This sequence comes from Erythroxylum suave, assembly GCA_027563595.1. Classification (NCBI taxonomy): domain Eukaryota; kingdom Viridiplantae; phylum Streptophyta; class Magnoliopsida; order Malpighiales; family Erythroxylaceae; genus Erythroxylum; species Erythroxylum suave. The sequence continues at coordinate 17,115,137 of JAOSBN010000007.1, read as the reverse complement.
TTATTGGGAATTGTTGGAAATGGAAATTGTTATATGAATGTTTTGTGATTGTTGGAAATGAGAATTGTTGGAAATAAAAATTATTTTATAATTTTTTTTATAATTGTTGAAAATGAGAGTTATTGAGAATTGTTGGAAATGAAAATTGTTTTATGAATGTTTTGTGATTGTTGGAAATGAGAATTGTTGGAATTGAATATTATTTTATAAATTTTTTGTGATTGTTGAAAATGAGAATTGTTGGAAATAAAATTGTTTTATCAATGTTTTGTGATTGTTGGAAATGGAAATTATTTTATGAATGTTTTGTAATTGTTGAAAATGGAAATTTTTTAGAATTGTTGGAAATGAATATTATTTTATGAATGTTTTGTGATTGTTGGAAATGAGAATTGTTGGGAATTGTTGGAAATAGAAATTGTTACATGAATGTTTTGTGATTGTTAGAAATAAGAATTGTTAGAAATGAAAATTGTTTTAAGAATGTTTCGTGATTGTTGGACAAGAAAATAATTAGGAATTATTGGAAATAGAAATTGTCATATGAATGCTTTGTGATTGTAGGAAATTAGAATTGTTGGGAATCGCTAGAAATCAAAATTGTTATATGAATGTTTTGTGATTGTTAGAAATGAGAATTGGTAGAAATTAAAATTGTTTTATGAATGTTTTGTGATTGTTGAAAATGGGAATTGTTGAGAATTGTCGGAAATGAAAATTATTTTATGAATATTTTGTGATTGTTGGAAATGAGAATTGTTGGAAATAGAAATTGTTATATGAATGTTTTTTTATTGTTGGAAATAAGAATTGTTGAGAATTGTTGGAAATAAAAATTGTTTTGTGATTGTTGGAAATGGGAATAGTTGCGAATTATTGGAAATGAAAATTGCTATTTGAATGCTTTGTGATTGTTGGGAATTGTTGGAAATGAAAATTATTATATAAATGTTTTGTGGTTGTTGGAAATGAGAATTGTTTTGTGAATGATTTGTGATTGTTGAAAATGGGAATTGTTGAGAATTGTTGGAAATGAAAATTGTTTTATGAATATTTTGTGATTGTTGAAAATGGGAATTGTTGGAATTGGAAATTGTTACCTGAATATTTTGTGATTGTTGGAAATGAGAATTGTTGGGAATTGTTGGAAATGAGAATTATTATATGAATGTTTTGTGATTGTTAGAAATAGAAATTATTGGAAATTATCAGGAAAGATATTTTATTATCATTATTAGTTTCGATATAATTTCTTATAATTTTTAATAATTATAATTTATTGTTTACTAGGAGTCTTAATAGTATAAGAAGTTCAAATGATCCAATTTCCATTGATAACATCGATGTTTTGGTAAATTGGGTTTCTGAAGAACCGAATTTGGTAGATATCAATAACTTGAAAGATAATCTTAGATGGGAAAGCCTTGACATGTCATTTGGTGCATTAAATTTGAATCATAATGATGATAAAGCTCCTCTCAATGACGAGAATTTTGTACCAAATGATAACTAGGCTCAGTGCAGTTATAACGGATATCCTCCTATTGACGATTGAATTTCGTTGCAGGTTATTTTTCCTCTTCTTTTAATTTTACTTATATTTGATAGTTATCAGTTTATGTTAAATTCTATATATAAGATATAACTGGAAATGTTTTTGTTTCAGGTTTGACTTCAACTTGATTGTTTCCTCGTCATGATGAAATTGTAATAGTTAAAGGATATTTATTGTTCTTTTATTGGATTTTTTGATGTGATTATTATTTATTAAAAATTTGAAATTATATTATTGTAATATTTTAAATACTTTGTATTATTCTTACTTTTATATTTGTATTATGATGATTGTCTTTTTTCATATTAATTGTGGTTATTATTTATATGTGAAATATTTAAAAATTATTGTCATTTCATATACAATTATTAATTGTGATTATTATTTATTATTATGATTTTTGGAAGCAAGGTTGATGTCAACTTGTAAAGTATATGGTATATAACTGTACAATATATCAGTGGACTATTTTGCAAATTTTAAAAATTTCAAAGACTATTTCATAAATATAAAAATTACCCGAAACGGTACCCGATATTGACTAGTACCGATACAGTACTGTACCAGAACTCAATCCAGTACCGAGTTCGGTACGGTATTCCCAACTTTGCTCGACTCTTCAAATAGGTTAAGGCTTGTTTGTTTTTATTTATATTTTTCATTTTTGTTTTCAACTTCATAAAAAAATCTGTTTGTTTGATTTCTTTCCTTTTTCATAATTGACATAATTTTTTGGACGAAAGCTTAAACAATTGCACTATAAATAGAGGAGTTTGGTGAAGCTTCAAATGCATCATTCCTTCTAAATTCAGTCACGACATTTCCATTCTTTTTTCTTTTACAGAAAGCTTCCATTTATTTGGAAGTAGTAGTAATTGCAAGCTTCTTTACCAATATTTTGTATTTTTGTACATTGTCCACATTTTAGTGAATTTGACTTACCCTCCGACCATGGACGGAGGTCACATGGACTGAACCATGTAAATCCTTGTGTTCAATATCCTATTTATTTGCTATTTCTTTATTTTTCGTTACTCTATTACAGGCTATTTACTATAACCAGATTTGGATCCGAGGTATTTTACCTATCAAATTAGTATGAGAGATTTAGTCTTATTTGTGTTTAATTTATCGTATGCTCTGTGGTTGCCACTAACGTGGATCCTCCACATCATAAAGTAAGTTAGATTGGCAGTTTAAATAAGACCCACAATTTTAGTATCACTTGTGGGGTCAACTATCCCGTTTTGTTTGTAGGAGTTCATTACTTCGGTTTTATTTGTAAGGTCCACTGCTCAGTTTTGTGTGTGGGGCCTACTGTCTCATTTTCACTTGTGGGGCTCACTATTATTCTCTACGAGACCTACTTGTCAAAAAATAGTGAGCATTATATATATTTTAGCCACCATGACGATAACGAAGACTTCAATTGAAAAGTTTGACCGGAGTATTAATTTCAGTAAGTGGCAACTCAAGATGGAAGCTATCCTCATACAAGATGGGTGTGAGATGACACTTGATGGAGTGACGAAAAAGCCAGCGGATATGGCATCAGATAAATTCACAAATCTAGATAAAAATGCTAGATCAACCATTATATTGAATCTCTCCGATGAGGATTTGCAAGAAGTTGCTAGTGAAATTACAGCCAAAGGTATGTGAGAAGTTGAAAGTCATGCACATGAAGAAGACGATGAAAAATCGGCTTTATTTGAAACAAAAGCCATACATGTTGAGGATGACATAAAGTAGATCTATTCTTTTACATCCGGATAAATTTGACTATCTTATTTTGGATTTGAAGAATGTAGATGTGAATATTGAGGATGAGGATCAAGTCATATTACTGTTATGTTCCCCTCTTCAGTTCTTTAAATATTTTTATGATACTATGATTTATGGGAAAGAATCAATCTCATATAATATTATTAAGTCTACATTAAAGTCAAAAGAGCAGATTGATAGGTATGTCACTAGGGAGACTAGTGGAAGTCAGGCAGAGGGACTATTTGCATGAGATAGATATGAAAATAGAAATTTTGAGAAGGGTAGATCCTAAGGCAAGTCTAAGTCTAGACACAAAAATAAAAATTTGAAATAATTGCAAGAAAAAGGGGCATATAAAGGCTGATTGTTATAAATTGAAAAATAAGGAGAAAATAAGAAGAATAATAGCAACACTTGTTAGGACCCCGCTCTTCTGAGACACGTATCCGACGTCCTAAGTGACATCTGGACGCGTATCCCACAAGAGTGGAGTGCCCTCACCAGGACAATCCTAAAAGTGTAATTTCATCTAGATCTCTTCTGAGCTTTTTGTCCCTTGACTTGTACTTAGAGCCTAAGTCTCTAACTACTTCTTGACCCTTGATAACCGCTTCTTATTGAAACTGTTATTTAGTTGAGTTCTGTAACTAACTCCAACTAAGTAACTGTCCAACGTATTGACTTAACTTCTTCTTTGTATCGTCTGTGGTTGGCCTATCGTCTGTGTTTGCTTATGGTCTGTGTTTGGCTTATGGCCTGTGTTTGACTTTCCATCGTCTTAAGTTGACCGCCTATGATCTGTGTTTGGCTTATGGTCTGGGCTTACCTATCGTTTGTGTTTCTATCGTCTGTCTTTTTATCTTCTGTCTTTCTATCGTCTGTCTTTCTATCATTTGTCTTTTTATCGTTTGTTTTTCTATCATCTGTCTTTCTATCGTCTGTCTTTTATCATCTATCTTTCTATCCTCTATCTTATGCACTTCGTCTGCCTTTCGCGCTTCGTCTGTCTTTCCTTGCATCTATCTTCTGACATCATCACAAACGATTGGAATCATTTGTGTTTTCCTTGCGTGTGTGTTTCCTTGCATCTATCTTCTGACGTCGTCACAAAGGATTTTTTCGTCTGTGTTTTCCTTGCATCTATTTTTCCTTGAGTTTGTCTTCTGACGTCATCACAGACGATTCCCTTCGTCTGTGTTTTCCTTGCGTCTATGTTCTGACGTCATCGTAGACGATTCCTTAAGTCTATGTTTTCCTTGCGTTTGTCTTCTGACGTCATCATAGACGATTCCTTGAGTCTGTGTTTTCTTTGCGTCTGTGTTATGACATCATCACAGACGATTCCTTGAATCTGTGTTTTCTTCTTGCAATCTACCTTACTTAATACAACATAACTCTTTTCAATCACGCTCATTCATTCAATTCTAAGGACAAAATACACCAGAAACATAGACACCAACTACTTCCCAAAGCATCAAACTCATCTGAATATCAAATCCAATATGAAAACTTAAAAGTGGTCATAATATACCCAAAATACATTTCATTCATATTAATTGGCGGAAGTCTTTACAAAGCTTTACTGAACATTTCAAGCCACAATACATAATTCACTTGAACTAGTAAAACTTGAAATGTGGCTAAAGCCTTGAATTCTCAAAAATTCTAACTTAAAGATATAAAAGAACATATGCATACTGGAGTGATGCCTTGACTGTTGACTTACTCACTCTCTTGCTCTTCACCTGAATGGGACAGAATTCGGAGAGGGTGAGCTTAAAGCTCGTGGGTGACAATTTCATAAATGAGAAACAAGTAAAACCATTTTCAAAGCTCTTTGTCATTTTACACTTGGAAACCGTAATACTTTCTCATAGAAAACTCAAACACTTAATTCTCAAAATCCTTACTCAATCAAATAGTTCGTGTAGACCTATAAATCATGCATACATCAAAATTTTCACCATCATAAACACAAAAGCACATTAGAAATGGTTTGGGTAAGTCCAATTCATGACGCACTACACATTTCTATATAATGGTCCTGTGTAGTCGTAAACTTGAGGGAGTCTTTGGAGGAGCTCCGTGTCACTAGCGGGCAGGCGGGAGAAGCTTATACTTGGGCCAACGTGCATGTGACGGTTTTTGAGGGACTACTACAAACCCACATAACATGTAATTCATGATCAAAAACAGTTTGCCCTAAATGGCATCTTGTTGGAAACTTGTTTTTCATGCACATGAGATATTTCAAGAAACATTCCTGAAAACTTGATTTCATAATCTTGCATCTTTTCAAAAAGAATCATTTTCATAAATCATCAACACA
>JAOSBN010000007.1:17049535-17079148 GCA_027563595.1 Erythroxylum suave | reverse complement strand
TGACATAATAATTAACTCCAATTAAAATGATTTACCCATTAAGAATACAAAATTCATTCAGTTCATGCTTACTAAAATAAAAAAATTCGGGGCACAACAGTTATTAACTTTCTATGGCTGGCCTAGGTAGCTTACCTATTTGGTACCATCAGCTCCCATTAGGAAACACTCCGCTAAACTGTGGCCATTAAGAAACACTCTTACATTGTACTTATAGTGCTTTAACTGTTGAGGTAGATGCTCCTTGCATATTATTTATCTGCTTCGTAAAAGCTGTGATCTGAGCCTGCAAGGCAGTAACTGAGTCAATAGGTGTCATACCTTTCTGTTCCTTCTGTCCTTGTCTGTTTCTCTTGCTTGACCACATGCAACTGTTGCTTGCTAACTCTTCTAATAAATTATAAACTACTTCCATCACCTTCCTCATCAGTGAACTTCTGGCTGTTACATCAATTATTCCCCTTGTACACGGATTCACTCCATTGTAAAATGTTTGAAGTAGAAATTCCCTTAGGACGTTGCAACATGGATAGCTTCTCTAAAGTTCTTTAAATCTCTCCCAAGCTTTATAGAGAGATTATCTATCACTCCATTGAAAATTTATGATTTCTCTGATTATCCTCATCATTTTTATCAACAAAAAACACTTGGCAATGAATGTTTGGGTGGGCTACTTCCAAGTCGTGACCTAGCTTGAATTTAATGAATTATACCATGCTTTAGCCTGATCCTTCCATGTGAATGAAAATAGTCTCAGCTTCACTACATCGTCGGACATTCTGTTGGATCTAAATGTGTCGCAGATCTCCAAGAAATTTGTAATATGGTTGTTTGGATCCTTATTAGACAGCCCGTAGAAATCAAACTATTTTGTAGAATATTAAGTAGCGCCGACTTTATCTCAAAATTATTTGCTTAGACTATTGGTCTCACTACTCCTTGAGGATTAAATCCTAGCCTCATGAAATCCATCAACACTTGCTCTGGTCCTCCATGCTCTCCTTCTTCAGCCATATCTTGATTTGAAAAATTTAGATGCTTCGCCATTTTTTTTCTCTTTTGTGCTTCTTAATATCAGGAAATTCATCTTTTATTGCTTCTTTTGTTCTTCGTGTTCTCCTTGTGTTCATGTACCTGCACTTGTACAAGGAAAAGTATCAAAAACTTTTAAATTAAAGTAATCTAAATCAAACACGATGCTCAACAATCAATCCCCAGCAACGACACCAAAAACTTATTGACAGTAAAACCTATCTACTTGTTTTACGCTCAAAAACTATAAGTGAATGGGTTGTGACTTGTAGTTAAAAAGAATGGATATCGATCCCACAGGGATTGATGCCCAGACACTGCCTAATTCATACACAACTTTGTTTAAGAAATGAAATTGTTTTTAATGAAAATAATTTAGAAAATTAAATCAAAACTAAAAGATTAATGACGAACAAAGAATAGTACCATAATTGCAAAAAAGTCAGAATTTAAGAATCTAAAAACTATAGATTATTTTTTTCCCATTTTGTCTCCCTTCTATTTTATTGATTGAATTGTGTCTCACCCTAGATTTTCAAATGTACTAATTACCCTCTCTTAAGGTGTAACTATTTGTCCCAAATTGAATTGATAGGAATCAACTGTACGATCTCTCAACCTACCCAACAACTGGACCGATTTAACTACTTATTAAACTATCCTATAGGTGATCAATTGCCTGCCTGAGATCTCTCTTCTGACTATTCAATTAATGTGATGATTGCTAGTCTATAGGTCCTAACTCTCATTGTACAATCCTACATAATTTTATCTTACTCACTCTCTCGATTTGTTGCAAGATGACATTTAAAAATAACAATTATTAAAGACAACTTTATTCAATTCAATAGAATAGTAGTTCTAACAAAAGAGTTCAAAAGTAATCCTTAAAACTAAATCAACCTAACATGGTCTCCATAACATCATCAACATTTAAATAAAACATTTTTACAAAGATTAAAAGAGATTAAAGTGACATAAAATTGAATATAAAGACTCCTCTTCTTTACCAAAATCTGGAATTTTGGTGTTAATGTGTTATTATGCCCAATCTTGATGATGATCCTTCTCTTCAATCCTTCCTCAAGGCTCCAAACATGTGTTCTTCACTCAAAGATGGTGTTTCTACAAAAGGGTGTCATCTCGCCTTGAAGATGGAGGCTTAATTATACTTTTATAGTCTAAAAACCCTAATCATCACCTTGAAGATGAAGCCTTGCATAAGGTGTCAGATTATAATTCCCACGACTGTGGGAATTTGCATGATTCCCACGATAATGGGATTGGTCACAAATGTCCTCTTTTCTTCTCCTCTTTGGTCTCTAGTTTAACCTCCAAGTTGCTCCATCTTCCTTCCTACATAAACATAGGCAATTCTTACCCTCAATTAACATCAAACCCACAAGAACAACAATGGAAATCAAACTTGATGAAAACATACAAAATGAATCCTAAACTATAATAATGATCAACAATTATACAAGAAAACACATGCCAAATACCTAGAAAAGCATATAATAATGCACACATATCAAAAGGCGTGGTACAACTCATTGAATTTAGGGCAAATTACCACTTGGGAGTAGCTTATCCTAGCATTCCTTGCCAAATACTTTCTGTTGATAAAGACGATGAGAATTATCAAAGAAATCACAAATTTTCAGAAGAACGGTGGAGAATCTCTCTATAAAGCTTGGGAGAGATTTAAAGAATTACAAAGAAGCTAGTCCCATCACAATCTTCTGAGGGAGTTCCTGCAATAAACGTTCTACAATGAAGTGAATTTGAGCACGAGAGGAACCATCGATGAAACAGTTGGAGGTTCATTAATGAGGAAGACTGTGGAAGCAGCTCATGATCTTTTAGAGAAGTGGCGAGCAATAGCTGCATGTGGTCGAGTGAGAGGAGCAGATAGGGACAGAAGGAGTAAAAAGGTATGGTACCAATTGACTCTGTTACTGCTTTGCAGGCTCAAATCACAGCTCTTACGGAGCAGCTGAACAACATGCAAATAGAACCTACCTTTATAGGAAAGGCGATGTAAGTGCAATGTGAATTGTATAGGCAGAGCAACCATAGCTCAGCTGATTGTTTTCTATTAGGAGTTGGTGGTACCAAATAGGTAAGCTACCTGGGGCAACCGCATAAAGGTAACAATCCTTATTCTAATACCTATAATCTGGGGTGCAGAAACTACCCAAAATTTTCATGGAATAATAATAATGCAAGTGGCCAAGCAAGCCCACAAGGATTATCAGGATTTCAGCAACATCGAATTGGAGCGATGGAAAGGAAAATGGACAAGATGATGGAGGTTTTAGGATCAAAACTGGCAACTCAAGAGGAGAATCAGAAGAGGATGTTTGCCAGCTAAGAAGAAAGTTAGAAAAGGATGGAAGTGAAATTCAACCAAATCATGAAGAATCATGCGTCATCCATCCACAATTTGGAGGTTCAAGTAGGTCAACTCGCTAATGCTTTATCCTCTTGAAATGCAAGTAGCCTACTAAACAACACCGAGATCAACTCGAAGGAAAGAATCATGGCCATCATTCGGATAGAGAAAAAGGAAAGTGAACATGAGGAGAAAGATGGAGACAAGAGAGCAGGACAAAGTGTTTGAAGTCTTTCCAAATGAACTACTAAGTGAGACAATCAAGGAGCTTCAACCTGGACTTCCACATCAAATTTTTGCTCAGCGAAAGTCATCTTCAAATGGAGTAGTGAGGAATTCTAAGGAGGTTAAGTTAAGCGAGATGAAGGATATCACAAATAAACTCCAAACAAAGTTAGTGTTAAAGGAACCAATGAAGAAAGAGGTCAAAGAGCATATATCAAAAGGAAGTCCACACGTAGAACAAAAGAAAGAAGATGCACTGGACTTTTTCATTCCGTGTAGTATTGATGGAGTTAAGATAGATAGGACATTTGCGAATTTAGGAGCTGGTATCAATATGATGCCCTATTCAAGAAGTTGGGTTTTGGAAAGCCAGAGCCCACTAAGATATTAGTGAAAATGGCCGACAGAACAATGCACTTGCTACAGGGGATCATTAAAAATGTGTAAATACAGATTGACAGATTCCTTTTTCCTATGGACTCTTACATATTAGATATTAGTGAAGATGAGGAAACCTTGATAATTCTTGGGCGACCATTTTTGGCTACTTCTCGTTCAATTATTGATGTTGATAGGAGGGGGGGGGGGGATTAATACTGGGAGTAGGAAAGCAGTAGTTAACATTTAAGGAATCAAAGAAAGATTATCATTTTCTTTTACCCCCAATGGACATCAAGGAACCTAAACCCTAAGGAGGATGGGAAGATATTGAGGAGCCTAGGAATGCGTTCAGGAAGGAGCCGAGGAAAGGAACACCACAATGAAGGTGGAGTCTATGCCTGGGTAGCTCATCTATAGAGTTTGAGATCTGTTTCTGCACTGCTACCATATTGATCATTTGAGCCGCCATGAGAAAAAGGAGAGTCGGGCTACCGACGTTAAAAGAAGCATTTTATGAGCGGTAACTCATGGATATTTATTTTCTTTTGATTGTTTTCGTTTATTTGTTTGTTTGATTTCTTTAGTTATGATCATATTTGATTTGAGTTGGATTGATGTTTATTTTGATTTTGTTTCAATTTCAACTTGTTTTCTTTTCAAATTTCTTATTGATGATATTATTTTGATTTATTTGTAGGTTTTGGGATGATAGAGAATACATGTTAAGGTTGGAAGGAGGTTTAGAAGGAAGAATCACCAATTTCCATGCATGGGAATTGGAGTGATTCCCACGATCGTGGGAAATCTCTCTAGAAACTTTTTAGAGAGAAAACCCACGACTTTGGGAATTGTGGGAAACATAAATTTTCCCTCCCCTTTTCTTCGTTCTCCCTCTCTTCAAATTTTCACTCCTTCTCTCTCTAACCCACTAAAATCCCCTCCCACTATCTAAAACTCTTCATTTTTCCTCTAGATTCTTGATATATTCTTCATCTTTCTTCGTTGATCTTAAAATCCTGTACACTTTTCGTTCATTAATCATTCAAAACACAAGGATTTAGGTAAGATTTTGCTCTCTCCCCCCTTAAAAATCGAATTTCAGTCTCTTCCTCTCATTTTTCTAGGTTTGCTTCTTACAATGGCACCGAGGAAGATGATGGCTAGGAAACCAACTAACGAACTCCGCATGTAAGTCTTTAATGAAGGTAAGTCCAATTTAGTGACAGCTTATCGGGCCCTATTTCCAATTTATTTGGAGGAAGAAAGTATGCATTTTCAAGATCTTAGGGCTAGAGAAATAGTCACTCCTCATTATAATGATTTTGAATTGTTAGAAAACATAGGAGTGAGATAAAAAATTGAGCAACTAGTTGCAAACATAGGCTGGAATAAGTGTATTCGATGTGACGTGCCTATTTACTTTTCTATGGCTCTAGAGTTTTTTACTTCATTCCGGTATAACCTAAAAATGGATTTTTTTTTGTTTAGGTTAGTTGGCAATGTTTTTAAACTTGATTATCATGTCATGCATGAAATTTTCAATTTGTTCAATACAAAAATTTTGGATAATTACGCTGATTTTGATGTCAATTCTTATTGGAAAACCCTCACAAGTGAAGAATATTTTGACTCCTACAATGCACCAAATTCTTTAATCTGTAGTACCGAACATTTACTTTTGCAAAAATTTATCTGTATTACGGTGTTTAATAATACTAAAAGCAACAAATGTTCAAATAAAGAACTTTTTTTTGTGGTGCATCGATCGGAAAATAAAACTTAATACACCTTATAGGATTTTTCGATCAATAGTGAGTGTTATGAATAAGAAGAGTTCTTGTTTTGGGATGGCTCATATTGTTTCTATTTTGGGTGTGTTTTATAACTATAATGTGGAAAATTTGTGCATAACTCCATATGATATGTTTGACATATCTTACTCGAGGCGCTCTGAGAATGAAACTCTGAAATCCTCAGACGCGTATTATGGTTAGGAACAAGAGGGGCCAAGATACAACAGCTTCTCGACCCTCCATATCCTAAGCAGTCTCAGAGCCAGAGGATGAAGAAATAGAGGAGGAACCGAGTGCACTAATGGAGGTTGACTGATTTTAACAAATCCTTGACCAGATGACTGCGAATCAGTAACAAATGACATCATAGCCCGTTGAACTCGTCACCTAAATGCAGCAAGGCCATAAGGAGTAGTGCAGTTTGAAGAAGAGGTTCCTTAAATTATGTTAGGGGAACAATTTTGAAGCTTCTTCAGTCACCGTCACCATCACCATCTCCATAAGTCATTTCTTACCTTAAACATTTCAATTATGTTATTTTCTTTTGTTTAGTTTAATATCTTTTACTTATGTTATGTCTTTTGTTTGGTTAATATCTTTTGTTTGGTTTTATGTCATTTGTCTAGTTTTATTTCTTTTATTTGGTTTGATGTTATTTTCTTTTGTTTGGTTTAATATCTTTTTTTATGTTATGTCTTTTGTTTGGTTTAATATTTTTTATTTGGTTTTATGCATTTGTCTAGTTTTATTTCTTTTCTTGGTTTTATGTCATTTTCTTTTGTTTAGTTTAATATCTTTTATTTATTTCAATTTATTTTGTTTAGTTTGATGTCATTTTTCCTCAATTGGTGGTTGACTTGTCAGATCGAGGATAATGTGATCTTTAAATATGAGGAGGTGACATTGACTTTCTCAATTGCATTGTTTGCATTTTGTTAAATAGGATATATGTTTAAGCATGTCATGTGCTTTGTGTCAGTAACGGAACCGCACTTGAATCATTCTGATGGATATTACCATAAGATTCTATCATGCTAGTTGGAATTTGATTGAATGCATGCTTAAACTTGGATTAGGCTACTAGAGTAGAAAGTAAACCATATAGAGTGATGAAAAGTATCTGGTCACATAAGTTTACTCATAATTGACATTTGAGCAATGAGGTAGTGTAGAGATGCATAATGAGTTTTCATTTGAGCCATTGTGAGGATTGAGCCATATGACTCCATCTATAGTCATCATTTCTTTTTTGAGTGATACTTCTTTAGGTTATTACCTTCAGAACTTGCTTTGAATCGGTTTGAGTCTATTAGATGCATGCTTAATAGAGACAATTAAGGGCCTTTTTTGTGTTAACCCTTAGCTTAAATGACCCACCTTTGCATTATCCCTTGCTATCCCATTGAGCCTTAACCTTTTGTTTCTTAGAAACACCCAAAATTTTAAACCTTATTAACCTACCCATTCATAAGCTTAGTAAAGGATTAAGTAATACATTAGTTGGGATTATTGTGAAATTTTTGTTATTGAGATTAGTTGAGGATGTTTTCTACCTATGAATTACAATGTACATAGTGCCATTTTGAGCCATAGTTCTTCCATGTACAAAAAAATTCTAAAAAAGAAAAAAAAGAAAGAAAAAGAAAAAGGATGAGAAATTGAGTAGCATAAATGAGTGCAGAGTATTAGTTACATTTGTCTATCTCAGAGTATGTTTTAGTAATCCCTTATTACCACTTTTTATTTTACTAATGCTTGTGATTAACCATTCTTCCCTCTTTACCCACCTTAAGCCTTACCACATTACAACCCTAAATAAGCCCTTTTAATCTATTTATGCATACAATCATTGTAGAGGAGAATTGGTGTATTAGCAAGCCTATGGTAGTGTAGTTTCCTATAGGAAGTTTGAGAGAAACACTAACCATTAAACGCTTGAGAGAAATCAGTGATAACTATGAGGAAGATTCATTTTTGCATCTATTCTTATCTTTGTGTGATGGTTTCAATTATTGAGTTTGCTTATGTACACCAATGAAAAATTAGTCATGATATGTGTATTAACTTGATATTTGAGTTGGCTAAAATTTGGGGGATTGTATGCTTTGATCTTTGTGAAAATGAAGTGATAGAATTGATTGGTTATATTTATTTTGCTTGAGGACAAACAAAGATTTAAGTGTGGGGATGTTGATAGTTGTGCATTAGTTTATGTTTTTCTATATAATTGGCATGTGTTTCTTGTATAATTGTTGTAGTTTAGGATTCATTTTGTATGATTTCGTTTAGTTTGATGTTCATTGTTTTTCTTTTGTGTTTGATGCTAATTTAGGGTAAGAATTGATTATTTTCATGTAGGAATGAAGATGGAGCAACTTGAAAATTGAGCTAGAGATCAAGGGGAGAAGAGAAGAGGAGTCATTCTATGGCAAATTCCTATGATGCCAATTCTCACAATCGTGGGAACTATAATTCAAGACATTATACGAGGCTTCATTAAACTTAGGGTTTTTGGACTATAAGAACATTATTCAGCCTCCATAGAAGTAAGGATGACACCCCTCTATAGAAAAGAACTTTCTTGAGTGAAGAACACAAGGTTTGAGTCTTGAGGAAGGATTGAAGTCAAGGATTATCATCAAGATTGGGAAAATAACACATCAACATAAAAAATTCCAGATTTTGGAAAAGAAGAGAAGAAGTTCCTTTATTCAATTTTATGTAAAATTTATCTCTTCTAATCTTTGTAGAATGGATTATTTGAGTGTTTATGATGTTAAGGAGACCATGATTGGTTGATTTAGTTTTAAGGATTGCTTTTGAACTATTATTGTTGAACTCCTATTTTATTGAATTGAATGAAAGTGTCTTTGATGTTTGTTGATTTTATTTTATCTTACAACAAATCGGGAGAGTGAGTGAGATTATTTATGTAGGATTGTACAACGAGAGTTGGCAACCTATAAACTAACAATCATTGTGCTAATTGATTAGTTAGAAGAGAGATCTCGACTAGGTTAATTGATCACCCATAGGATAGTTTAATAACTAGTTAAATTGGTGAAGTGATTGGGTAGGCTGAGAGATCGTTCAATTGACTTTGCTTAATTTGATTAGGGAAAATTAATTACACCTTGAGATAAAGTAATTAACACACTCAGAAATCTTTAGGTGAGAAACAATTTGATTAATGAAATAAGATGGAGACAAAATAGGGAAAAAAAGGAATCTTTAGTCTTTAGATTCTTGAATTCCTATTTTTTTGCATTTTTGGTATTGTTTATTATTCGTTATTAATCTTTTAATTTTAATTTAATTTTCCAGATTAGTTTCATTAAACAATTTCATTTCTTAAACAAGGTTTAACCTAAATTAAGTGTTGTCTGAGCATCAATCCTGGTGGGATCGATACCTATTTTTGAACTACAAATCACGACTCGTACACTTGTGGTGTTTGAGCCTAAAATGAGTAGATTGTTTCTCCAATCCTTAACAATACTGCAAATGTTTTGTACATCAGTATGCTTTTATAGTGGGTCTACTTATAGATCTATTACAATTTTAATGCTTTTACATGGATAGACAATGCTAATATAACATTCAATAAACTAAAGAAGAAAGTGTTAGGAAATCAAGATGGGACCAAATCCTAACCACAACGGAGTAATTACGAAATATTTTCATATTTTGATTTCTCAAAAACTAAGTTCACTTTAATTTATAAAATAATTAACAATTAAATCATAATAAAACATGAATCTTAATTCATACCTTATTCTGAAGCTTGATCATCTTGTCATATCCCTCAAATCGTTTCCAAAATTGATCCATCTCAATCACTATAATCACAAGTGTCCAGTCTCTAATGGTATACATAAAAAAGGTTAAGAGAACTCTATAACTCTTACAAAGAAGGTTAAGTAAGAAGTGCTGGCTCCATTAGAGTTTAAGCCTATTTATAATTAATTTAGGATATTTTAGTAATGTAATTGAAATTATATTCTAATTTCAATTAAAATTTAATTAGAATTAAAAATAATTTTAATTAAATATCAATTATACCCAAATAAGATCCAATATCTCATATTGATCCTTATTTATTAAACATCTCATATTTAATATAAAGTTTCTCAAACTTTATAATCAAATCTAACTTAATTAAATTTTTTTCACTCTCTTTAACTTGCTCTTTAAGTAAGGCCCATTAGTTTCCTAAATATGTTGACAATGAATATAAATTATAATTAGAATTAGATAAATTAAAAGTCCTTTTAGTTATCTTTAATTCTCCAATTAAACAATTTATAATTATAGATTAAGATTTGTGTTTAGCAATGCATCATGACCAATCAATATTTAGGAATGTCAAAATAGTTTTTATTAACCGTTCTGTGCATGATTTTTCTACATAATACAATCTTTTCATCATACAGTATTCTGATTAGACACAGAGCATATAATTAAAGTCTACTCTAAATTGAGTCCAATCATATTAGTTCTCTATCATTAGCTATCGATTTAATTCATCAATTTGGAAACTATTTACAAAACGACATTTTATTTTGGCCAAGGACTTCCCAGATTAATACTAATCGAGAATAAAAGAACATTATCCCTAATTACTTTAGGGTGATAAATCCTATCTTAATCACTTAACTACTTCCATATAATTCAGGCTACATCCATTTACTACCAACTGAATGACTTATGACTAAATAGGTCATAAATAGTATGAAAACATAGCAATCTCTATATAAGATAACTTTAGAGATCTCAAGTGAAAGGATCACTTATACAATTATCACAATGAGAATTTCCATAGACCTATAAGTAATATTCCAAATGGATTTCTCATATTAGGTTTGAGAATTTCCATAGACCTATAAGTAATATTCCAAATGGATTTCTCATATTAGGTTTGTTTATTAAACTTGTTCTCTAACGAGCACCTACAAGTTTGTTTAGGTATTTCCATACTTTAGTCTATGAGATCGACTACTTCCTTTATAAGGAAAATATAGTGTGTGCTAACCTTTTTACATTATATTATTGTCCAATCTTAACAATGTTTTAAAAATCAAATCAGTTAACTGATTTAACAGTGAAAACTTTGAATTAATCAACTTTTCAATTTGGTTTTCAATTTTTGATTTGATTTAGTTTAGTAATTTTTGTTGTTAAAAATTGATAAGTTTATTAAGTAATCAACCATTTTAAAACTAATTACTTTTATAAACTAAAATAAACAAAATAATCTTTATTTAATGACCTCTTTTTTAATTAAACTTTAAGTAAACATAAATTTTCAATCAATTTTCAAATTCTTCAATTTTATTCAATCTTTAATCGATTTTAGGACGGTCTAATACCGATTGAACCTTTTAAACTTTAAACATCTTGTCTTATCGATTTATCTTTCTGGTTGGTTTTGAAAACATTAAGTCTTAATAGAACAATTAACAGAAACAATTTAGGGATAATATATAAAAGCAATATGAATCTTATAATTATAATCTTATTATAATTTTAATTGCAATGTTTAATTATTTCATAGACTTTATCATATATATCTAAACACGTAAAAGATAAAGAACCCCTTTCAATTATTTTGTTACTAAACTATAACCAAACTGATTAGTTGTAGGGTATAGACCAATAATCTTCCACTTGCTCCAAGCCAATCATTTTAGTATCATATACCACATCACTATATGATGATCATGCTACTGCTAGGACAATGGCTGAGTGAGAGAATTATATAAGCTTCTTTGTAGTGAGCACTTGCCTAAGCGCCTGTTTGGATGAGCTTATATCTGTAGAGCTTTTGTCAGTAGAACTTTTTTTAGAAGAGCCTTTTTAAAAAGCCAGTTGATTGTTTGGCTGTCAATTAAAAAACAATTTTTTTAAAAAAGCTTCATAAATAAATTGTTTGACAACATAAAAATAAAAAGCACTTTTATTAATTTTAACTATACCTCGTTAGTTATCCCTCCCCCCCAACCCAACTCTTCATAAACAGAAAATAGCATTAGTTGTTGTTCTACGTGGTTCTATCATTAAATTCTTGCAACGGTTTACTCCAACTCCATTTCCACATCGAAAATAATTTGCATTTCTTCATCTCCTTCTCACCTGTTGCTGTTAGTTACTTCGTTGTCACGACATCGTTTTCCCTGAAACCATTCTTGTTGTCTGCGACTCCCTCCTTCAAGATTGTAAACATAGGTTGAGACCTGACATATGTTTATGCATATGGATTCAAAGCCTTTTGAAATTATTGAGACTCGAGTCAGTTTTTATGATCTGGATTTCTCTGTTTCTTTACCTTTTGTATTGGATGTGGCATGAAGATGAGCACTGGTTTCAGTTGGCAAGTTGGTTAATACTGTAGCACAACATCTATTGGAAAGTTCAAGCAATCGCAGACTACACTATCTTTACAATATTCTATTTCTTTGATGGGCTTTTCAAGTATCACATAATATGGCGCTTAAGCTTCTTGAGCTAAAACTAGATGGGCTTATGTAACCTCTGTCCTTGTCAAGCTCTATGATATGGAGGATAGTAATTGGTAGGGTAGGGTATGTGAGAAAGAAAGTGAAAGGAAAAAAAGAAGAAGGAAGACTTAATTTCTAATTTTCTCATTCTCAAGATCCATATCAAAATTTACAGAAAAAAAAGGGAGCCTAATTGCTTCTTTTATTCTTCTTGCTTAGAAGTTCATTTTTTCCTCTCCGTTAAAATCACTTGAGCACTAATTTATGTGTTTGTGTGACTTGAGGATTTGGAAATAAATGGATATAACAAAAGAAACGATCCTACATCATGTGGGTATTGTATTGTTTCTGTTATGGATTCTCTCTCTGTATGATCGATGCCACTTCTTCATCTACTGTCTTTCATTGAATTATCTTTGTTTGGTATGGTTCACTTCTTCTCTTTGCACCAGATCACAGAGAAGAGGTAGAGAGAAGAGAGAGATAAACGTTGGAACTGGTTAGCTTTCCATATAGAAGAGCAGAGGCAGAGAGAAGAGAGAGTAGAGAGAAGCTTTTTTTTTTTTCCGACTGTTATAAACGTAAATGACGGAAATGAGAGGCAAGGAAAGTCTACTCGAAAAAGTTAAAATGAGGGGCTTTTTTATAAAGCTCCAAATTTAAGCTTATTAAAAAGCTGTATTTTAGCTTTTAAAAAAGTCATTTCTATTTAAAAAGCACTTTTAAATTTTCCAGCCAAATAGTCATTTTTGATTAAAATAGCTTTTGCGGTGAAAGAAAATGCTTTTATACCCTCCAAAAGCAGAACCAAACGGGTGCTAACTCTTAAAATTTTTATCTTAATTATTATCACAATTAAGAAAATTTGCCTAAATGTATCCTTAGATCTTTGATGAAATCTTAACTCCTTTTATATGCCCAATAACTCTAATGTTCCATAATACATTACTGTTTTAAACAATATAAGGAACTATATCGAGTTTACTAAAGAATTTATTGATCTAAACAATCATTTCCACTAAATGAAGAAATGTATTACAACTTAGTTAGTAACCATTGCTACATTAGAATCTTTCCAATCTTGAATGATATTATTCTAAGTAAATAGACATTAATTAGGATTTACTTCTAAAGTTATATCCTTATTAACTTAAACTTAAATATCAACTCACACATGGAATAATGAATATCTATAATACTTCATAAATACCTATCTCAAATACTAAACATCTTTAGAACATAATCCATGTACTAGGACTTCAAATAGGTGAACAAGTTCCAATCTAACTTTATAGATCTAATTCCTAAAATTAAATTGTTAACTTTTTTTATCCATTAAGAGTTGTTCTTGAACAAATGTATTTTCATCAACTGAAAATTATAATCATTTTTCTCTATAAGCAATATGCCTTTACATATTCTCATTAAAGAGTATAACTATACTTCCACTGACCTTCTTATAGACATGATAAATTCACATTCATCTTTAAACAAACTCTTTGAATTCATCATAAAAGTAAATCCTTCAATGTCTCGTAGTCTTTTAACTATACATAAAATCTATCAATAAAGACACTAGTTCCAATTGGATGTACTCTTAACTTTTCAAATTTCATCTCACTCTTACTACTTATTTGAGAAACATTCTCCTATAAGTATATATTGAAACGAGTAATTTGTTCAATTGGGTTTGTACGACTATATCTAACCTTTTGGATATCTCATAACCTTTTATTACCCGTTTTAGTTATAAACTTAATAGGTAATACATACTTCAATCAAGTATCAAATCCCTAAACCATTAACTTTGATTGTTTCAAAGACTCAACATTTCATAACTAATATAAAATATTACTAATTGATTAAATTGGAGCTATTGAAGTTAAGTCATTATATTACGTACAACTATAGGAAAAATAAAATTGCATCATACAATAACTTATATTGTATTTCCCTCCTTATATAAATCCATACTCTTATGAATTAGTTGTTAAGGTATTCACCAAGGAATCTCATTCCTTATAGAAAAAAAAAACTCACCACAATGATCTCATCAAAGTGCTTCAGCATTCTTAATTCTTAATTTCTACTTATATTTAAATAATTTGAACTTTTCAAAATTTTAAATCATTATTTCATTTTATACATATGACTATATCACATAAATTCATTAGTAATCTAATAAAATATAATTATTATCATTTTGTGAATTGATATTTCATCCAATACCTGATATGTATAAGATTTAAAAATTCATTACTATCATCATCCTTTCACAAAAGTTTTGTTTGGTTATTCTTTATCTTAATAAGTTTCACAAGTTTCATATGATTCATAATCAAAAGGACATATATCCTTGTATGTAACTTTATGATTCTCATTATGTTGATTTAACCAACATGGAATAAAAGTATAGTCTTAATTATACAACTTTATATTCTTTCCATTTATGTTAAGTATAAGTCTCTTTTGATACAACATATACAAACTATTTGTATAAAATTGGATCAACTAATTTTACTTAACAATCTATCTCGTATTATGTTTTGAACATTATAATAATGTTGAATCTAAATTTAATATGAAATACTTCTAAGCATAAACTAGAAATACATACGATCTTTACCATATCTCATATAAGCAAGAAAAGTCTTGCAATCAATTTTTTTCTTATGACAACTATTATCACACTATAGTAAAGCCTTTAATTGTAGTCCATAATTATGCTTTTAGCAAGCTAAATTAAGTGGAACAATTCCAATAAGGTATTATACCTTTTAGTGCTACTTAATGTAACCTCTTACATCTTACTATCATGGTATTGACGTACATCTTATATGTTATTATCAAAGTTTATGAGGCATTAAACAACTCAAAATGTCAATACATTTTATCATCTATATGATTTCAACCTGTCTCTAAAACTTTGTTATCGAATCATCAACAGGGATTATAGCAAAATTGCATAATAGGCATACAATTTTTCTTTCTAACTTTGAGAACTCTTCTCAAACATAATATATGTCCAAGAAATTTGGTTTATTAACTTAGTATCAACTATATTAAACAAAGTAAATTCCATTCAAAATAGAATATAAATGTAAGAGAAGCAAGTAATTAATTATATATCTTAACTACCAAATGAGATTAGGACTTTAGTCATGTATTAGGCTACTCCTATTTTTTATTCAAAATAGTATCCCTCACTACTATTCAGAAAGATTACTCTAATCTTTCTAGTTGGATAGGATCCCATTCATACTTGGTTGATCTTGCATTTGCTCAACAAACTAATTAAACTTAAATTACATAGATAACAACTTTATGAATCACATCTTATGTGACCCTAAATCTATTATGTGATAACTCTTGCTAAAACGTATCTTCTATGTCATTCCTAACCTTAGCTTTAAATTCATGTGATCATGAGTTTGTTCATCCAAATTACACAAATTTAGTTAATTAGGATCCACTATCATAAGAATAAACATATTCATATTAATTTGACCTTGAGTTTGCTGAACAAGCCTAACAATAAATAAAACCGTGGTTTATTCTTATCACAATAGAAGGCAACAGTCACATTCTCAACCTGTACTTAATGTTTTTACAAAACATTTGATTTTGCTCGTCTAATCAAAGTCAAAGTTAAATGTAAAATATCACACATATAAAACTTACAATTTAACATGCATCCAATATATATATATCAAACATATAAATAAAGCATGCAACTTATGGACTCAAAATCAAAATATATGCATAAAATCAAGCTTCGTTTGATTCAAGTTATTGGTCTTCATAATCTAAAATAATATTTCTAGCTCCTTGGAAAAATTAAATTAGATTAAACTCATTGATATCTAAATAAAATAAATTCCTATTCCAAATAGAAATTTATTTTAATTTATAAAAAATTTTCAAATCCAATTGAAAACTATTTTCAATTATCTTTACTCCTTTAACAAAATTTAATTGAAACAATTTTTAGTAAATTATGCGTCTTACATATTATGTTTAGAAAAACTCCTTTTTGAAAATTATATAAGTAACATATTCTACTCCAATTAGACAACTTTTTCTATTCTAATTAGAAATTACTTTTGCCCAGTAAAAAAACTATTTTCTAATATTAAAAGGAAACTACTTTCAAAATTAAATAAAGCACTTTTAGATTTAACTAAGAGTTCCTTTATTTTATTTATTTATATATTTATTTCTTAATTAATTAGAAAAATCTTTCTTTAATAAATTAGAAACCTATTTTTCAAAATAATATATAAATCACATTTTCTTAATTAATAAATGAAAATGTTTTTAAAAAAATTTAACTAAGAAAAATAAATTTTCTAAAAGATCAAGAAAGTTATTATTCATAAATAAATAAAGAATTCTAAATAAATAGATAATAATTCTCTAAACAAGTAAAATCATAAATTTAATTCACCTAAATCAAATTGAAATAAATAAATTTAATTAAGAAACAAATTTCTTAATAACTTAAGAAAATAACTTTCTTAATTTTAAGAAGTCTAATTAATTAATTGATTTCAATATTAAAACTAACTAGTTCTAATTCTAGAAAATAATTTCTAAAATTAATTAGGAACCAATAAAATTATTATCTTAATCAAATTAAGAAAATAATTACATTAATTTTAGAATTGAATTTTGATTTAATACTTTAAAAATATGCCTGGAATAAAATTTATTAAGATTACATTAATATTAAAATCAAACAAGCCTCAATGTAGGTTTGGAACACCTTATTTCAATACCCAAAGATGCTTATTCTAGCCTTCGGATGCATTATCCTTGTTGTCAACATCCTCTATTCTAACCCTAGAATAGGTTAGTCATGTGTCTAAACACACCATTTCCAAGACCTATATCCAAACACTCCTCTTCTTCTTATTCTCAAAACCTAATTTTATTAGATGAACCCCATCCACCAAAGCTGTTGCCACCTGCACTTTCTGTTAGCTTAAGGCTTTAAATTAATGATTTTGATGATAACAATAAATAATACAGTTGTAAGACTTCAAATTGTTATGAATTAAAATTTCAAATTCATTGGATTATTTTTTCTCTTTGAAAGATAACAATATTCAAGAGATTGTATGTTCAAATAAAAGAAGAATTTTTTCTTACTTTTATATGAATAAGTCTAACAAATTCTTTTTTGAAAGTAAGAAATAGTTTCACAATATCTGGAATGGATAAACTCATATCGTAAAAAGGATCCTACTATTCACCTAATTCGAAAGTCGACTTTAAAGGTATGGTTAAAGATGATTCAAACAACCAGATACGTGATGATTTTATCAAAGATAATAAGAAAGACACTGCAACAAAATCAGAGCTGGTTAAGTCAATTCATTGATTATTATTTTAAAGCAATGACTAGTTGAAGGGAATCTCTATTTAAGGGAGAACTACTGCATTCGATTATGCAACAAACTTTAGAAGCACATCAGTAGCATCAATTCTTGTTCTTGAAAAGTTATATCTTATTACTTATAAGCTTTAGAAAGTGAAAATACTCTTTTAAGAGAGAGATCAATATTTATTGAAGCTCATATTGAGCAAACCTTACTTTCATCAGTTGAGAGCTTGTAGAGGCTTGATAAATGCTACTGGTGTGGAAGGTTGAAAAACTTTGAAAAAAATGTATTTGTGAGCTTGGAGAGGCTCGTCAAATCACTACTTGGGATTTATAAGTGAAACACTCAAGTTGGATACTTGGGGACTAGACATAGGCTTCATTATAAGTCGAACCAGTATAAATTGACCGTGTCATTCTTTCTCTTTCCTTAACTTTTAAAATTTTGCATTTTAGTTACTGTTGTTTTTAGTTTACACAAGCCTCCCTTCGTTTTAAATTTTGATATGCTCTTTTTGTTTTAATAGTTTGACGGGCTCCTTTTATTTTAAAAGTTTAATAGGCTCCTTTTGTTTTAAAACCTAATAGGCTCCTTTATATTTTAATAAGCCCTTATTGTTTACACGAATTAATAGTAACTACAACATGTGATAGATCGTGGAAAACAACTTGATAAGTCTTGAAGGACAAACTGTTACAAAGCCATCTTATTTTAATAGAAGCAATTATTCATATTGGAAGGAAAGGATGACAATTTATCTCCAATCTGTGGACATTGAAGTCTGGCAAGCTATCAAAATGGGAGATACAATTCCTACTATTGATGACGTTGAATTATGGGCTGCTATTAATAGAAGAAATGCATAACTGAATGCTAAAGCAAGACATCATCTAATTTGCTAACTCTTTTCAGAAGAATATGAAAAGATATCCTATTGTTCAATAGTAAAGGAAATGTGGGACAAGCTTTAAGTCACTTTCTAAGGTACAAATGAGGTAAAGAAGCATATGATAAGTCTTTTAGTGCATTAATATGAAACTATTAGCATGAAACAAGGAGAAACCATAGACAAATTCTTTGAATGATTCAACAACATTATCACAGTGTTAAAACTAAGGAAAGATATATCCCAATGATGAGCTTGTAACAAAGATCTTAAGGTCACTATTAAAAGAATGGAGACCTAAAGTAATGTCTCTAGAGATTTCAAAGGATCTAGACACTACTTCAGTTTATTGGTTAAGAGGAAATTTGGTGATCTATGAGATGGAGCTTCAACGAGATGAAGGATCATCCTACAGAAGAGGAATGGCTCTGAAAATTGCTAACGATACAACTCTATCAAACAGTAATGAAAGCGACATTGAATTGTAGATAGATGGAGATGTTGAATTCAATGTTATGGTCAAGAAATATGCACCCTTCTACAAAAAGAGGCTGACAAAGAAAAGAAAAGGAAATAAGAAAATTGGAAACAACAGGTTCTTGACAAAAAAATAGCAGTAGCAGTACTCAAAATACTCAAATTATATGTTATCACTTTAAGAAGCTTGGACACACTATACTAGAATATCCCTTTCTTCTTCAAAAGGATAAGACTAAAAACAAAAATTCCAGAAAGCAAGCTATAATTGCATCTTGGTCTATTAAAGATTTTGAAAACTTTAATAAAGAAGAGTCTAAAGAAGGAAGCAATATTTACTTTATGGTTGATTCAAGTGAATATAAGGTATATTGTTCTGACTCTAATATTGAGTTGATGAATTACAAGATGCATATCGTGAACTATATGCCCAATATAAAAAGTTAACTATGTAGTATTTTGGAGAGGTTGAGAAGTCTAAAACAATGATAAATCTTTAAAGAATAAAATTAAATCATTAAAATTAGTGAATAAGAACCTGTTGTCTAATAATATGTCTCTTGAAAGTGTTTATAAGAAAAAAGTTTCAGAAAAAGAACTTCTAGAAGAAAAAGTGATTCAGTTAGAAAATTCTTTATGATTATGAAAAAGTAAAACAATTAGAAGAAAAGATTGCTACACTATAATTTGAAAAGGAAAATTTGCTAAAAAAATAATATCTTTAGAAAAGGATTGAGGAAATTTCATTGATGGAAATAATGATCTTGATGCATTGCTTGGTAATGGCAAAGGTGCCTTTGATATGGAAATAGTAAGAAATAATGAAAACAACAATAGCTATGATCAAAGTAGCAGGAAGTTGATGCATGAGAAAAATGATAGCAACCTTCATTCGTCTATTTTGTGTTTCTACTATGGCAAACGTGGACTTATTAGTCATTTTTGTAATATTCATAGAATGAAGAAATTATCTGAAATATATGTTTATAGACTGAAATGTCAAACTATTAACTTGAAAGGACCCATAAAAGTTTGGGTGCCTAAATTAAGATAATATATTCTATAGATAGGCTTCAGAACATTTGCAAGAGAAAATCAAGGGATAGTTGACAGTGGTTGGTCAAGACATATGACAGGTGAAATATCACATTTCAGCTATATTGAAAGCAAAGATAGGGTAATATTGTCTTTGCTGACAAAAACAAGGCAAAGGTCACAGGAATTGGTAAAATTGTGCTTTTAATTCTACTTCTATATATAGTGTTCTCTATGTTGATGGTTTAAAACATAACCTACTGAGCATAAGTCAATTATGTGATAAGGGATAAAGAGTCACATTCTATGCATCTTATTGTGAAATAATTGATAATAACGATAACATTGTGTTTATTGTTCCTAGAAATCAAAATATATATTGTGCTTAATTGAAGACATGTCTTCTCAAAAAGTTAAGTATTTTGTATCTCTAAAAAAGGACTCATTAATCTGTCATAGAATATTTGGGCATGTTAGCATGAGCATTTTATCAAAATTGTCTATAAATGATTTAATAAAAGGATTACCAAACTTAAACTTAAAAAATAATCAAGTTTGTGTGTTTAAAAAGAAAATAAGTTTGAAGTAGCTTTCTACCTAAGAATGTTATATTCTACTAACCAACCATTTGAGCTTATACACATGTATTTATTTGGTCTTACTAGAACTTAAAGTTTTGTTCAAAAGCACTGTCGTTTTATTATAAAAGATGATTATTTTAGGTTTACAAGGGTTTATTTTCTAGCAAATAAGGATGATGCTTTTGAAGCTTTTTGAGAAATTTTGCCAGAAAATTCAGATTAAAAAAGGATATTGCATTACTTCAATTCGAAGTGATCTAGAGGAGAAGTTGATAATAGAAAATTTGAAGAATTCTGTGATAATAATGGCATAACTCATAATTTCTCATGTCCAAGGACTCCTTAGCAGAATGAAGGTGTTGAAAGAAAGAATAGGACCCTAGCTGATGTGTCCAGGACCATGCTTTGTGAAAGCGGTCTACCTTATGGATATTGGGTAGAAGCTGTGTCGATTGCCTGTTACATTTTGAACAGGTGTCTTAGAAGGCCTATTCTCAAAAAGACCTCCTATGAACTGTAGAAAGGAAGAAAGCCTAATGTTGCATATTGTCGAACTTTTGGGTACAAATGCTTTATATTAAACAATGGTAAGGACAACCTTGGTAAGTTTGATGCAAGGTTTGATGAAGCTATATTTCTGGGATACAACATAATCAAGAAAGGATTTAGAATCTACAAGAAAAGAACTAAGAGGATAGAATAATCAATACACGTAGTATTTAATAAAACTTTACCTTCAATAAATGCTGCTGAATCAAATGATGAAGAGAATCCTTTGATTATTAAAGATACGAGACAAACTCATTCCACACTTGTAGTGCCTTCAAATTCATAAGATCAAGAAGGTCCTTCTAAAGTTAGGATAGATAAGGCTCCTGCTATATGTACATCTCAATAGGAACCTATGCAACAAAGGACACCTAATGTTCATAACAGAAGCACATTAAGAGAATGAAGAAGACTCGATACACTTCATTATATTATAGGAGAGCCTTCAGAAGGTCGAAGGACTAAAGTCTCCTTTAAAAAAATTATGTTGACTTTGTTTCACAACTAGAACCAAAGTTTGTAGAAGAGGCACTAGCCAATGAAAGCTGGACTGTTGCCATGAAAGATGAACTAAACTAATTTGACAAGAACAAATTTTGGAATTTAGTACCTTATCCATTAAACAAGACATTCATTGAAACTTGTTGGGTATTTCAAAACAAACTTGAAGAAAATGGTAAGGTAGTAAGAAACAAAGCTCAATTTGTAGCTTAAAGTTATAATCAATAGGAAGGTAATGATTTTGATGAGACTTATACTACTGTTGATAGACTAGAATCAACCAGACTAGAATCAACCAGAATTTTACTTGCATTTGCTTGTTATAAAAATTTCAAAGTATAGAAAATGAATGTCAAAAATGCTTTTATAAATGGATTTATTAATAAAGATTTCTTTGTTAAATAATCTCCAAGTTTTGAGAACACAGACCATCAAGATTATGTGATGAAATGGAAAAAAAAGCTTTGTATCGTCTAAGTAGGCTTCTCGAGCATGGTATGACAAGTTAGGTAACTTCTTCATTGAGAATAACTTTGAAAGAGGAAAGGTAGATAAAACTTTATTTATTAAGAGGAAGGAAAATGATTTACTTCTAGTTCAAATAAATGTTGATGACATAATATTTGGTGCTACTAATTTATCTTTGTGTGAAGAATTATCCACTTTAATGCAAGGGGAGTTTAAAATAAGTATGATAGGAGAATTATCTTTTTTTTCCCCTTATATTACAAATTAAGCAAACAGAAAAAGGAATCTTCATTAGTCAAGATAAGTACACAAAGGAACTTATCAATAAATATCATTTTAAAAATGCCAAGTCAATGGGAACTCCAATGTATACTAGAACTAAGCTTGATAAGGATGAAGATGGCAAAGATACCAATGAGCCAAAATAGAGAGGAATGATTGGTTCACTTCTATATCTTACAAGTTCAAGATCTTATATTATGCTTAGCTTGTGTCTTTACGCATGCTTTCAATCAAATCCTAAGAAAGTCACCTTCAAGAAGTTAAGAGCATTTTTCATTATCTTCTTGGAACTATGGATTTCAGATTATGGTATCCAAAAGTAGATTCATATGGCCTTATTGGCCATTGTGATGCTGATTATGCAGGTGACAAAGTTGATAGGAAAAGTGCAAGTGGCTGCTGTCACTTTTTTTGTGAATGTTTAGTTTCTTTGTCTTGCAAGAAACAAAATTGCATATCACTCTCAATAATTAAGGTAGAATATAAAGCAACCGCTAGCTATTGTGCTAAGATATTATGGATGAAACATCACTTTAAGATTTTTCTCTAAACTTTAGCCATTTTAATGACAACACACGTGCAATTAATTTATCTAAAAATCTTATGCGTCATTCTAGGACTAAGTATATAGCTGATATCTTTACTAAACCTACAACATCCCACTACCATAGGATACATACCCAAACTTTCAAGAAAATAACCTATGATAATGGTATGTTAGAGCAAAACAATTCCAACTTACACATGGCATCAACTATTATCATTTAAAAGTTAGCAAATTTTAAAAACCATTCATTGTATTAATCCACAAAATTTACACTATTTCCTTTAGACAAGTATTTACATAACCTCATATAGGTTCTAACAAAAACGACAAAATACAAGACACAATGCTCCTGGAGCCAGCTGACAGACCTCTGAGCCATAACAAAATCTAAAAGAGTCCTTTAGTCCTGTCTATCTAAAGAACTAGGTCCTGTCTCGTACCTGAAAAATCACATTGCAATTTTTATGACTTTTGCGAACTCAATGAGTGAACCATCATTGATAATTTCACCAGATCACATACACATAATACATATTTTACAGGCACTCATCAGATCATAAACACATTCCAGATTTTCATACAACATGGGATATCATAAGATCACACAATTCACATTGCTAAGTATAGCAAAACAAATCACATCAATATATCACTCATTCAGCTTTGCAATCATTTAATAAATTTCAGTCTTATAATGTTATATGCATGAGACTCAAATCCTTTCTTATTGTTGTGACTGAATGCCTATCACATACTTATACAAATATTGGCCCACAAGGCTCACTTAGAACAGAATCATGGAGCATAGCTCTACGTGTAAATCATATATCACGGAGCAAAGCTCTACGTGGAAACGCTTCATACTGGCAACTCAAGACACAACACCTTTAACTGAGCATGCATTTAATGAAATGCAACAAATTCTGAATATCTCATATATCACAATCTTATACAAATACTCAGACAAAATTTCACAGTCATCGGACCTAAGTCCATCATTCAATTTTAGTTTAGAATCAAATTTCGAATTCAGCTCAAATCAAAACACTCCCAATACATGCCCAACTATTAAACTCCTCGGACCTTAGGTCTGGAATCCAGAGACAACTCACAAACAGTTCAACAATATTGAAAGTTTAACAAATCAAATTCAATTCAAATCAAAACACTCCCAATACAGGCCCAACTATTAAACTCTTCGGATCTCAGGTCTGGAAACCAGAAACAACTCACAAACAGTTCAATAATAATGGAATTTTAACAAATCAAATTAAATTCAAATCAAATCAACCCTATGAAATCATATAGGTTGACTCACTGTACGCTCCAAGAAGCTATTACTTGGATGGTCCGGTGATGTCCGACTGGCGTCCGATGTGCTCCTCTATAACATACACAATACATTCACAAATATCACATTGTTTCACAAATGTACAAGTGTTCTTTTGTGCACATCAATGTATAGAATGTATGCACAATGCATGTTCAATGAAAATTCCGGGGTATCATATTGATTCTAGTCATCAAAACATTCAGATATCAAGCCCTCATTAATATCATTTGAATTTATAATTTGGTCCATTATAAAACAATGTGAAATCAATATCATAACCTACTTGAACACTTCAGATTTTCTACCCATCTGATTTTGGTTCAACTTAGAATAATTAATATGATAGGGTAAATGACAAAATTAGGCAAAACTTACTTCTGAAAAATTGTTCACCCATGTCTTAAGATTCTAATGACTCCAAGATCATCCAATTTGATTCAGTATTCATTGATTTATACACAAAATACTACAGACTATGCACATTTGAACTTTTGGCTAGTACATGCTCATAACCTCGAATTGCATAACTCATATCTTTCAGATAAAATATCCAAAAATTACAAACTTTATACCAATTTAAAGCTAAAATAAAAAGATACAACTTTTGTGAAGACAACTCAGCCTAATTCGTCCCATATCAATACAGTTTATTCAATATCCACAAGATATGATTTCTGTCCCTGATGGTGCTTCAGCTTAAGCTACAACTCACTTACATGCCAATTTTGAAAATCTTAGAGACAGAATAAAAAATAGAATTCTCCAAGAAAGTTGTAAAAATATGTCTCCAATTTAATACTAAGAAAAAATAAACCCATTAATAAATCTACAACTCAATTTATAATTAGAATACCGAAACATGTTCATGAAAAATTTCCAGTTCAAACATTCCAGCAGACTTCCACAATTTGACCCTATAAATAATTTTCAAATTAATTCAGATAACTATAAATTTTTATGGAGAGAAAGGAAAATGTCTTAGGAATCGATTGGTCCAAGTTTCAAGTTATTTGGAGTTTGGATGAAAAAGTTATAGGCAAAAGACTAAGGGCTGTTCAATGAAAAACTCTAGTTTTTTAGCCCACACAAATAAATCATCACCTTTTCTCTCTCTAGCGCGTCAACTTCATCTTCTTCACCAAACCCAGATCACCAAACTGCACTTCTCCTCTTCTTCTTTCTTTCTTTTTTTCCGCTTCATTCCTATGAATGAACAACAATGGAGGAATTGAGGTCCTCCTCTATGTGGCTGCTGTATGTTTAACACGTATCACTATATAATGTTGCCACTTGTTACAAAATAATTTAGACATTTGTCACATATATATTATCGCCACATGTCACTATATAATTGGTCCAAAATACTCCGAATTTTATGAAAATTTCTAAAATTCACCAAAAATTCCGAAATAATAATATGACTCTCCAAATAAATTTTCAGCTAAAAAAGAATTCACCAAAAGTTTCAAAATATCCAAAATATACCAAAATTGTCAAATCACATTTAATACACTCCAATTAAATCCACAATTTCTGTTTATAAACCAATTTACCTGGAAATGTCAATGAATGCATGTACAATCATATGAATGTGCAAAAATAAATGTGTATGTCACTGTACAATCATATGAATGTGCAAAAATAAATGTGTATGTCACAATTAACTTATGCATGACGTGCATTTTCCTAATTTCACATAAATTTCTCATAATTTATTGTTCTAGCCTTAATATGGGTATCGGGATGTTACAACTCTCCCCTCCTAACAAAAATTTCATTCTCGAAATTCTTACCTTAAAATTGGTCTTGCAAAAATCATGTCAACCTAGGGTTTTAAGTACTTTCAAGCCTTCTTTTTATTAAAACTTCACCTAAACCTTATGTAAAGTATCCGTGACATAGTTTCCAAGACCCTGGTCTCAACATTAATACCTTAAATCTCTATGATGCCAATTTAATTCCAATTCCCCAAGTATGATTCATTAAAAACATGGTTAAGTCATATGGAATACGTGTTCAATAAAACATTCCAACTAGGGTACAGTTTGGGGCCTTACATGATCTTTTTAGTTTATACGTATCTGTGATATTCTTTTTTAAGATATAATCCTTCTTTTTGCTAATGACAAAGGGGGAGAGTAAGAGATATATTTTCATTTTGATATATTTTTGCTAACTAATTGTTTGGTGATATATATTTTATCTGTGATTACATCTAAATTATCTTTCAATAGGCTCCTTCTAATCATGAATGTGACTAAGGACATGTAAGGAAGGTTTGTTCTAATCATGAGTGTAAGTGAGGACATATAATGTTTACAGGTATCTTTTTAATTATTTGAATTTTTTAAAATATATCTGTTATTGCTTGTCATCATAAAAAAGGTGGAGATTATTAGCTCTAGCCTTTTAAATTAATGATTTTGATGGTAACAATTTAAGATTTCAAAATTCAAATTTATTGGAATATTTTTTCTCTCTAAATGATAACAATACTTAAAAGATTTTCTCTTCAAATAAAAGAAGAATGTTTTCCTATTTTTACATGACTAAGTCTAACAAATTCTGTTTTGAAAGTAAGAAATAGTTCCGCAGTATCTATAGTGGATAAGCTCTTACTGTACAAAGGATCAAGCTATTTAACCAATTCAAAAGTGGAATTCAAAGACCTAGTTAAAGGATTATTCAAACAACCAGATATGTGAAGATTCTGTAAAACATAATGAGAAAGACGCTATGAAAGAATCAAAACCGGTTAAGTCAATTAGTTGATGATCATTTTAAAGCAATGGCTAGCTGAAGGGAATCTTTATTTAAAGGAGAGCTACTGCATTTGATTATGCAACAAACTTTAGAAGCACATCAGTAGCATCAATTCTTGTTCTTGAAAAGTTATATCTTTCTGGAAAGTGAAAACACTCTATTAAATGAGAGAGATATATATTTATTTAAGCTTATATTGAGTAAACCTTACTTTCATCAGTTGAGAGCTTGTAGAGGCTTGATAGATACCAGTAGTGTAGAAAGTTAAAAAACCTTGAAAAATATATACTTATGAGCTTGAAGAGGCTCGTTAAATCACTACTTGGAGATTTATTAGTGAACCACTCAAGTTAGACACTTGGTGACTAGATGTAGGTTTCGTTATAAGTTGAACCAGTATAAGTTAACTGTGTCATTCTTTTTCTTTCCTTAACTTTCAAGTTTTTGCCTTTTAGCCACTGTTGTTTTCAGTTTACACGGGGGTTCTTTCATTTAAAAGTTTGACAGGCTCCTTTTGTTTTAAAAGTTTGACAAACTTCTATTGTTTTAAAAGTTTGATAGGCTCCTTTCATTTTAAAACTTGACAGGCTCCTTTTATATTTTAATAAGCCCATATTTTTTACTTGAATTAATAGGAACTAGTAAAAAAATTTTACACACAATTCACCCCTCTCTTATGAGTATTTGCTTTATCACTTTCCAATCACCGCTCGGCAACAACCACTAGCAACCACCCTCTGGCAGCCACTAGCCATCTACTGTAAAGTTTCCAACTGTTGTAGTCGAGTCTCCACACTATCGTAGCTACTAGTCTCGCCTGCGACTCCATGTCTTACAGCTGCTAGCGTTGTCAATCTCCAGCTCGCCACCTTCAACTCGCCAGCACCACGTGTGATCACAGTTAATCATTGACTTCTAGCACTTCCTTGCACCACCGTGGTTGCTTCTGGACGTTTACAGCCACTAGAGAAAATTCCCACTCTGCTGCAGCTGCTCCTCCAGTGCTAACCACTCACACAACCTTATTCACTTAAGCATGGTCCCAACCATAACAAGAAATCGCAACAAGTAATGCAGATTTTTCTATAAGTGACTTGGGAAGGGCCTGAATTATCACTCAAATCCATTCGAGAGAATCACGCCCCTATCAATATTCCTCAGAAAATAATTGGTTCAACGCTCAATGCTTATGGGTTTTTAGAACCCAGACGTTATGTTAATGGTTAGTGTTGATGGTACGCAATGGCTGGTGTTTTAGGTTTAAAAGTTTCACCACTTATTTTAGTTTCCATAATTCTTAATTTGGATTTCTAATTTAGTGGTTTAGGGTTTATATGGTATTAATCTAAAACGCTTTTCAGATTTAAGTTGCCAAATTTTTTCTATTCAACTCCAAAATTATAATTAATTACAATCACATTTTTAATCAATTTATATAATTAAAGTTTGCTTTAATACTGCTATTGAAAATCAATATTGGATCAAATCATAACTATAGTGGAATAATTACAAAAAAATTTCGTATTTTAATTTTCTAAAAACTAATATCACTTTAATTCTATAAAATAATTAACAATTAAATCATAATAAAGCATGAATTTTAATTTGTACCTTATTCTAAAGCTTGATTATATTTTTATTGTATCCTTTGAACATTTTTTGAAATCGATCAATCTTAACTACCATTGTTACCAGTGTTACGAGATCCGTACCGTTCCAGCCGGTACCGGCCGGAAACCGGTACTTGGATCCCAACCTCGGTACTGGCCAAAAATACCAGCCGGTACCGGGGTTTTCCGTTGGGTACCGGCCGGTACCCAACATACCGGAAAATTCCGGACAATTTCGAAAATTTAAAAATTTTTGAGGAACCATTTGCAAATAAAGCAAAGTTTTCCTAAAATCTAGCCCCCCCTCGAGACCCCGACTGCTTCTTCTATTCCTCACTTCCTCTTCTCTCTAACTCTCACCTTCTCTCTCTCACTCTTGCTCTCGCTGGCGTCTGGATCGTCTCACCGCCGCCGACGCTTGCTTGTAGTCTTCTCCGGTTTTCCTTCTCGCCTCGATTCTCCTCCTCGCCCTCATCGTGTAGATCTGGGTTTGCGAAGTCGGCAGTCCACACCTCCCCTCCTCGTAGCATCACCGCAAGCTCGCACCATCACTGACCCTCCGACACTCACCATCGACCCTCCGGCCTCCGACACTCACAAGTCCCGATAACCCGCAACCCCAACCCGAATAGTGAAGAAAAGACCCGAGTCATCCGACGGTTAAAATTTTTTTTTGGGTGTGTTGATGCTTGATTTTGTTGGTTGATGAGTTGATTTGTTCTCCTTCTTGTTGTTTCCAAAAATTGGTGGTAAATCTTGCAATGTTTTTTCGTGTTGTGGATTGGATTGGAGTTGTCGATTTAGATTTGTGTATTAGTGTTGATGAATATGCTGTCGGTGGGTGGAGGATTGGATTTGGAGGTTGAAGTTGAAG
>JAOSBN010000007.1:17008503-17030457 GCA_027563595.1 Erythroxylum suave | reverse complement strand
CACACACACACATATAGTCGACCAAAGATTTTACCCACTCAATAGTGAAATCCTAAAAATAAAGCAAAAACGATTCCTATAGAAAGTACATAATGGAAATGTACAACCATATAATAAGTATCATGTAGAGAATGTCTAGCACAGAATTTGTCGGGACTATTCCAGTGAGTCCTCTTATGGTGAACAAAAAGACGAACCCTACAAAAAATAACATGGGTATTTTGTATTGTATCGAACCGACCTACATGGACCCGAACATACCAGAGCATATTCGAGAACATACTCTATGAAAATGATGCATTAGGACAATCAAACTAACTTATTAAAGGCATCAAACATATCATAAGCATTCTAAAAACTCTTCTCTTCCTATTTCATTCACAAGCATAAAAGTCACATGTCATTACAATTCAAATTCCACATATACATCACAAAACATTTTTTTTATAAGTTTAAAACTCAAAATAAAAAAATATAACATGAAATGGAAAGACATCTATCTAGACTCCTCATATTCAACTGATCAGACCTTTGAGCCATTCTCATCCCCCAAAATGTGAGTACTAAACTTCTACTATAACACCTTAGTAGTTAGAACTTTCTTGAACCCGAAAAACAACATTGCAATTTTGATGAGTTTGCAAACTCAGTGAGTAAACCATCATTGATGTATTTACTCAAGTCAGATCACAAAAATAAGTGTATCATATCATCGAGTATTGAATACCACATCACATTCCATCATACTTCAAAAAGTACATCTAAGTGAACTCACAATACGCTCTAAAAAAGCTATTACCTTAATATTTCAGCAATGTCTGGATGTTGACGATCACCTTGCACGTCCATTGTCATGCAATACATACATAGTTCACAAACCACTAATTTGTTTGATTATATGAATACACAATCATGCACATGTATATGTGTCAAGTTTTAATGCATGCTCAATTGAATTTCTAGGTATATGTTCTTATACAAATATCTTGACCATTCAAGCATTATAGCTTGTATACAACTAGTTTAAGTAATCTTGATTTACTCCAAATTCATCAATCATACATTTGCCAAACTTTTCTTGTAATACATATTCATACAATTTCCTAATTCTCATTCATCTACACCTAATACACATTACTCATATCCTTATGATCATGTTTGCATTCATAAGAACATCTTTATTCCTTTGACAACTCATAATTTCCAGATTAGGACACATAGATATCAAAACGGTCCATTCTTTAAGTTATGAATTCAATTATCAATAAAAAACTTATTAAGCTCTTAACTAACTAATCAAGTAACAATCTAGGTTCATTCAAAGCCTTAATCAAGTCCAAATATACCAATTTATACTGACTTTTCCTCAACTGGTTCAACATGTACACAAACCAGAAATTAACATTCCAGAACTGGGCCAATGATCATAAGGGACCTTGCCACAATC
Organism: Erythroxylum suave; assembly: GCA_027563595.1. Classification (NCBI taxonomy): domain Eukaryota; kingdom Viridiplantae; phylum Streptophyta; class Magnoliopsida; order Malpighiales; family Erythroxylaceae; genus Erythroxylum; species Erythroxylum suave. The sequence continues at coordinate 17,029,010 of JAOSBN010000007.1, read as the reverse complement.
GTGACAAAAGGTAAGTAAACAGGCCATGAACATGGGATGAGGGCCACGATCGTGCACTATCTTTCTTTCCTCAATTCTCCATGAATTTCACATATTTAGAGACATCACTACCAGTTGAATTTTTCTAGAATTCATGTCCTATAAAGCTACTTCAATTCATGCTGGTCTAGCTTCCATATTGGTTACTTTAAATCTGACAAAAATCTATTCACTTGTTTCATTACCATTCATTTTATACCACCATACATGTAGTCCTAACTTTTCCATATTTAAGAACACTTTAATAACACCTATCTTTACCATGAATTCATCATCATTTATACTTCAAATCCCAACTTAAATCATCCATATATTAACCTATAAACTACTTTTTTCATGCATCCAAAAACAAAACAGAAAAGTAACCAATTTATCTATCATTTTCCAGCACAACTTCAATATCAACACTACATTCAATCCATCCCAATTCAGTCATCATAAAATTATACTAACACATGCCATAAATGTCAATATTTCATTTACTTGTACATCTTAAATGCCACCTCAATATATCAAGCCTGCTTTGCCTTACATTCATTTAAGATCCTCTCAGGAACAAGGTGGGAGTAGGATGGTTTCAACAAAGACAAAAAGATAACAACAAGTACAAAAAAGTTCTGCTTTTATAACTATCATTATGAAGGATTTTTCCATAGATTTTTTGACAATTGAACAAAATTTAGAAAAAAACATAGAGATGAGAGGGAGAAGTAAGTTTTGGCAGTGAGAGGAAGAAGAAGGAGAGAGTTTCAGTAGAAAATAACAAATGAAGAGGCTTTGCCATATGTGTGTCGTGTGGTGTGAGTGGAGGATAGGTTTAAGGACACTTATCAAGTGTCTAGGCCAGCTACATATTCTCTCTTTAGGCTACCAAATGTCACTTAGTTCCTCGGTCATTTGTCACTTAATTCTATTGCCATATGCCACTCAGTTTATAGACTTAGTCATCCTAAATTTCCACATGTCAACTTGTCTTAATCTAAATGTACATATGAATTCATCAATCTCTTAATTGTGAGAAATAAGTCCAAATTACTAATTGTAATCCATCAATTATTTTTATTGTTAAATCAAATACAAGACATTAGAAATGCACAATCATGTCACAATTATTCTAGAAACTTTTATACCCCGAAATATGTCAATCGAGTGCAATTTTTTTAAATAAAAAATTCATGTGTATATGCTCATGTTATGCATATGAATGAAATCATCATATCCTAAATGAACCAAATTCATTATAATATGATGTAATTCATGTGACTAACACTTTAATCCCTCAATAGGTTTGGAAACTGACTATTACAACTCTCCCCTCCTTAAGAAATTTCTTTCTCAAAATTTTTACCTGATTGATCGAATAGATGGGAGTACTATTTCCTCATGTTTTCCTTAGTCTCCCACATAGCTCTGTCTTTTGAATGATTCCTCCAAAGGACTTTAACTAAAGGAATTACTCGGTTTCTTAAGTGTTTAGTCTGATATCCAACTATTTTAACTGGTTCCTCTACATAACTCAAATTAGTTGCAATCTCAACTTCTTATACCGATAATATATATTAGATCTGACCTATAACTCCTGAGCATACTAACATGAAAGACATTATGAATCTGCGACTGTTAAGACGGTAATGCTAATTTCTAAACCAATGGTCCAACTCTCCTAGTAATCTTATAAGGACAGATATATCTGGGGCTTAACTTTCCCCTTTTACCAAACCTTAGCACTCCTCGCTAGGGAAACACTCTCAAAAATACCTTATCTCATACTTGGTACTCCATATCCCTCTGATGTTGAATGACATAACTCTTTTACCTATCTTAAGTCTCCTTAATCCTATTGCGGATTAATTTTACCTTATCAACAGTATCTTGAATCAACTCTGGGCTTTTTATAATCCCTAGGCCTTCTTTATCCCAGTACAAAGGTATTCTATACCTTCTACTATATAACACCTCATATGGAGCCATACCAATACTACTATGATAATGATTATTGTAAGCAAAACACAAGCCCTAAGCATATCCTCAACAGTCTAAATAGTCATCTCACTCTGTTTGTTTGTTTGAGGATGAAACATTGCACTAAAATTCAACTTTGTACCTAATATTGTCTGTAGGTTGCCCCAAAATCTAGAAGTGAATTTGGGATCTCGATCTGATATAATAGGCACTGGAACCCTATGTAATCTCACTATCTCATTTACATATCTCCGGGCTAATTGATCTAGTGTGATATTCTCTCTGATAGGTAATGAATAAGTTGATTTTATGAATTTGTCCAAAATGACCTATATGGCACCATGTTGTCTTAGAGTTCTCAGCAAACCCATAATAAAATCCATTGTAATCCTTTCTCATTTTCACTCTAGAATAGGTAATGACATAATCTTTGATTCAACCACAATGCATCATTTCTCAACTCAAACTCAGAACTTAGATTATGTTTTAACTTCTCTACAATCTTTACTACTTCTGGGTCTTTGTTTTGAATTGTTCTGATTTTTTCAGTAATACTGGTCTAAGCTTCAATGTAGATAAGAATGCTTCATTTTTTCCCAAACTTATCTCAACATTCAGTGCTCTCAGTTGAACTAGATTTCACCTCGATGCTTGAATTTATGCTATATAGCTATTAAATTTCCTGCTTAATACATCAGCTACAACATTAGCCTTACCTAGATGATACTCTATCGTGCGATCATAATCCTTAAACAACTCAATCTACCGCCTTTGTCTTATATTAAGTTCCTTTTGACTTAACATATATCTCAAACTTCGATGAGCATAAAAATTTGAAACGTTTCACCATATAAATAATGTCTCTAAATTTTCCAAGCAAGCAATACTACAGCAAGCTCTAAATCATGAACTGGATAATTGAATTCATAAGGCCTTAACTGTTTCAAAGTATAAATAATCACTTTACCATACTGCATCAAAACACACCCTAACCCCTATTGTGAAGCATCACTGTATACAATATATCCTCTAGATCTAGATGGAATAGCCAATACCAGTGCTATAGGTAATCGATATTTTAACTCATCAAAGCTCCTTTGACATTCATCAGTCCATCGAAAAGGTACTTTCTTCTTTAAAAGCTTTGTCAAAAGGGCTGAGATTAATGAGAACCCTTCAACAAACCTTCTGTAATAACCTACTAGCCTAAGAAAACTCCGAATCTCTGACACATTTCTAGGTGTCTCTCACTTCATCATTGCCTCTACTTTCTTTAGGTCTACCTGTATGCCCTATCCAGATACTACATGACCCAAAAACACCATCTGATTAAGCCATAATTCACTCTTACTGAACTTGGAGTACAATTGTTTCTCTCTCATTATCTGTAAAATTAACCTCAAATGTTTAGAATGTTCCTCCTACTCCTCGAATACACTAAAATATCACCTATGAATACAATAACAAAGTGATCTAAGTAAGGTTGGAATACTTTATTCATCAATGTCATAAAGGCCGTCGGAGCATTAGTCAATCCAAAAAGCATCGTCAAAAACTCAAAGTGTCTATATCTAGTTTTGAATGCACTATTTGGTACATCAGTTTCTGGTATTTTCAATTGATAATACCCTGACCTCAAATCCAGTTTAGTAAACACCTGAGCTCTCTGTAACTAATTGAGTAAATCATCTGTTCTCGATAAGGGATATTTATTCTTCACTGCCACCTGATTTAATTATCTATAATCAATGCACAATCCCAAACTCCCATTTTTCTTCTTCATAAACAAAATTGGAGCTCTCCATGGTGACACAATGGGTCTAATAAAACCCTTATCTAACAACTCCTGCAACTAAGTCTTAAGTTCTTTAAGTTCCACATGTGCTATCCTATAAAAAGGAATAAATATAGGAGCAGTACCTAGGATAAGGTTAATGATGAATTCTATTTCCCTATCTGGTGGTAATCTCGATAATTAAGTAGGAAAAACATCTAAAAAATCCTAACAACAAGAATATTCTGTAATGTCTGTTCAATTTGGGTATCAATCACATAAGCTAAATAGGCCTCACATCTACTTTGAATCAACCTAAAAGTGCTCATTAATGAAATTAATCTCACTGGCACTGCTTGACTAACACCTTAAAATATCACCCTTGGTTGAATAGGAGATTCTAGAACAACTTCCTTAGTATAACAATTCATCATAGTCCTATGAATAGTAAGTCGATCCATATCTAAAATAGGGTTTCTCTCTTTTAACTGCAGTATTATCAAATCAGCTTTCAACTTTGCCTAGTCAACTCAAATAGTACACCCTCTACATATTTCTTTAATCATTGTAGTACTACCTACTAAAGTTCTCACCTCTAAGCCAAATTATCTCTCTCTCACAATGCAATTTAGATGTCAGATATGGGGTAATGAATGAATGTGTAGATCTAGGATCTAACAATGCAAATGCGTCAAAATTAAAGACATGTGACACACCTATAATAACATCTGGGGAATTTTGTGCCTTCTGTCTCGTAATAGCAAAGATCCTAGCCTAGGACTATGGTTGGTTACTTTTTTCCTCAGTCCTAACACTAGGACCTGCTGAATTAGCTTTTCCCCCACCTCTGCCTCTTTGTCCTATTTCACTGGCTCTACTATATTGGATAGTCCTCTTCGTTAATGATCCTCCTCTCACTGTAGACTGTGCTCCTAAAGTTGCTAGATAGTATCTAATCTGATGCTTTAAAGAGCCACTTCGCAAACAAGCTCCCGATACCTTCCAATATACTCCATCATGTCCTTCTTCATAGTATTCACAACGGAGAATTTATTGTGTTTGTCTACCATAAGTTTGTCCTCTAGATGCCTAACCTCTACCACCACCAGAATGAACAAAATGACCTCTAGGTCTAAACCCTGACTGCCTCAATCTTGATAGTGATTGCGATGATCTAATTTGGCATTTACTAAATTTCCTGTCAGAGTCAGCTTGAAATTCACGATGCCTCTTAATCCTAGACTCCTATTTATACTCTCCTTGTTCAGCCTTCAGTAACTGCTCATTCTAAATCAAAGCAACTCGTAGCTCAATAAAACTATTCAGATTTGTAATAGTCAACCTTGTCCTGATCTCCATTTTCAAACCATCCTCAAACTGTCTACATTTACCCTGTTTAGTCTAGATCAAAATAGTACCATACCCTAATAGTTTATTGAACCATACCTCATACTCAGTTATCGTGAGATTTCCTTATTTCAAATCAAGAAACTCTTTCATCTTCCTTTCTAAATAGATCTTTGGCATGTAATTATCCTTAAAGACCTTAAGGAAGTCCTCTCATATCAGTCTGCGAGGTTGAGTGAAACTACCTAGAACTGTCTTTGACCACTGATGGGCTAGACCTTGCAGTAAAGAGATTGCATAGTCGAACCTCACATTAGGCTCATAGTCTATTTGATCAAATACTCTCTTTGTTCACTCCAGCCAACCCTCTACCTGGGCAGGGTCTATACTTGTATAGAAGTCTACATCCCCCTGCTGCCTATGTTTATCGTACCTCCTTTCTCTACTCTCAGGAACTCTCTGAGGCATTTGTTCAGACCAGGATATAAGAGACTCTCTATTGGCTCCTATTGACTCAAGATCATCTAACTCTCCGATACGGTCTCTTATAATAGATGAACTATAACAAACAATAATGATATCACTAATGGATATCTTTTTATATTCCATGATGAAATGCTCATATATGTCTCTAAGGATGCCAAATCATACTCTGATACCAAAACTGTAACATGCCACTCCCATAAAGCATAAACTCGAATATACCGAAGCATATTCAAGAACATACTTTATGAAAATGATACATTAGAACTATCAAATCAACTCTTTAAAGGCATCAAACATATCATAAGCACTATAAAAACTCTTCTCTTCCCATTTCATTCATAACATAAAAGTCATATGTCATTACAATTTAGATTCCATATATACATTACACAACATTTTTTTAATGAGTTCAAAACTCAGTATCAAAAATATAACATGAAACCGGATGCTAATACAAAAGACTATCTAGACTCCTCAGATTCAACTAATCAGATCTTTAAGCCATTCTCATCCCCAAAATGCAAGTACTAGACTTCTACTATAACACCTTAGTATTTAGAACTTCCTTGAACCTGAAAAACAATATTGCAATTTTGATAAGTTTGCAAACTCAATGAGTGAACCTTCATCAATGTATTCACTCAAGTCATGTCACGAAAATTAGTATATCATATCATCTAGTATTGAATACCAAATCAAAACATACTTCAAAAAGTACATCATGTAAGCTAGCATTGCATATCACAACACATCCTCATTTACTTAAACTATAATTCACTATTTCAATCAATTCAGTAATTTACTTTAATTTAATCATTTGATACATATAGGGATGTATATGAAAATGCACATATGTTTCATTCTTATTTTGTTTTGTTGTGACCAAGTGCCCATTAACCTAATTTACTGTCTCATATCTGTTGTGGATATCGAGATTATTTATGGCCCGTATCCATTGCGGATACTGTTAAGGAGACATGGATTCATGCAGCACATGCACAACAAGGTGGTAGAAGTGTTGGATGAGATTAATCATTGACATTTGATAGATCATCTATATGATAATCTCATAGCGAGTCATCCAATGTACTTACTACTTTTAGTAAGCTTCCACATTTTAACTCTAAACATCTCATGCTTATAGTTTGTGAGATCGATTACTTGATCAAATCAAAAAGTATAACATGTGCTAGTTTGTCCAGATTACCAATGTCCTATTTTATTAATCCTATGAATAGGGGTTATTTAGAGATTAACATAATTGCATATGAAAGGAATCTCATTATCATGATTTCCTTTATGCTATGTTTTAAATCATAGACTTCATTAATTCGATTTAAGATTGACATCAATTTATATAAAAAAAGAACAACAAATTAATAAAATTTTCCTTTTTCTTTATTAATCAAAATAAAGTTTGTACAAAAGTGCTAAAGGTGATTGCCTTCTGAGCACTAATCTAATGGATATTGAGTCTATGATATTTGAGCCTAAGGTTCTTTTTCACAATCCTAATCTCAAAGCTTTTTTTGCACGTTAGTCACTCTAGTCATAACTCCTTTATCTGATCATGCATTTCAATGTGATGAGATGCATCATTTCATACGCTATGTTTTCATTTCAATATACTCATGTCGTAAATCAAGCTCCTTGGATCTAAGTTTGGCATTTATCAATCAATTGTACACACATGTTAGATTAAACATTCAATTCATACAAAAGCACAGATAATTGAGTTTACACATCTAATTTAACTTATAGTATGATTTAGAAAAGCTATTGCCTCAACGTTCCGGCAATGTCTGGATGTTAACGATCACCTTGCACACCTATCGTCATACGATACACATATAGTTCACAAATCACTAATTTGTTTGATCATATAAATATACAATCATGCATATATGTGTCAAGTTTCAATGCATGCTCAATTGAATTTCTAGGTATGTGTTCTTATATAAATATTTTGACCATTCAACCATTATAGCTTGTAGACAACTAGTTTGCAATCAAGTTTATACCTTAATTAAGTTTGATTTACTCCAAATTCATCAATTATATATTCACCAAACTTTTCTTGCAATATATATTCATACAATTTCCCAATTCTCATTCATCCATACCTAATACACATTACTCGTTTCCTTAAGATCATGTTTGCTTTCTTAAGAACACCTTTATTCCTTTGACAACTCATAATGTCTAGATTTGGATACATTGATATCAAATTAGTCCATTCTTTAAGTTATAACTTCAATTAACAACCTAAACTTATCAAGCTCTTAATCAATTAATCATGTAACAATCTAGGTTCATTCCAAGCCTTAATTAAGTTCAAATACACCAATTTATAGTGACTTTTCCTCAATTAGTTTGACATGTACACAAAGCATAAATTAACATTCTAGAAATAGGCCCACAATCGTAGGGGACCTTGCTATGATTGTGACAGAAGGCAAGTAAATAGGCTATGATCATGGGATGAGGGCCACGATCGTGTGTTATCTTTCTTCCCTCAATTCTCCATGAATTTCAATACTTATAGACATCACTGCCACTTGTATTTTTCCAGAATTCATGTCCTATAAATCTACTTCAATTCATGCTAGTCTAGCTTCCATATTGGTTACATTAAATCTCATAAAATCTATTCATTTGTTTCATTCCCATTCACTTTATACCATTATACATGTAGTCCTACCTTTTCCAGATTTAAGAACACTTCAATAACACCTATCTTTATCATGAACTCATCATCATTTATACTTCAAATCCCAACTTAAATCATCCATATAACAATCTATAAACTACTATTTTCATGTATTCAAAAACAAAATAGAAAAGTAACCAATTCATCCATTATTTTCTAGCATAACTGTAACATCAACACTACATTTAGTCCATCCCAATTCAGTCATCATAAAATTCTACTAACACGTGCCAAAAAGATCAATATTTGACTTATCTATGCAACACAAATGCCACCTCAATGTATCAAGCCTATTTTGCCTCACATGCATGCAAGATCCTCTTAGAAACATGGTGGGAGTAGGATGGTTTCAGCAAAGACATGAAGATAATAGCAAGTTAGTTGAAGAGATTGTATGGATTTTGTTGTGGCAATTAAAGAGAATTTAGGCAGAAGCACAGAGATGTGAGGGAGAAGTAAGTTTCGGTAGTGAGAGGAAGAAGAAGGAGAGAGTTTCAGCAAAAAAGCAAAAAATGAAGAGGCTTGCCATGTGTGTGTTGTGTGGTGTGAGTGGAGGATAGTTTTAAGGACACTTATCAAGTGTCTAGGTCAGCTACATATCCTCTCTTTAGGCTACCAAATGTCACTTAGTTCCTAAGCCATATGTCACTTAATTTATAGGCTTAGTCATCCTAAAGTTTTACTTATCTTGTTACTTGAAATAGTTCTTAGTTTAAATGTACATATGAATTCATCAATCTCTTAATTGTGACAAATAACTCCAAATTACTAATTGTAATCCATCATTTCTTTTTATTGGTAAATCAAAATACAAGACATTATAAATGCACAATCTTGTCACAATTATTTAGAAACTTTTATACCTCGGAATATGTCAATTGAGTGCAATTTTTTAAATAAAAAATTCATTTATGTATATGCTCATTTTATGCATGTGAATGAAATCATGAAATCGTATCCCAAATACACCAAATTCATTCTAATATGATGCGAATCATATGACTAACACTTTAATCTCTCTGTAGGTTTTGAAATAGGCTATTACATATTTGATGTAATTTAATATCCATGTTGGTTATTGTAGCTAAGATTAATAAAACTAAAGTAAGTTTCATAATTGGTGAGAATATTTGTTGATAATTGATTCCTTTATATTTTGCATATCCTTCACCTACAAGGCATGTCTTGTATCTTTACTTTATTTTGTTTATTTTGAGAACTTATTTGGTCTTAATACCTTTCGTCCAGTAGGGAGATAATACAAGTCTTTATAGCTCATAAAATTCATTTCCTTCCTTATTACTTTCATCCACTCTTATTTAAAAGTACTAATAAGAGCCTCATTTATATTCTTTGGCCCACCCAATAAGATAATCGAGTAAAATTTTCCTTATGTTTCAAAACAATGTCAATTAATGGATGCCCACCTACTAGAGGGACTAAGAAATTAATAAAGTACAATCTTTAAGCTTTGCTTTATTTTGATCATAATTAACAATACAAAAAATGACAAGAGATGGGAGACTTATCGTATAAAAGAATTGATTTGCGGACCTATCAATTAACCATATATGTAAAACAATCAACTATTATATAAGAGAATAATAATACTTGTTCCATTATTACTTCTATATTGGCGAGAACCTCATTTTTATAATGGTAACTCTAGTTTTAAATTATTCTAAATATCATTCATAGCATCATATTAAGTTTTTTATATTAATCACTAATTAGAAGGAAGAACAAAAATTCATATGCAAGAAGACTTGTATCTTTATTGATAACCTTTAGTCAATAGTTTATAAATCATCCTCTAACTAATTTGGAAATTTAACACATTTAATACTTATTGAATCTCCACTTCTTGTATATTCTATCTCCATCACTTTCTTATACATTATGTTAGTCTACTTATATAAGTGAACTTTCTATTCTTTTATATGATTATGTTTATTCTATTGTTAAACCTTAATAGAAAAAGAGTAACAAAATAAGAGATTCGAGAACTTACTAATTAACATACCTTGGGATCTAGGTGACTTGTCCTCTGATAAATCAATAATTAGTTATACATGTATAGAGTTTAACTAAATACTATAAATTGACTTTATTCATGAAGGAATTTACAAAGGAATATGACATTGATTACTAAGAAATCTTTGTCCCAATAGTTTGTCTTTCTTATGTTCAGAGTTTTATTGTCATTACTACTGCAGATCAAATGGAAATTGTTTTAGATTGACTGTAAGAGTAAAATTTTCAATCACAATTTATCTGAAGAGATATACATGTAACCTCCTGTTAACTATAACTATCCATCTCATAAAGTTTGTTTATTATGAAAGGTTCTTTATAGATTAAGCAAACACTTCACACTTGGCTGTAGAAATTAAGAAATACTATCCCTAAGCTTATATTTCAATGTATTCGTCATGATCATGCATTATTTCTTTAAAAGACTACCAAGGAATGCATATTATATCTCCTTTATGTTGATAACATGAGTATCACTGGTGATGATTTCCATAACATTATTGATCTTAGAACTTTTCTTAGTTACTAATTTGGCAAGAAGGATCTTCTAATCCTTAGTTTGTTTCTTAGTATTAAAATTTCATATGATTAATCTAGATGTTATTTAACATAATCAAATATGCTACTAAGATCCCTTCTTGTGCGTGTCTCATATGTTATAAAACTGCAAACACCTATATAAAAATACTATATTCTATTAGTGATGATACTCTTCTTACATAACTAAACATTGCCTACATAGTTCTTATTATTAGTTAATTTGTGATTGTTCTACGTACCACTCTTATGTTTTTATTTTATACATCAATTGTTATCTTAAAAGCATGTTGTTTCATACCTTTAACTTTTTTAGACATTCTTCTCTTATTCTCAAAATTAGTTTTCCCTTATAACACCTCTTGGATAGTTAAGGAAGCCTCATGGAAGTTGAGACATGATAGAACAATCCAGAATTATGCCAAGGTGTTCAGCTTTTAGATGCTAGATATTCACAATATGTTAGAAGAAGAAAAGCTATTTAACTTCCTATCGAGAATTCAATCTTGGGCACAAATTGAACTACGAAGGTAAGGTGTTCAAGACCTCCCAAGTGCTATTGGCACTGCTAATCAATTGGTGGATTTATGACCAAATAAAGACAAGGAAAAAGTTTTCAGTGGTAATGGGAATGGCAAAGCTAAGGAAACAAAGTTGAATGCATTACTAGTTGAGGAGGAGGACAACAATGAAGTAGCAATTGTCAATCCATTGGTAGTGGAAAAGGCTCCTACAATTGATACTTCTAGGATCTTTGACGAATAAATATGATGGCTGCATATCTAAGGGAGTCAAAAGGGGTTCATATAAACTTCCTTTGATGGTGATGAGGGGCTGTAAATGGACATGATATCCCAGCTTTGATTCACTACAACAAACATGCCCTTTCCCGACAATTTCTTTGGAGACGAAACAAAATTCATTGTCAAAAGATAACATGTTGCGACGTTAAATAGTAGTCATCACTAAAACTTACTGTTTACCGACGAATACAAAAAGCATCTCATTAGAAAAAAACATTTAGCGACAAATAGAGAAAATCATCACCAAATGCTAAATATTTAGTGATGATTAAAACACATCACCACTACATGTAGAACAATCGGTGATGATTTAATATATTCATCACTAAATAATGAAATGGTGACGATTGTTGAAAACGTTACCATAACTTGTTAAATATTTATCAACGAATCCCAAAAATTGTCACTAAAGGTTGTATATTTAGCGACGATATTCTGAAACGTCAACAAAAAGTCAATATTTGGTGACGAAAATTTCATTTGGTCACAAAAGCTTATACATTTAGTGACAATTTTTTGTCATCGTCACTAAATGTCAAGCATTTAGCAACAATTTTTGGAAATCGTCACCAAATGGTGCACATGCAATGACAAATTCTATTCGTAGCATGGAGGTTTACTAGTCGTTGAAGTTTTAGGGGGCGGTTGGTTTGCACAGAGGAATGGTAATAGGAATGGAAATGAATATAGTGAGGAATGAGAATGAATATTATCATTATAATTATGATGGTTGGTTAAGAGAAAGGAATGATTACCATTACCATTACCATTAACACTGGTTGATTTGTAAAAATATTGAGAAATAAAAATTTATCATATTTTAATTAATTAATTAATTATATTGTAATTAATCAATTACAATATATTGATTAATTAAAATATTTTAATTAATTTTTAACTTATTATATTGTGACTAATTAATTAATCAATTATATTTTGATTAATTATATTTTAATTAATCAATTATAATATTTTAATTAATGAATGAATATAATTTAATTAATTATATTGCAGTTAATTAATTATTAATAATATTTTAATTAATGAATAATTATATTTTGATTAATTAATTACAATACTTTAATTAATGAATGAATTATATTTTAATTAATTATATTTAATTAATTATATTTAATTAATTAATTAATTATATTTAATTAATTAATTAATTATATTTAATTAATTATTAATTATATTTTAATTAATTAATTATAATTAATTAACTCATTCCTCTACAACAATGATATCCATTCCTCTAGATTAGGAAAGGAATGGAGTATTACCCAAAAGTGAGTAATCAAAATAATAACCCTATAATCATATCCTTTTACCAAACTCAATCTTTCATTCCATACCCATACCTCTTTTTTCATACCCCAAAACAAGCACCCCCTTAAAATTGGTAATAGGGGCAACATACACAAAATCTTGATGAAATAACATGCAAAGGTGTCTCATTTTGGCATACATTTACCTAACATGTTTCGTTAGAATTTTATACGGTAAAAGTTTAGGGATTGGCGAGCTTTAGGAACAAGTAGCCAAGGACAAACAGTTAAACAAATTTGGCATTTTGGCTATAGTTGAGGATGTCGATTTTCTTTAAGTAGGGGAGTTTTGTGAGATTTTATTTTCAGTGTTTGGTAAACACCAATATTGCACAACTTTGGCAACATGATGATGGTATGTTTTGTCCATTTGTAAGGTCCCTTTGATGATATATAGCCATAAAACAATATATTGTGTATGTTAAAATTATATAATGTGTATTGGAAAATAGGACAACGTTAGCGAACAACCTTGGTGTTTTAGTGGACAACCTTGGTTTTGTTTGGCTGCTTGGTAAGGTGGTTCTTGAACGTGAATGCTTGTGTATCATGTCTTGTTAGACATGAAAAGCAAGCTTTGCATGGATTGCATGCACCTGGACGGCACTCAAGTATTATTTTGTTTAATTATGTAGACCATTTTATATAAACTGTCTAACTATTTGTAACTTATCCAAACTGCTCAGTATTTTATCTTATAGTAGTTAAAGTCTGTAGAATGTATAAAAACGTTGTAATCCTAAGATTAGCGTGCACGACTACTTCTGCAATTAAAGTCCCTTGTTCGTTAGAATATCGTTGGTTCCATTTGCTTGATTATTTCACTTTTTAAAAATAATTCTGCACCACTTGACAGCCTGCTACAATGTTACTTTTGTTTCTTTTTGTGGGTGTATTTTTACCGAATCAAGTGACGAGACTTGGTTGCATTACAGGGCAGGAATAATTACATTTGCTAGCCTCAAAAACCACCTCAATATGGTAAATAAAGACTTAAAAATAGTAATGTATGATACAAGTGGTGTCATAGAACTGCTGGGCTTTGTCTTGCTTCGTGGCCTGTAAGTGCTATTTGGTTGCTTAGAAAAAGGTTACTGGAAAGGGCCAAAAGATTCAAACTTCAAGGTGTTTATGTTGAGTTAGAATACTTTTGTATCAGCTATTGACAACTAATTTAGCAAAAAGGTCAATAAGAATCTTAATGTACATCAAAATTCAAATTATTGTTTCAACTTATTCAAAAAGAATCCTAAAATTTTCCAAACATGCCAAAATAACCTCAACTAACCATTGTTGTTAACCCTCTTTTAAAAAAATCTAGTTGGTATATTTTACTAATTTTTGTGTGGGTCTATGCTATATATTTATCCTTCGCGGTGAAAGACAAAAATATTAAAAAAAGATCACTAAGACGATAACTTTTTGAGACAGTCCAAACGTTGTTGTCTCGATAAGACTAAAAATAGGCAAAGATGACGCCATTTTAGTGTTTTCTCCAATTTAAAGCAGACAGCTTTATCGCCCTCTATTGCTGACGTCTGGGCTTTCTCCATCGTTGGCCTCCATCATCTAGGGCTTCATCATCCTCTATCGCTGTCGTTTGTGGCCTTCTTTGGTTCAAAGCAAAAACATCCGTCATCCTCCCTCATTTTTCTGTGCATTCTTCTCAATTTCAAGTTGAAATCCCTAATCTCTAATTTCTGTTCCAAATCCCAACATTCCTAGACGGTTCATCAGGTTTTGTTTACCTTTTTTTTTGTGTCATCATCTCTTATCTAATGACTATATCTTTTCTATGTTTCACCTCCGCCCTGTATAACCAAGCTTTAATTATTTGTCTGTCGTTAGTTCTCTTACAAGCTCCTATATTGAAATGACTAATTGCCTATTTGATTGAACTTATATCAGTAGAACTTTTGTTAATAGAGCTTTTATTAGTAGAGTTTCTTTTAGAAGAGCTTTTTTTAAAAAGTCAGTTGACTGTTTGGCTGTCAATTAAAAAAATAATTTTTTAAAAAGAGCTTCATACAACAGACTGTTTGGCAACATAAAAATAAAAAATACTTTTATTAATTTTAACTATATTTTATTTTATAATAAAATTATTTAAAATATATTAAACAATATACAAAAAAAATATATTAATTATTATATAATTTTAAAATATATGAAACATAAATGAAAATATATCTAACCAAATTTTTTGTATAGATTATAACATAAGTAAAACTAATTTCAAAAATAAATATTAAAATATATAAAAAATTCAAATAATATTACATAAATCTCATAATAAACATGAAGATCTGTTTGTGGATATTGTGATAATTATGTGTAAAACATAAGGGTAAAAGGGACTAAAAAATAGACTCATTAATTGATATAAAAAATCTAACTGAAAAAGCACTTTTTTTAAAAGCTCCAAATTTGAGCTTTTGAAAAAGCTATATTTTAGCTTTTAAAAAAGTTATTTCTACTCCAAAAATGCTTTTGAAGTTTATAGCCAAACACTCATTTTTTCCTTGAAATAGCTTTTGCGGTGGAAAAAAGTGATTTTCTACCTACCAAAAGCTTAACCAAACGCACCCTAAGTAACCTGTCCGGCAACCCGTGTTGACCTTTTAATTGATATCTGATCTAGCTAGAAGGCTCTCGTGGAGCTAAGCTTATTACCCTTTTTACCTAAAAGTCGTAACTTAATATTAGAAGACATAAGGAGTGAAGTTTTTTTTTTTTAAAATTCGACAGCACAACAATTGTATTTTGACCTTTTCAAAATTTTCACGTCTCCGTAAAAGTTCAAAAGCACTTCCATATTCATCTCAAACTATCCACTATAAAATTTGAACTTTAAGTCTATTCATAAGCAATTTCAACATTCAGTTCAATAATCTAAAAAAAGAAAACCTCAAAACATATTCATGCATTTGGCTTTGAAATATTCATATATATGTGTTATTTACACAAAATACAATCCAAAACATATTCATGAAAATCCAAATGTTCCTAAAAAAATTCACAAGAAAAAATTCCTACACAGCAACACATGAAGTTGACTAGTTGTAAAGTGGAGTCCCTATTATTGAAGCTCCTAAGCATGCATTTGAGAGGTTTTATTTTGAAAACAAAAAGTAGAGTGTGAGCTAAACAAGCTAAGTGAGTGTTGACATGTCTTTGCAAATCATATTTAACAATTTAAACCTCCCTAAAACAATTTCATTTCATTTCTTACGAGACAATACAAATATAAAACATATATGCTTTTTGAAGTCAAATCTCTCTTAAGTTACTTTTAAACTAACTAGTGGTTGCATTACTATTGTCATGAACTTTTTTACATGACATAGTCTATCATTAACTTCCTTAACATATGGTACCTTTAGGCATAAAGTTACAAAGTTGGTTCAACATCACTTACCCACAACTAGTTATTCACTGGTTACAGAGTTGGTTCTACATCGTTGACCCACATTACAGAGCTGGTTTTGCATCAATTACCTAAAACTAGTTAACCACTAGTTACGAAGCAGGTTCTACATCGCTTACCCGCACTAGATTAATCACTATAAACCGATAGTTATGGAGCTAGTTGTACATTGCTTATCCATATTAGCTTAACCATTATACACCGATATAACAATATGTATAAAACCTAGTAGTGTACTATAAGCTAAAAACAAATCATCTTTCCTCTTTATTAACCAATAATTTAATTTCAACGTAACTTCAAATCGTATCAAATTCAACTTTCAAATTTCAATTCATATATTGCTAAAATACACACTTATACTAGCAATATTCACTTGCAATGTTTTAAGGTTTTAAGCTCTTCTAAACATTTGTTTTCTTATGTCTCTAGTTTCCATGTCATCAAAGTCAGGTCATTTGAAGTTATAAATCAAGAAACATGTACCAAACATCACAACCAGGTCTAACATTAGGGCAACATCAGATCATCATTTTCAATCTCAAATTCCGATATGATTAAGCCATATTTAGATCCAGGTCTTTTCTATGAAGTTTTAGTACTATGTCTTAGGTTTCAGCATCAATTGGAATCACCCAATTTGGACGTCTATAGGTCAAGTCATGGTCAAAACAATATGACTGGTTCAAGTGAATCAAGAAACAAAGACAAATTTTCACTAAACGTGGCTATCTTTTTTATCATCTTCAACCAAAAATGACTTTTAAATCATATCACACTAAAAACCCTAGCCATGGCAGAGTCTCTAAAGCTTGATTTTTTGGTTTACTTTCTTGATTTTAACACTTAAATACTTCCAAACTTGTTATCTACTTCATTGCATGTCAAAATCACCATTGATCTTACACCAAAATCTTTCCATGCAAAATTCACAAAACTAGAAATTAAAGATAGAAAAACTTACCAGTTTTCCTTCAATCTTTCCTTGGTCAAGATCTCTTTAAATCCAACTCAAAACCCATGAAATCAAGTGCCAACTTCTTCTTTTCTCCTTGGCTGTAAGTTCACCTTTGACTTCTCTCTTTTCTTTTTTATTTTGGACACTCACGACAATCTCTCTAAAATGAAGAAGGTTTGTCTTACTTTTGACTTTTACTTGCTTAGTGCATTCTAGCATTCCCTCATTGGCCATTTCTATTGACTCATCGTTACACTATTATCATGCAAAAAGACTAAATTGCCTTTACATTATGTAAAAAGACCAAATTGCCCTTTAGTGAATGTAATTTATCAACTGATCGAATTAAACTCCGAAAAATTCTGCAACTATCTTACCATCAAATTGACCATGAAAGACTATAATTTAGGTCAATATTAATTGATTGAATGCTTTTTAAAAACAATCCAAATGAGTTTAAAATCATTAATACTCATTATATTCCAAAAAGGGCATTTTAACCCTAAACTTTCGGAAATCCCAAAATTTATCCGACTAGACTTTTTTCGATCCATTTTATATCATTGGACTCTAATACTTATTCTGAATAATTTTCAATATTTCGGGGTTAGGTCCCCCAAAAATTACTATTCACTCAAATTTACTATTCATTCAAAAATATTATTGACCAAACATTAAAATTATATACAATGAAAAGAAAGGTGTGAGGTTTTACATTTTCAGTGCAGGATGACTATGATTTAGGATTCTCAATTAAATTTATGACTATGGTTTGTAAAATTTATGAATATGATTTAGGATTTTCATGCATTGTCTAACCATCACTTTATACTCTAAAAGTAGGTTGACTATATTTCCTACACACTTTGCTGGGACTTCTAATCTTTTAAGCTAACATGATAAGCATTCATGGTGTGACCCAACTGTCAAATTTTGTCAAGCTGAAAATGATTTGATTTTCATTTAGTTAAAGTCTCCTATGAACTCAAAGCATTGTCATAATTGGACTATGCTAAACAATATATGATGTGTCTTTTTTAAGCAAGAAATTCTTGGTGAATTTATCCTGAGGTCCAAATATTGCAAAGACAACATTAATTAATACAAGTATCCTCTTAGACATAGTCCAACATGTAGTCTCGAACTTCAAACCAAAAATCTAAGATCTTCCTTCATAAATGTCCCATTACAGATTACCATTTCTCTTTGCTTTACACATTTTGTATTAGAGATCTTTGCTAAAAGCTGAGGTTTTTATAATGACATCACTTTTTGGTGTCCTAAATTTGCAAAATCTACGTTTAACTCATCTATGCAAACTTCGTAATGTAAAGGAATTGTTTGTGATTAAGACTATCTATTTGCCATAAGAAATGGTTACAACCTCAACCTTTATGGGAGTAGGCTTTTTACAAGTTGAGATGGTTGGAAGTATGTTTATATCGATATATATATTAAGTATGTTATTGATTAATGACTATAAAACTATTATTATACTTTTGCAGATGGAATTATCAGCATCTATTAGTTCTAATTATAATAATGTTAACAAAGTGGTTTGCTATTATGGATTGGATGTGCCAATTATCCTGTTAGTAATTGTAAATTTTTTCAATGGTAAGACAAGCAATTTTCGAAGAGAGTTATCTGTGTAATTAAAAAAATTGAAGAATGCAGCATCTACAATGAAGTAACATGCTGAAAGAATGAGAAGTATACATGGAACAAATGAAGATGACATGCAATTGAAAATTATGAATTAAGACATTGAAACGTTCACTATAGCGAAAAAAAAGTTAAAGTTGATCTTATTTCATTAATCTTCTATATTTAAATTTTAGTATGACTAGTATGCATGTAATTTATGAATGTACTTATGCTTTTTATTATTGAATGGAGATAACTTTATAAGCCATTAAACGCACTAACTACCTTCTAATAACAATATTTCAATTACTTTCTATCTACAAAATTTCCATTACCAGCTTATTAGATAAATCTATTAAGAACGGAGTAGAAGATATATATATATATATATATATATATATATATAACCTAGTGTAAACATATATACAACCATAAACCATATAATAGAACCTATTTGGCATTTAAATAATATCAAATCTCCATGTATATAAGATATGTCATATGTAAATATAGATATTGTCTAGTCATCAATACAACCATCCTATAAGAAAAATAACAATGTAGTTACAAAATACACCAAAGAAATTATCATATATTGAAAAACACTAAATGAAATGTCTAGTCTGTCAACTTGTTGGCTGGTAGTCCCAATTGTCACTTTCATCTTACTTACAGTTGCTTGAAAAGTCTGGAGGTTATGTTAGACTTATCCTTAAATTTAAGACCTCTTGGTTCAAATGACAATTTAAAATATCTTGGATTGACCTATCCACGTTTCCTTTGAGTAATGCTTGTGGAACTAGTGACTTATGAACCAACTTGCTTATGAACATTCATATGAGTTCAAAATTGATCAAGTTGCTAATGAATACATAGGAGTTTAAAATTAATACAACACTCATTGATGCTTTGTTGACCAGGAATACATGTAAGGCCCCAAATTGTAGCCTAGTTGGAATGTTTCATTGAACATGTATTCCATATGACTTACTTATGTTTTTAAAGAATCATACTTGGAGAATTGGAATTAAATTGGCATCATAGAGATTTAAGGTATTAATGTTGAGCCCAAGGTCTCGGAAAATATGTTATGGATACTTTACATAAGGTTTACGTGAAAATTTAGTGATAAGAAGGCTTGAAAGTACTTAAAACTCTAGGTTGTAGTGATATATATATATATATCTTTTTCTTTTTGCAAGACAAATATGACACTCAAACTTGTAAGTGTCATATCTTTTGATTCCAATGTCCAAAAATTACAAAATTTATACCATTGGAAAGCTAAGAGGATAAGCTACAACTTTCATGAAGAAAAATTTATCAAATTCGGCTTAAAGCAATACAGTTTATTGATGTTTAATATGGGGACTAAATGTTGGTGACAAATGGCAGCTCCTAATTGGGACAAGTGTAGAACATGCAAGAAGACACATGTTGTTACCATTTGGTGAC
>JAOSBN010000007.1:16986436-17003625 GCA_027563595.1 Erythroxylum suave | reverse complement strand
CAACATAGAAACATGAAATACATCATGTAACTTGCCCAATTTGTCAGGAAGAGCTAGCTGATAAGCTACTGGTCCAAAAAAAAAAAACCTAAACACCATTTATTTTCAATTCATAAACTGTATGCACACTCTCTATGGGATCGACGTAGACTCATCACTACTACAGTTGTAGTCTAGTTTATTTTAACTAGTGTTACAACGTGTTGTCAATTTTGGTGTCATTTACAGGGAGTGTACTGTTTTGGTTTTGTTTGTGATTTTAATTCGTGTTTTGTAATTAGTTTATTTTTATTTATTTCATGATTGTTTCACTTTTGCATTCGTGTATGTGAAAAAATCATGGATGAAAGTGATTTTTTCTTTAACTCTTACTCTCAATCCCATAACCAAGGTTGGACTGATTGACCTAACTTTAGTTATGGATTAGATAATCAACAAAGTTACTTCCATGATAGCTTGTAGGACTCACAACGATTCCCTTATAGACTATAATTTTCTTATCATGATTTAAGTACATTGCTAGAAGGTTTGATTAATATTGTGAACGTTAATACTTTGCAATTGTGACAGGGTATTCAAAAAATTAAACAGAATATCATACAATTCTAGCAAGATGGATGCAAATTTTGGCATGATATAAGGTCTAACATCTACGTTGCAAAGAGCTAATAAGACTCAGGTATATCTCTGGATGAAATTATCGAAACTATTGCTACTAACAATCTTCACTTTCAACAGAGTATACAGCAGTAACTTTAAGAGTATATACAATAATTCTAGTATGAAATGATGGATACAATGTCTAGTCTCTAGAACGTGGCAAGCTAAATAGGTGAGATGGCAGAGAGAATTGAACAACTAGAATCATAAATTGAAGAAGAGCAGCCATATTAACCTGATGTATACCCCATGGACATTAGTGTAGAGATCTTACAAAGTGATGAGGAGTTTGAGAATTTTGAGTACAACATTCAAGAAATTACTTGTGTGAAAGAAGTTGAGGAGGAGCTTGAAGCCAAAAAGGACATATCTTTTAGCTCGAAGGTGAGTATTGAGTCTATGATTATTTTTTAGACTAACTCTTAACCTTAACATAGCGAATTGGAGGAATTAAATGAGGAAGAAAAAGGCAAGGAGACATTTGAGATATTTCCAAAGTGCATAGACTCAGTACAGATTGGATGTTTGAAGATAGGGAAGATACTATATGTGAGTGATCATCAACTGAGACCCTTTCCTAAAGGACCTCATATAGAGGGGTTGCATATGACACCTAAAGATCAAAATTTTGTCACGTGAGGAGGAAATTGGGATTCGAGCCAGTGACCCTAGACAAAGACACTTATTGGGACCCAAGGGAAGTAAATTTCTTTTCTTTACATTTCCACATTACTTTTTATTCACATATGTGTTTCTATGTTAGTTAGTTTGTTTCTTGTTTTTAAGTTTTCAATCAAATGAAAGAAAGAATAAAACAAATGAAACAAACTTTTTTTCGTTTTCTATTGCTTCTAAGACTATATAGTCATAATTAAAGAATGAGTTGACTAGAGAATTTCATAGCAAATTTAACATGTACTTTTACTCTTATGGTTGGTCAATGTGCATTATCTTTAAAAACGTAGTGACTAATGGTAGGAAAAGCTAGTGAGCTTTTGACCCTTATTAGACTGACACATTCATATCAGTCTCATTGTCTTTTGATAACATGTGACCTTTATGACATGTACATCTTGATTTTGCCTTGAATTTTTATTGGAGACCAAATTTTTGTCACATGCATTAACATGGATATGATTAGGCATTCTTTGCTTTTCCAAACTATATTAGCCAAATAGCCTACCCATTATACAATTTTCCTTTTTAATAAGGCCCCTTGAGCTTTATTTTCTTTTTCTTTGTTTATTAGCCACATTACATGCTTTAACCTAACCAAGTGTCCTTCCCAAGCCCTGAAGCTAGTGGAAAATTTTGTGAATGTACAAAATTCTAAGCATGGGGGGTATGCATATGTGTGAGTTAGTTACAATATTAGGATATTATTTTATGTCTTTTCATTGAAATTTCCATATTAATGTAGTTTATTTTAATTTTTATGAGAGAAAAGAAAAGAAAGGAAAAGAAAGAAAGAAAGAAAAGAGAAAAGCAAAAGAAAAGAAAAAGAAAATGTTTAAATAAATGTATCAAGGAGGAAGTGCATATGCGGTTTACAAGGTTATTCATATTTAATACATCCTCCTAAAGTTGTATTGAATGGGTTATTTGAGTATGTTAAATATGAAGTGAATGGTACTTTAAATGGTCACTCTTTATGGTTAAAAAGTTTATTTATGATCAACTTTTGTTAGTGATTTATGCTTTAAGTGGTTTGTGTATAGGAGCTTGAGTTTGAGTGGTGAAACGTAATTTTTGCATTCATTATAATTGATCTACACAATTGTGAGGGAATGGTAGTTTTTATATTTGATGTCACATTGAGTGTTGCTTTGTTTCACTAGCTTTAATGACTTTCATACTACTTAATCCAAATACATATCACCTTACCTTTGCCCATATTACAACCTTGAAACAAAATGATACGGAAAGTTGTGGAATTTCTTGATTGTGAATGGTATTTGAGTATACCCATGAACATATCTTATTTAAACACATTTTTGAAGTCTACTATTAGATTGCTCAATTTTCGAAGATGATATATGTTAATCGATCCTAAGTAAAAGCATAATGTTGAATTCTTGCAATAATTTTTGAAATTTGCTCATCTTTGTTTATGATTTTGTATTCCTAAAATATATGGGAAATGAGTCAAAGTTTTTGGGTCTATAGGCTTAATTTTGATGTTTTGCCTAACAAAAGCTAAGTGTGGGGGAAATTGATAGGTTTTTAATTGATTATGAAATTATTCCATAACACTTAGTGATTATTGACATGAAATTGGTTAAGATATCACTTTGACTCATATGTGATTTTAGGCACAATTTGGAAGCAAAGAAGTTAAAGTAAGTCAGAAGTATTATATTTGGACCATTTTTCAAAGATTAATATTCAGTTTTCTATGGAGTGAGAAGAAGAAAATTAGAGCAAGAAGAAAACAAATTCAGTTTAAAAGAAGACAACCAAGAAGCTACCAAATAAAACAACCCAGTAGCTTGGAAGGAACAAAATAGATGTAGAAGACCAGCACCGGCATAACATAAAGCAATACAAGGTGTGCATAGGCATGAGTTATTTTTTATGCACATGCAAATGGAGCTCACACTCATGAGTGGTAACTCATAGGCGTGAAAGGGACACCTCACCACTTTAACCCTAGGTTTTTAATAAAAGCAAAGAGTGACGAAACAAAAGGGTTTTTTTTTCTGAAAAGTTTTAGTAAGTTTCGGCTAAGTGAAAAGAAGAGAGGTGTTTTGGCTGGGCTAAATTATGATGGACCTTCGGGAGAGCACGAAGAGGGAGTTAAGCTTTTGACCATGAGAAGATCCATAGAGGGTTAGCTTCCTAATGTTGGTTCGGAGGTGACATCAATACTGACGGCCCAAGTTAAATGTATTTCTTTATTTTTGTTGTTTCTTTCTCTCTTTAAAAATTGATTGTGATATCCTATGTTAATTAATTTAGGTTTTATGTATAAATAATCGTATTATTATCATTGTTTGATTATTTATGTATGAATCCATTGGATATTGTGAAAAGATAATTTTAATGTGTTCATTGGATAGTTATTTGCAAATCCATTGTTAGAATTCCGATATAATCTGTAATTATTTTATTGAAATTAATATGTAGGGACTAAAGATTTGTAATCATTAAGGATAATATAACCTAGGTTAAATGATAGAATCATATGTGGTTGCTTCCTTAATTAATTGATTTTCCTAATTCGTAATACGATTACCCTATTGAATCTAGAGATTGTATCCTAGGATATTTGGTGGCTAAATTTAATTAACGATTGTATCTTAATTAAACACCACCTAAGGGAAAACTTAACTTAATTAATAACCCACAATCAATAGTTTCTAGGAGAGGTTTGAGAACAATGAATTATTGAAATATGTTTAATTAGGGTATAAACCGAGATAGAACTGAAGAACTGGATTCTTAACGAATTCATCACTGTCATCACTCTGCATGTTTTCTTTAGTTTTTTTTTCTTAGTTTAGTTTCACTTTATTTTCTTATTTCAAACCAACCAACCCCGGCCCCCGGCCCCTAAAAGAATACCTAAACACCATTTAATTTTAGTTTATAAACTTTATACATACTATTTGTAGGATCGACCTAGACTCGCCACTGCTATAGTAATAATCTAGTTTATTTTGACTAGCATTACGATACGTTGTCAATGGGTGTAAACAATGCCACTTACCATAGTGCTTGTTTAAAACCATATTTTGGAAATCTAGTTATAGGTGATTAATTTAAACATAATTACTTGAACTTCAATGTGATTAATTCTCACTTTTTAAAATAAAAGTTTTGCATAAATGAGTAACGTTGATAGATCTTAGATGTATAAATGATCAATACCTGATGATTTCATTAATACTGAGTTTGTTGAGGGAGTTGAATCTTGTATTCACTATACATGTTCTTAACCTACATATATGGATGGCCCAAAGATCAAATGTTCAGGTAAAAAGTGCAAAATATTTGTTTTCTTCCTATTGATGAAGTGAATCTCCATTTGTTAAGAAAAATGTTTGTTCTAAATTATTTTGAGTGGACACAACATAGGGAGCCATTGATCTGTAACAGTTTAAGGGGTAATGAAGTAAACTTATCAATAAATGTGGATGAGTTTGAAAGGGGGACTGGATTGACAAAAACTAATGTGATGCAACTAAAAATCCTTACATTCAAATGGTTTATGATGTAGCTAGTTATACCTTTTAGGAAAATATAGAAAATCTTCAAAAAGAAACAAACCTATATGTAAAACAATTTTTTGACTTACTACAATCAGTTGACCAAGAATTATGGCCAAATTATGTGACGATGACTCAATTGTCTTCAATTGCTCGAATATTGAACATAAATTCTAAAGGGCATATTTCTGATTGAAGATTTGGTAAAATTCTTGGTTGGTATAATGAATCATTACCTCCTGATTATACAATGGTTGACAATTTTTATAATATGAAAAAATTTATTATAGGTATTGTTTTTCCAGTTGAAAATTTTTATTGTTGCAAATTGGGATGTCTTTTGTTTTAGGGAGATGATGTGGAATTACAATAATGAATTTTTTTTGGTGAATCTAGGTTCAATCCTAGAAAGCTTACTATGAAACATAAATTAGTACTTTAGAAGAGAATGTATTATTTCCCTCTAACTTTGAGACTTGAAAGACTATATGCTACTGATGTTGCTATCTCTCACATGAGATGACATAATAAACATGAACAAGAAGATAGCATAAGGAGCCATCCATTGAATGTGGCATGGAAACATTTAAATAACACCCATTATGAGTTTGTAGCTAAAAGTCGAAATGTTCGGTTGAGATTGTCGACAAATGGATTCCAACCTTTTGGTCAATCCAACCAACAATATTCATCATGGCCAATCGTAATTACTCCTTATAATTTGCCTCCATCGATGTTTATGAATGAGGCAATATGTTTTTGACAGTGATTGTGCTAAGGCCTAGAAATCCAAAGCACCTTAAAACCATTGGTATCTAAATTGCATCATCTTTAGGAATATAGAATAAAGGCATATGATATGTCTTTTAAATAAAAGTTTTTGTTGAGAGCAGCTTTATGTAGACTATTAGTAATTTTTTGGTGTATGCTATGATGT
The DNA here is from genome assembly GCA_027563595.1 of Erythroxylum suave. Classification (NCBI taxonomy): domain Eukaryota; kingdom Viridiplantae; phylum Streptophyta; class Magnoliopsida; order Malpighiales; family Erythroxylaceae; genus Erythroxylum; species Erythroxylum suave. The sequence goes on along the minus strand of JAOSBN010000007.1, from coordinate 16,997,820 downwards.
CTAGATGGAGCACAGTAGGAAAAATGGCTTGTCCTTATTGTGGCAATGATTCTTATACATTTTATCTTCCAAATGAGGCCAAAACATCTTAGTTAGACATCCACAGGAAATTTCTTCCTCCAAATCATCCGTTTGGACGCAATAAACAAAAGTTCATTAAGAATAAGATAATACAAACATCTCTTCCCCCTCACAAAGCTGATGAAGAGATATTGCAAGATATTGATGAACTAGGGTTGCTAAATGCATTAGTAAAAACTTTGGTTAAAGGAAATGAAAAATCTTTTGAGATGTGTCATATTGGAAAACTAATTTGATCCGTCATAATCTAGATATGATGCATATTAAAAAATATTTTTGACAATTATTTCAATACCATGATGAACATTGAAGGGAGGACAAAGGACAATGCAAAATCATGTTGCTTATTTGAGGCTTTTTTTATAAAAGGAATGAGTTAGATAAAGATCATTGCACTGGTAAATATTGAAAAGCATGTTACACTTTGCACAGAAAATAAAAGGAAATTTAGTGTGATTGGTTTAAAGTCTAAATTTTCCCAATGGACATATTTCAAACGTCGTAAGTTGTATGGACATGAGGAAGTAAAAATTATTTGGGATGAAAAGTCATGATTGTCATGTGTTTATGCAACGGTTAATTCCAACTACATTTTGGGAGTTAGTACTGAATAAGGTTTGGGAAGCCATAACAGAATTAAGTTTGTTTTTCAAAAGCTTAACATTAGTTGAAATAAAGTTGGTTGAAATGGAAAAACTAGAAGGGAAATTCCATTAATCTTATGCAATTTAGAAGGGATTTTTCCTCCAAGCTTCTTTGATTGTATAGAGCATCTACTATTGCATTTAGGACGTGAGGCTAAACTTATTAGTCCAGTTCAATATCGATGGATGTATCCATTTAAGAGGCAATTATAATAAATATTTAAATATGAGTTATAGTATGTTTTAATCACATAATTGTATATCAATAGAAATTTGAAATGTAGGTATTTACATCATTTGAAGAAAAATGTCAAAAATAAGGCTAGAGTTGAAGGTTCAATATGTAAGGCTTATTTAGTGAAGGAAGCAAGTACATTTTATTCAAATTATTTTGAGTCGCATGTGCACGCAAGAGAAAGAAAAGTTCCTCATAATGACAATAGGGGAGGAACTGGTGATGTTGATGGTGACTTATCCATTTTCACATATCCTAGATGAACATATGGATGGTCGACAAGAAGAATGTTATCAAAGGAAGAAATAGAGGCTTCCCATGGTTACATTTTATTGAATTGTCAAAAGGTTCTACCCTTTATGTAGTCTTCAAATTGTTATTTTTTCAAAGTTATTTTTGTTTACAACTAAAATACATAATAATGCCTTTATTTTATATGAGGAATGGTTACGCGAGCTAATGCCCAAAAAATCATTGGATGATATCAATAAAGAAGTTAAAAGACACTTTTCTCGATGGCTCGAGAAATATGTTTTTCATTTACAATTATTGAAATGGTTGAAATATCATATCAAAGTGTTCAAATGACATTATACTATTTAATATGTTTTTTTTTGTAGGCCTTAGAAAATCCAACATAATAAGTTCATATGTGATTTTGCGAAAGAACCTTCGTGAATTGTTAAATCGTATCTCGTGTATTTCCTACAGAATATCATGGTCATAAAAATGCAACAATAAATAATGGGGTATGCATATATGGAGAATTGATGGATTACTATGGGAAAATTATTGAGATACTTGAAATTGATTACCCTACATTGCCAATAAAGTGGAGTGTGATATTTAAGTGTGATTGGTTTGATTCAACTCTTAATGTTGATACAAAAATACACAGTTGATATAATCCAGTTGAAATCAACCAGTGAAGAAGATTTAGACGATTTGAACCTTTTGAGCGATCCAGGTGAATTATGTCCCTTTCTTAGCTTATGATAAGATAAGTCAGATTAGTTAGAAGTTTGCAAAGTAAAACCTAGAGGTCTTTCTAAATTTCATGGAAAATGAGAAAATAAGAGAATTGAAAGTGAAGCGTTTTAGGAAGATGTTTATGAAATAAACGCACGTATTACATATGACAAGAATGAACCTTTAAACGATCCAAATAATGAATATGTTGAAATTTTTACTAAAGAGGACAAGGAGGGTGAGAGATTTGAAGAGGAGCCTGAGTTTGATTCTAATTCTTCAGAAAAAAGATGATGACGATTTTGATTTTGATTTTGATTTACAATTAAGTGATCATGATAATGGTTAATTTGTCTTTGTAATAGAAACAATATATTGTTATATATTTAATTTATATTGTTCTATTATTGGAAAATTTAATAAAATGTGAATTTTAGGTTAAAAATATGCCACCAAAGAGAAAATAGGATATGATGCGGCCAAAGTTAAGGTTATCACAATTTGGAGCCAACTACTTTCTAGGTGAAGCTTCACATTCTGCAGCTGCTATAAAATTAGGTGTTGTACATCCAGCTACTACACATCTAGATGAGGCATCACCTTTGGTACTTACTGCTACACTATCCAGCAAACTTGCTACATCATTCACCACCTCTATACCCACAGAGATATCAAGGGTAAATATTACGGATGAAGGAGCAGACCTCCAACTCGGAGCTAAGGGAGTAGATGGAAGAACTTACATCATAGATGTCAACAATTTGCTAGTTAAAGTACATACATGATAACACCATGGGTTTATACTGAAGTTATAGGTTTTAATTTGAAAATGATCTAAAATTGCATATATATTAGGTTTGTTCCATCTAGAACGTGCTCAAGAAACATTACATCCAAGTTTAAGGAGACAATTGATCTTGAGGGTTACGTATGGAAGAATATCTCTAAGGCAACAAAGGATTTTTATTATCAAGAATTTGAGGTATAAAAAATATGTTCATCCATATTTTTTATCTAATTAATTTTATACATTAATTAGATAAATATTGTAGGTAAAAGTACTTATAGTATGTTTTTCTTTTTTCAAGAATTTTTTTGAGATTCCAAATTTGAGGCAGGAATTTATAAAGAATGGGAGAGGTGAGTTAGCACACATTATAGAAACTTTCTTGATGCGATACACAAGACTAGTGTATGACCTCTTTAGATATTTGAAAAAATATGAAGTCATTGGCAACAGTATTGGATATCACCTGAGGCAATGTCCATTTCAGAGCACAATTCTCACGTAGATATGGAGGACTAGGGGAGAAAGTCTTCCCTGTAATATACCACTCCCATAGAGCATATACCATAATGAATTGACGACATTCGAGAACATACTCTACGAAGAAGGTATATTAAATCATTCAAAACCACTCATTTCATATTTTTCAAGCGTCACACTCCTTTTAAACAAATCAGTAATCATTTTGGCGCATTTCATTTATAATACACCCAGTGATAAATGTCATTACAATCCAGAATTTACATAAACACTGTACAATAGTTACAGAATACAATGTTAATATAGAAACGAATGAAGACATATGCAGGTGCAAACTGAGCCCAACCCTAGCTTATGTCTAATTTCAGTGGCTATACTCTAATTAGTCTAACTAAATATCTCCTCTGAACCTGAATAGTCATGTTGTAATTTTGATAAGTTTTGTGAACTCAGTGAGTGAACCATCTTCGATATGCTCACTCATCTCAAACACAGAACAATTCACAATTCACATTTAATTCACAGATAAATCACATCAACAAATACTAAACATTTCTTCACATTTCCTTATGCTTCACAAATGCAATTTATGTGCAATATTTCATGCTTTTATTTGAAAACATTGCATACAATGCACTTTAGTCAATCATATTACACATATCAATTTTATATGTAATTGTTTATAAGACTCCACTTTCATTGTTAATTGTTATGAATGAGAACATTTTTAATTGTCCTATATCTGTTGTGGATACTGAACTCATTAATAATTGTCTTGTATCTATCTTGGATACCAAGCCCATTTTACAAAGTGAGCCTATGGCTCTTATAAACATTATGAGCTTTAAACTCTTTTCGCTGGCTACTCTGGTCATAGCTGCCTTATCTAATCATGCATTTCAATGTAATGAGATTTATGAATTCAAATATATGCAATCAATCACTTTCATTCAATACACATTCACTTTTCACATTTTCATTGGACATTAGTCTGGCATTGAATGTTTCATTAAGAACACTTATTTCTTTCTCATTCACATTCAATGAAGCTCTTCTAATATGACCTCAATTATCAAACTCCTCAAACTATTAATGCCTAGAATTGTCTCAATCACATCATTAATAGTTCAATACAGAAATTTAAATAGAAATAATTAATCAACGTGAGACCATCTAGGTTGACTCATAGTATGCTCCAGATTAGCAATTGCCTTCATGATCTGAAAATGTCTAGAAGCTAACGTTCAATCTTGTATATCTAACTTCATTCAATACACACATTGTACTTATATTACTAATTTGATCATTCGCAAAAGAATTCAATCGCATACATATGTGTATGTGTTATGTATAATGCATGCTCAATTTGACTATTCTGGGTATGTTTCCTTCATTATCATCTCTTGATCATTTAAACATCATCATTTGTATATGTCTAGCTTGCACATAAGTTCTCATCTGTATTCCAATATTCATCAATCAATCATTTACCAATGTTATTCTAGCATTATATGATCACATAATGTCCAAATTCTCATTCCTTCATACTTGATTTGCATCATTCAACTCCTTTGAATCATATTAGCATTTTTTTGAACACCTTCTTCTCTTTAATAACTCTAAATTTCTAGATTTCATATACATGATAACCTCGATCTATTTTTAAGTTATATCCTCAATTACAACCTAAGCATATCCATCACTTTATCAACTTATTCAACCTCAAACTAGGTACATTTCAAGTCTCATTCAAGTCTAAATACACCATAAGAAAATACCTTACCATTAATTGTTTCAAACCATTGTACGAAACTAAAATTACCGTTCAAAGCCTTTCCCACGATTATAATGAACCTTCCCACGATCGTGACAGAACCTTATACAATAGGCCATGACTGTGTTGACTCTGCCATAATCATGAAAAAATCTAAATAGTCTAGGCCACGATCGTGCATCGAAGGCCACGATCGTGCCCTGTCTCTCTTCCTTCATTTCTTACATGAATTCCGCATACATAGCAACATTATTAACACTCCAATTTTTCTAGAAGTCATATTCATTAATGCAACTTTATCTTATGCTAATTTAATTGCCATAGTAGTCACATCAAAACTCACAAAACTCTACTCTGTTGATTAATTTTCATTCACCTAATCCCATTATACATATAATCCTAACTTTTCATGGTTTTACCTTTTTTAAAATACATCAAACAAATCTCTCCATATTTCATCATTTAGACATCATTTCCTCTTCATTTTTACTTCAATTTCAACTCAATAACATCCACAAAACAATTATGAAATATGGTTTATGAATATAAAAAAATAGAATATAATCTCTATCATTCACTATCACCTTTTTTCTTCTCATTTAAAGAACATTTTACTAGTCTTTTGTTTAGCATAATTTTGACCTTCATTACACCTTAAATCCCAATCCATGTTATCTACATAACACTTTATAACTCACATTTCTCATATACCTAAAATAGAAGATAATTATATCATTCCTTCATCAAAATTTCTGCACACATCCTATACATAAAAATAGGTCATAAACACATCTCTTTATTCATCAACTTTCAACTCTCATTCAAACACCATTTTCATTATTAATCATCCATAAAACAATACATAATCTATTATTGATCATTTATATAAAAATAAAACATCAAAACATGTCTATACATTCATAAATGTTTCAGCAGATATTATACTCCTTTAACCCATCAATTTATCCCTAAAGCTCACCATAAATGCTTTTATTTAAACAATCCACGAATATCCCCATTTCTTCATCCATGTTCAACACTCATTTATCACCATTTTCATGATCATGTTATCTCTAACTATCATCATATATGTTTCATTTAACAAAACCCAAGAAGTTTGATGAATAACTTACTTGATTAATCTCCAAGCTTCTTCAAAATCACGTAAACCCTAGCTCCTCCAATAGACACGATCACCAACTTTTTGAAGAAGGACTAGGTCTTTTATTCACAAGAAGAAGATGACAAGATCTTGAAGTGGCTAGTGAAGATGATAGAAATCTCAACATGATGAGGGTGAAAGAGAGACAATTGTGGGTGAAGAAAATGAAAATGAAGAAGAGAAGAAGATGAAAGCATGTAGCATAAGTGAAAGATCATTAAAGATGATCTTCCATATGGGGAAAATATTATGGGATGGTGAGTGTGCTGAGTGGAAAATGTGGTGACACTTGTCACTTGCCACATTTCACCTCCTTGGTCTCCACTTGGCTCTTTTAATAACTAGTCCATTTTTCCTCCAATTTCTAACCCAACTTTCACCCAATTTTCTATCGAACTTGTCAATACATCCTAAAGCCACTTGACAATAATTTCTATTGTCCATATGTCACTTATTTCTGTTACCATTTTTCAATTGTCTTGCCACTTGATATTTTTCTTAGTCCAAAAATACCCATAATTTCATAATTTTCCCAATTTTTGCCAAAAATTCTAAATTAATAATTATAATCCACCAAATCAAAATTCAAGACATAATTTCACTATTCACATCATAATCATTTAAAAAATCATTTATACCTCGAAATATGTCAATGGATATATAGTCTTTGTAATGTGTACAATCATCAATATTCACGTGTGTGTATGTTTATGATATGCATGTGTATGTAATGCACCTTATAATTTCTCAATGCTATTCTCATGTGCAATGGTCTAGGACCCTATGTCCTAATCCTTGGTAGGGAATAACAGGATATTATATTCCTGTACAGACTGGAGGATCTATTACCCACTAGGAGCATGTAGAGAAACTTATAAGTGTCTACACTTTACATTTATATTCTAATTTTTTACTTTGATGTATTTCAATTTAATTTCATGTGTGAATTGTGGAATGAAAATATATATGTATTATGGAGAATGATAATTTTATAAATGTTTGGTGCTATATATGGCTATGTTATTGAGTTACTTTCTTTGATTAACAAGGGGTAAATATCATAAAAATAGAATAAACTCTGCCGAAATTTTTGAAAATTATAGTTCACTTATAATATTTTATTCTGATGTAGGAAAAGTCTAATGGCAAGAAGCCTACACCTTGTCAGCTTTTTTGCACACCCACACTAAGAAATATGACAGTGTGACCTTTGTCAACACCTGATGTGAAGAACTTAATGCATGTGAAATTTATGCTTTAATGTTAATTCTTAATAATTTCACTTATTAACATAAACATTGCCTCTTAATAAGACCAAATACAAGAAAGTATTCAATGAAAATCTCAACACTCTGAAATTGTTGATGTGAGTCAGGGATATCTTGATGCAATGGGTGGTACGGACTTTCATGGAATGATCTTCAGCTTAGGTTCATTTGCGAACACATGTTATTTGCAATCCTCCATGTCTAGTACAACTGCATCTAGTATACGATCGACATCCAATGAGATAGTTGTTAAGCTTGAGAGCACAGTACAGATCTTGGCAACTTAGTTGTAATAATTGATGGAGTACATAGCCTAGCTCCGTAATAAGGTGGATGAATTGAAAGAGAGGGGCAGCACCTCATCACCTTCACCAACTATATAGCTTATTTTTGCTACTCTTAATTCATTTTGCATGAATTACATATTTATTGTTATAGATAATAATTTTTTATTATCGATTAAGATAATTTTTACTCTATATTATCATTAAACTTACTATTTAGATCAATTAAATGTAGAAAAATTCAATATACTATCACCAGATAATAGTAGAAATTAAATATCAATCATGAGATTATTAATCAAAATTAAATTTAAAACTTAAATGCATGAAAAATAAAAAACAATATCGGTGCATTTGCCGATAGAACTATAGTATTCGTCTGTACATTTAGTATTAAATTTATCAACAAAATTTGCTGATGCTTTGCTAATTTTCCAACGGAACTTCAACACCTTGACAGCCATTAAATTTACTGACACATATACAAAAATCCGTTGCTAAATTTACCGACAGGATATAACTTACTGTTGCTAAATGTTTCGATGGATTTTCAAAACTTTGTCCATCGGTAACTAACTTAAAAATTTTGGCACTATATTTAGTAACAAAAAAAATGTTTGTCGATAAATTGCCAATAGAATATTTCTACTATGTCACTAAATATTATCGATGGCCATTTCTTCGATGACTTATAGATTTACCGATGGAAAACCTTCACATTCTATTGATAATTTCTATTACTAAACACCCATTTTCTTGTGGTGTTTAAATTATATCTGTCACCTATTCCCTATTTATAGCCCCAACCAAAAAAAAGATGACAAAGTAATTTGGACTAGAGAGATTCTCAGTTGGATCCTACACAAATCTTTTTAAAACTCCAAATCAAGAGGTCCTATGACATGATATAGTTTACTTCAAGAATAGAGTATTAAAGCATGCATTAATAATGCAGCTAACCATTAAAAATAGATTGCCCCTATTTGACATATTGAAGTGGGTAACTTCTAAAATATGTTTTCTTTGTGACTCTCAATGAATCATGAAATCATCTAGTCACTAAAAAATGGGATATCATACTGTAAAGATTCTACTATATTTTCAAGCCTCCAAAATGGAAGAAACTTTTACTTTGCTTTTAATGATGAATAACATTCTTGGCAAGACAACATTAATCAAGTTAGTTGTTAACCTATTCAGCTATTAGGGAAAGAAAGTAACAAAAGAAGAACCTACAATTCCAAACAAGATAACAAAAAAGTAGAATATCACATCTTAAGAAGCATTTAGGAAATCCTTATCACAAAGAATATATGCATCCAAAGTAACCTATTAATCAAACCAAGATGGACCCTCTTATAACATGTAAGGAATTCAAAGAACCAATATTCATCATAATTATATAGTGAAAAGGTGAACATGGAAACACCCAGATCAATTTAAAAGAGAAGAAACATTGCTTAAAAATCTAGAACAAAGAACAAACACAATATAAAGCATAAGATAAGAATCTAAGAACATGAATCAAACAAAACTTGCCTTGTTTCAATCATCTTTTGGTTGATTATCTCAAATAAGTAGATAATCAAGTGAGCAAAAGAACTAATGCCTTAGACGAAGAGCAAACTCTAGAGGATGAGAAATTGAAAGAGTGAAAATCTAATTTAAAGCAAAAGGTAAAATTTAGGAAGGAATCATTACATAAAGAAAGGAATACATCTGGAACAAACCCCAAAGGACAAGAAATTAAAACATCAAAACATGAAACATAGAAATCAAATTAACCTTTTATAACATATTCAAAGGTAACACCAACCAAGACTTAAAGGAAATTAGAATAAAAATTTTGGGAGAACTAAGAGAAAATAAAACACTTAAAAGAAGATTAGAGCAAGAAATTTTAGGAGAAAGAAGAGAAAACAAAATACATTTTATAAGTGACTACTTAAATGCTAACACCTGTCAAATTTAACATATTACTTAATGAATTAATTTTTGGGCACTAAATATATTTCATGTTACAACCAATACCTTAATGCCTATTTGGTGTAACACTAATTCATGTATTTTATAAGGTATCATTTATTTACCTTCTTTGAAAATACATATACTTTAACTTCCAAAAAATTATCTTCACATTTTACAACATGCTTAAATCATTCCTGATAAGCAAAAGTCACCTACATATAAAAATAGAAACACAATCTTACACCCATTGAATTTGGACTACATATAAACCTAAAGTAATGACCACCTAATAGAATTTTAGGTACCGCTACCATAATACTTGATTTAATCTATATATTGCCTTCTCCGATTTGTAAACTCAATGCATATTTCCCTTTATGTTAAAGCACTTGAACAACTAATTATACATCGTTTCTATTAGATCATCATTAAGGAAGATTGTCTTAAAATCTTTATGTTAAAGCTTAAAATCCAAATGTATGGTTAAAGTAATAATGACCAAGAATGAGTCCTTAGTTGAGATATGAGGGGAATCTCCTTGTCTTCCATTTTATTTTTTAAGCATCCTTCTTAGCCATATGCCTTATTTTAAAACCTTTCAACCTTGCGTTTAGCATATTTATTAGCCTTAAACTCCCATTTGCAACCTATGACTTTAAATCTATACTAAACATTGAATAACTTTTAAACGCAATTGTTTGTTAGAGACTTCATCTCCTCCTCCATATTTTTTTCTATCTATCAAAATAATCATTACTTATTTCTTCATTATATGTTAGAGAATCCAAAAATATCTCTCAAATCATAGTTAGTTTGATCAATATATATAATAAAATCATTAAAGCATATAGGCACCCTATCTTTTTGTAAATGCAGCAATGGTATTACATGATTAAGTTGATCATCTACCATAGTCTGCCTAATAACATGTTCAACATCATGAGCTACATATACATCCAAGTTGTACATACATACCTGTAGAACTGCATTAGTAACTCTTTTATAAATAATATGAATATGTATTTCAACTGAACTAAGATTCTCAACTGGTTTAGGTCTCAATGATACTTTTCCTATATCATGCTCCATAAAGTTGTAACCTTTCTAACCTTTAAGATAGCCTATGAATAACCTTTGAATTGTTATAAGATCAAAAATTCTTTTATAATGGGTTATAAATCTTTATCTCTACTAGACAATACTAAACCTATATATTATCAAGATGGGCATCCTATCTACCCATAGTTCAAAAAGAGTTCTAAAAACTAACTTAACATGAACACTATTTAGGATATAAATTGTTGTCTATATTGCCTCGCTCCATAAGCTCTTAGGAAGCTTTGATCACTTCATCATTGTCTTCGCTGCATACCTTACTGTGTGATTTTACCTCTCTATTGCTCCATTATACTTAAATATATTGCAAAAATATGTCATAATCATCTAGAAACCTTGCAAAAGGTACCTTCTTTTGACCCAAATCTTCATATTCACCATAGTATTCTTCACTATAAGCTGGCACGTCAACCTTAACATTGAATTCATTCTTATTCTTTTGTTTCAAAACTTTTAAACATTTTAGGGTCTCACTGTTGGACCTCGATTCTTAAGTGAAATTTAGAAATAATAAGTAAAAAGAAATGAATGTTATTATGCATATGTTTAGGTATAAATGTATTTATATTTAAAGGAAAGTGATGAGGAAAGAATTGATGGATTTTGATAATTTTGG
>JAOSBN010000007.1:16974392-16985019 GCA_027563595.1 Erythroxylum suave | reverse complement strand
TGGGATGGGAATCTGTTATGTTAGGAGTCTTATATGTATGAATTGTGTTTGTTGGATTTGGATCTTTTCGTTTTAGTGAAAATGTATAATAGGCATAAAGGGAAAAACGGGACAGAAATTATGTCCATTCTTTTAGCTTTCTAAGGGCATAAATTTTGTAATTTTTAGACTTCAGACGAAAAGATATAGCCTTTATAATATAGCACCATTAGTGTGGATAGAGGCTGTAGCATTATTCTTGACAGAAAATTTTGATTCTATTTTTAAACAATTAAACTGTATTGTATCAATATAGGCAAAATTAGACAAACTTGTCTGCTTGAAAGTTGTAGCTTATTCTCTTAGCTTTTTAACAATATAAAGTTTTAAATTTTTGGACATCTGAGTGGAAAGTAATGAAGATTAGAAGTGGGAGTGGCATGGTCGGATTGCATGATCATGCACAAGCATGATAGTGCAAAAGCCAGTTTTCCCTAAAATCACGATCATGCTTGACCACGATCCCGACAAAGGAGAAGCACAGCCGTGCTTTCTCCTTGCACGACCATGCACTTCTTTTTTATATTAAGTCATTTTTATTTTATTTTAAAAGTCCCTTAAATTTTAGCGTATTGTAACCACGAATTAAGTTATGAGACCTGGGCCCAACATTTCTAGTTCTCTTCCTTTTTTCCTTTTTTTCATTTTTCTTTCTTTACTTGATATGATTACATTTTTTTTCCTAATTTACAACATCGTAAGTTCAAAAAGGAAAAAAAATGTGGACAACAAATGCAAATTATTACAACCAAACCACCGCTAAGTTATAACCTAACTATATATCATGCTTCTCCCAAATTTATTCCCTATAGTCTATTATACCTTTTAAATGCTCAACTTGTTCTTATGGTGGATGTCATGAAAAGGGATAAACAATCAAGGCCAAGGTTTATATTTTGGGTTTTAACCAAGAAAAGTTTCGTTTAAGCTCAAGGGGGCTTACTAAAGATAATATCATGGAGGCTTTTTAAGCTGCCAAGATAGATCCTAAATGCCATCATCACTTCAATGTTTGCATAAGAATATGTAACCTCGACTAGTATTTGAAAGCAAGTTGTAGATTTGCTTAAACATTAAAGAATGCTCTCAACAATGAATAATTTTAATTGGTGTTTAATATCTCAAAAAAGCTCAAATTTTTACCAAAGGAAGGTCTCATTTATCTATCACAACAAGCTAATATCCTTTCAATTGAAATCCAATTCAAAGAGTTTAAGCATGCAAATATATTAATTCACTCATATTATGCATTTATAATGCCGGTCAAGTTCATTTAATAACCATCCATCTCTAACTATTAAACAAGAAAACAAACATGTAATATACAAACATACACTGTCAACATCATAAGAAAATAATTAAAGTTCTAATATGCAAACAACATAAATAAAGAAAAGGAATTAAATTAAAAATAATTTAACAAAAATAATAATAATAAAAAGAAAAAGATAGAAATACAATACTAAGATAATGGTGGACGTTGTCTAAAGCGACCATTTAAATTCACTATGAAATTCCTCATCTCCACTATACTAGCCTCAATCGTGCTGAATCTATCATTCATTTACCATTCAAATGAAATAAGTTGATTGAGCAATGATTGATTGAGTGGCAAAACATCATCCTCTTGTGTACCTTCAACTACCCCGATGCGACTATGCTTACTACTTGAAGCTTCTACTATGTCGTCATTAGCAAGAGTATAACAATCACCTTTTTGCCTAACAATCTTCATACACACCAGTGATTCCAATTCTAAACTAGAGTAGCTTAAAACTAACTACATAATTGTTCTCTTAGTTAGTAAACCAAGATGCTTTGCAATTTGGATGACAAATTCCCCGACTACTATTTTGCCAACTCTAGCTTTGGCCACATCAATTACATGCATACTTAACTATATACCAACATTAAAGTGTTTAACATGCACCATACACCATAACACAAACAATTCTACTTTAGAGACTACACCTCAGCTATCTCCTATACCAAATAATGTACAAGTTAAAAACCTATGAAGATAGCGAAGGCTAGGGTCCACTAAAGCAGACAATATAGACCTACTTAAAGCAGACGATATAGCCCTACTTAGAGAAAAAACGTTTCTTGAATTAGTAATTTCATTCCAAAATTTTATAGGCATAAAATCATCATGATGGCTGCATAAATCCCTATGTGAAAATCCAAATATATTATTCAGTACATCTAAAGTAATAACTTACAGCATATTCATCAATCTAAATGTTATATTATTCACAATGGCATCATCGTTAAAGATCAATTGAAAAGTACTCAAAAATGCTAGAGTTAATTCAACGTATGAATTTTTTTTCTAAATTTAGCAAATCTATCCCATCCTATGTTATACAACAATTCATTCACTTGGTCTACTATTCATAATTCAATAATAGCTCTATGGTCCATAAATCTATTAAGAATAATATGACGATCTTTTAAAGTTGCATACCTTAACTGGCTTTCACGATTGTCAAATTGAAGAAAAGGATTATAGAAATGGGCATATCATTCGATTAAGAAGATGAATATACTGAGAATCTCATACGAGGAATACTTGATAAGTTAGTCTACCTAAGTAGGAATCAAGATTATTGTATAAATATACACATGAGTTGTTAAAACATAGGTTTTTACCAAGTTCTTTCTCGACCTAAAACAATAAAATCAAATTATAATGGTGTAAAAACACAATTGCAGATAGCTTGCAAGTCTCCCGTACTCGATATAAGCATTTTATAATTTTTATTTATTTTTCTACGATACAATGTATAATAAATAAAAGGAAAGGGTTATATCTATGTTTCGTCTTCACTGGTCAGTTGTAGCTCTATTTCCGGCACGGATTTGACATTTGAAACACCTGGGTTTGCCTTTCGAATACCACAAATGAAGGTGGTGAAATCTTTTCTCTCAAACGTCATTGACATTGCTACATACCTAAAAATGTCATTTGATGTGTTGCAAAGGTTACCTGAGTTGTGTCATCACTGGTCTGCTCCAGCTGTGTCTCACAAGCGTGATATTTGGTTGTGCAGCTCAATTGAAAATGTGTTCAACCATTTTTAGGGATTTAACTTTCAGTCACGAGTGTGACTTAATAAGTTACACCCGTGACCTATGAATTTTTTTTATTTCTTAACTTTTTACTCAAATATTATAATAAATTTATTCATTTAGCTTTCGGTCACGAGTGTGACTTAATAACTTACTCATATGACTCATGAATTTTTTTATTTTTAACTTTTTACTCAAATATTATAATAAATTTATTTATTCTGTATATTTTATCCATATATAAAAAATACATTACATAATACATTTCCAAATTTTATTTTTTTCATTCCTAATTTTTACTAACTAATTTTATTAATTCATTTTAAATATTCTAACTCTTATCTTTTTACTTATTTTCTCCCAAAAAAATTTTATCCACATTCACGAATTTTAATTTCTTCCACAAATTTTAAATTTAGCAATATTTATTTATACATCTTTAGCCATTCATAACATAACTTATTCATAAATACTCTCCAGTTCCTTTAAAATTTTATTTTAATTCTTTTACAAAGGTCACAATTATCAAACCTATAACTCTTTAAAATTTTTAAATCATAATCAGGCTATAACTCCTTATATTTGTATACTTTTTTATAAAAGTTTATCTTTATTTTTTTAACTATATACTAAAATATTATAACACATTTATTTACACTTTTTCTTGTAAACTTTTACTAAACTATTTTATCTTTTTCACTATATAAATTTCACAATATTTACTCACATATTTCATCCATTTATCTTTTTAATTCCTTTGTTACTATACATTTCCAAATTTTAAAAATTTTAATTTTAACTTACTTATTTTATTAATTCATTCTAAATAATCTAACTATTATATTTTTACTCCTTTTCTTTGACAAAATTTTATCCCCAATCACACAATTTTATTTTTCCCACAAAACTTTAAATTACACAATATTTATTTATATATTTATAACTGTAAATAATATTATATATAAATATAATTACACAATATTTATTTATATATTTATAACCGTAAATAATATTATATATAAATATTCCTTAAATTTTAAATTACGTAAGCATTATCTTTATTTGAATTATGACCGCGAATTTGCGCAGTCTCTCTCTGGTAGTCTACATTAACGAATGACTAATAATGCCTACTAAAAGTCAAAACGTAAGGAGTAAGCGCATTGTGGACTGTCCACCAATCATCTCCATAGGATATTGCATACTAGTCAAGAACTAGTCCTCTCTTTTAGTTCTTCTGTTCAGTTGACTTTTTGAACTATGCGAATTCGATCGTCCAAAACATGAACACCCGAACACCGATGGATTCAACATGGATTCATGATTCCCCAGTTCAATCTGAGGTGGAGGCGAAACTCAGGCAACTTTTACTTGAGCTGGGAAATTGCGATAAGATACTTGGTATTCAGGTCTGCAATTGTTTTCCTTTTGTGAGATAAAGTTACTTTTGTTCCTGTTAGTTGGAATTTCCCAAACCCACTTGTGATCATTAAATCCAGCAAACTGTAAGACAACTATAGCTCCAGATTTTGGATAAAGAAGACTGAAATTTTGTTGTCATAAGGTTTGTGCGTACAAAGATGGAGAAGTGATTATTGATACATCAGCGGGAGTGTTTGGTCCAGATGATCCTCGTCCTGTTCAGCCTGATACCCTTTTTCCAGTGTTTTCGGTAACAAAGGGAATCACATCAGGAATGTTGCATTGGCTTGTTGACAAGAGGTAATACATAATCGTATACTAAATATATCAAACATCCAAAGTATGAGTTTTTTCATTTTCTTTTTGCTTGACAGAAAACTTCAGTTGGATGAAAATGTTGCTAATATATGGCCAGAGTTCGGAACAAACGGGAAAGATATCATAAAGGTATTAAATCTCATCATGTCTTAGGACCCAATCAAGTGTCCTGAAGTCCTAATTAATGTAGTGCTGCATTCACTGTTATAATCAGGTTTATCATGTACCAAACCACACGTCTGGATTGCCCCATACCTATAATCTTGTAGAAGGAGAAGATCCTTTGCAAATGGCCGACTGGAATGGAAGTCTGAATCGGATTGTCCGTTCAATACCCGAGACAGAACCTGGCAAGCAACAGCTGTATCGTTCATATTTTGGCTGGTTATGTGGAGGCATAATTGAGGTAACATATGATAAATTAGGGTCCCATGTCTTCTAGTAATACTGAAATTTTGGTGGGATTCTTTTAACTTAGCAAGGAAATTTTAAAAAAAAAATCAAAATTCTGTGGCATTGAAAATTAGATTTTATCACCAGCAATGTATTAAATTTTAAGTTATATTTGATGGAACTAAAGATGATGAGCTTTGGAGCAACTAATAAAGTTATTAATAGTCCCTTTATAAAAAAATATAAAGAAAAATCTGAGTATATCATGACACCTTCTCAGACCTTATACAGGAACTCAATTTTTCACTATATATGTTACTCCAATTTCGAATTTGAAAAAAAAAAAAAGCTAATCCTTCAAGGAAATCTCACAATTTGCCTTTTTCCGCAACAATATCATCAAACAAAACAGCGTGCATCAGGAAAGAAATTTCAGGAGGTTCTTGAGGAAGCTATTGTTCGCCCGCTCAAAATAGATGGTGAACTGTACATCGGAATTCCTCCAGTTTGC
Source organism: Erythroxylum suave (assembly GCA_027563595.1). Classification (NCBI taxonomy): domain Eukaryota; kingdom Viridiplantae; phylum Streptophyta; class Magnoliopsida; order Malpighiales; family Erythroxylaceae; genus Erythroxylum; species Erythroxylum suave. The sequence goes on along the minus strand of JAOSBN010000007.1, from coordinate 16,979,264 downwards.
GTCAAATGCTAACGTTCTTATTTCATAGCAACGTGTCATAAAAACTGGCAAGACTTTTACTTCCTTTCAGCTATGCGTATTGTGTAGTTGTTCTACCTGCATGATTTTAAAGTATCATGATTTGAGTTCATGCTTTTTATATTCGGTTTCAGGAGTGGAATCTAGGTTAGCATCTCTGACACTTGACGAAGAAGATCTCAAAAAGCTGTCAGAGTTTAAAAGTCTTCCTCATCTTTTCGCCCCTTTGCAGCCGGAAGACTTGGCCAAATTATTTGCTGCCATGCCTTCTCTAATGGGGAATAATCGTATTCGTCGAGCCATCATACCTTCTTCTAACGGTCATACCTTCTCCTGAACAAGATAATGAGGTATTTACTACTGCAATGAAAACTCCAATCAGTATGTTCGACAACCCAAAGATTCACGAAGCATTCATGGGAGTAGGCGAGTATGGGAATTGGGTGCATGACGGGTCATTTGGATTAGGATTTAGGAGAATGAGATCAGAGGATGGATCTTATATTGGCTTTGGACACTCGGGCATGGGGGGATCCACTGGTTTTTGTGATATCAAAAGCAGGTTTGCCATTGCGGTGACCTTGAACAAAATGTCCCTTGGAACTGTCACAGGAAAAATCATACAGCTTGTTTGTTCCGAGCTAAATATTCCATTACCATCTGAATTCTCAGGTTCTGATGATAAGGGAGGTGATGCACACTCAGATGTAACTAGCATTCGGATTAACTGAGAGTAGCAAATGCTTATATAAAGCTAATAGGGTAAACAAGTTACTGTAAGTTTATCCAGTAATGTTTTCTCAAGGGCAGAGTAGCTAGCAATAATGTTTAACAGTATCACTTTGTAAAATTTAACAACATTCTTTAGCTTCCCACTTTTACACAATATATCTATAAAAATGGTATATGAATGTGTATCTTTATGTACTCCTCTCAAATTCACCTCTTCCAGAACTCTTCACTTGTCCCATCAAATACATCTTAAACCACCTCATAATGTCATGTTATGAATCTTAGTTTCATTCTTTGCATTGGTTGTATCATCATTATCCTCTCCAAAACAAAACTCTTGTGGCTCTATATATAACATGCTTGTGCTTACAAAGAGCATCGATAAGATCACAGTAAGATGTCTTGTCCTTCTGATTGAATTCATCTAGCCTATGATAAGTATTTATGGCCTCTGCAACAATATGGGCATATGTATAGCCCCTAAATAACACATTAAATATCAAATGTTCAGGAATTACGAGTGGGTCTGTCTTTTCGCATTTTATTTATCAATTTCTAGGAGAGATTAAATTCAAAGTACATAACCCAACATGTCTACCAATATGATCTTGCAAGTCGTTGTGGTCTATTGAAACCTTCATTTAGTTTGATGCAATTGAAGAACTCCATTGCTCATTTCTAGTCAGTCACATAGTAGGATAGAGCATTAGAGACAATGTTAAGGTCAGAACTTTGTTGATTCAATGGTGTATTTTGGAGTTCAGACTAGAAATATGAAATGGGCATAGTTGAAAAGAAAAGAGCAGTGTAAAGGTGGATAATTTGGACAGCTTTCTGGTGTCTAGCAAAGACAACTATAGATTAAAAAGGAAAGAAGAAATGGCGGAGAAGTATTATAACTCTCCCTCGCGGTCTAATATTTTAATTCATTGATAATGCTTTGTAATTTTAAGATGACAAAGAAAATTATTTATCTAGGACCTTAATTGCAGCAAACAGGGAAAGAAACAGAAGAAGTTTGCTATGGTAGATAATGCTTTATTTCTCCTATAAACTAATGTAGTTAATACCCATTATATCATAAATTATAATTTTCCTAATCTCGTATGAGAAAGAATGCTTGATACCATGATTTATTTGATAATATTGGACCTTTTTCACTTAAAATTTATTGTTATTAAGCATAGAATTTCTCTAATGAGTAAATATAGAAGACTAAAATTTTTGTTAGTAATAAATTTATCATGAAAAATAACTTAAAATATTATGAAACATATTTTTACAATAATATATTTTGATTTTGGAATATGAATATCGAAAAGAAGATATGCTCATTCTAGTAAAAAAAAGATGTGAGAATTTCCCATAAGTAATTGTATCTCATAAATCTTGTAAAAATATTAAAAGTCAATATGTGAAATATCCTAATAATAATATATTATTAATTAATTAATTTAAAATAAAAAATACTTAACTTTGTAAGAAGAAGAAGATATAAAGATAATCTATATATAACCTAAAACTCTCTCACAATAATTTAACAATTGTTATATTTTGATTTAGATAACTCTTGAATCTAGTCAAACTTATTATTTAATAACTAATAACATAAAGGCATGGAAAAGTTAAAAGGTTATATTTCTTGCTTATTTTAAAATCACTGATTTTATTTTTATGTAATCTCATTCAATAACTAATATTATAAAATTGTTGGAGGAAATTAAAAGATTACAAGGTTATGAGATACCATACCACAAAAGCCAAAAGATATTTTTTGCATTTACTTAACTTACAATGTACATACACTTAACAATTAATAATACATGTTATTATAAATTTTTAAGGGAAAATAACAATTATACTTGTATTTAAAATATCTAAAATGATACATGATCAATTATTTATGTAATTATATAAGGTATTTTCTTAACAAGTTTTTATAATTTATAAAGATTTCTTTTTCTTTTTCTTTAATCTTTTTTTAACTAAATAATCCTTTTTTGATAAAATAAAAGCCATATATACTTTTATTAATATCTCTCTTTTAAGAAATTTAAAATGAATTTTATAAATAAGGGATATAAGTCCAAATAAGCACAAGCGGTAAGACGTTCTACTTTCTTCATTATACATCAAGTAGGTTCTTGTACTAAGCAATAAGTTGACCTCTACTTGCAAAACTTAGGTTACACTAAAGGATGTGGAGTTCTAATTGGATGCTTTAACTTGGACATTTTCTTTTCTACAGATCTTAGTTTCCTATTGTTTAAGCTGGCTCTTTGGAAGGCCTAAGAATCTTAGTTTTCTATCGTTTGAGCTAGCTCTTTAGTTTCATTGTTGTAGATTTAATCAAGTTATAAAGAACTTCTTCCTTCTATACTTTAAATTGCTAAAAATTCTTTGGCTCGTTTTCCTCCATAATCTATACATTGTGTCACTAAGTGAGATTTTAAGTATAATCCAGTATGCATTTTTTTTATTTTGATTGTTCTATAACCAAGCAATTAAGTTTTGCGAACTTAGAGTTGAATAAGAAATCTTACATAACTGTTAGATTCTACACAAGATAAAGGAGGAGAAATTGCAGCTAAAGAAGAGGTATACAATTTTTTTTTTCTGAATCTTGATTGCAAAATACGTAAGTGTTTTGCAAATGTTGAGGTATCTTTTTAGTCTATAAGTATTTCTCAATCTGTCTTTAATTGCAAGCTATAAAATGATTAAAGTTCTAGGACATACCACTTGAACCAAACCAATTTGTGCTATATAAATCTAAGAGCTTGATTCCTCATCCATTCTCTATATGAGGCATTTGAGAATGCACCTGAGGGGTGCCTATTCCATCTAATGCTATCTTGCTAGTTTGAAAGAAAAGGACAAGTGAGGCTGGAGATCAATTGGATGTCCTTGATGTAATATTCCATTTTCTATACTGGAGTTAGGACATAGGGTCCCAGACCATTGTACATGAGAAATAGGAAATGCGATAAATTTACATGCATATCACTACAAGAAAATTGTAGTTTAACGACAGAAAATACCGACGGAATAACGAAATATTTCGTCAGTATTATCATTACCGACGGAATTTACCGACAGTCTGAAAACGTCGTTGATACGGCCGTAGCTTACTTTACCGACGAAAATTAACCTACCGTCGCTAAAGTTAGCGACGGTAGGGAACTTACCATCAGTAAACAGATGACCTTCCGTCTGTAAATTAGCAACCGAAATATTTTTTCCGTCTGTAAAGGTACCGACGGTAAATTATCTTCAAGTTTACCGACAGAAATTCTTACCGTCAGTATATACGATACCATTATACCGACGAAATTCCATGTGTCCGTCGGTAATGGTTTTATTTAATTTTTTTTACATTTATATTTTCATTATATTTAATGATAAAACGTTACATTTAATTTGTTAATGATTTTAACATATAAATTATATTTAGAATAGAAAATAATTGATTATAAATATTTAATTTGGTTAAATTGAAATTTTGAATAATGATTAAAAATAAAAATATCTTAATTTGTAATAAAAACATTACATTGTGGTAAACGTTACATTGTACAAAGTAAATGACCAAATAATACTAATGATCAGAAGGTGGTGAATCGTCTGATTGGTCCGCTGATCTACCCCTGGCCTTCAACTCATCCATCTCTCGACGAAGTTGAGCCATCTCGCCCAACGACAGTTGTTGTGCAGCTAACGTCTGTTGCATCTGCTCCAACAATGTCTGCACTGTGCTCTGAAGCGCCTGCACTTGAGAGTTATCGCCCCACCTAGAAGATACTGCTGTACTTGACGTGGAGGATTGCGAATAACAAGTATTCACAAATGACCCTAATCTGAAGACCCTCCCACGACAATCCCTACCACCAATTGCTTCAAAGTAACTGTCGATCTCATCAACATTTTCAGATTGCTAAGACCGCCGCTCAATAGATTGCTGTATTTGGTCCTATCAGAAAGCAATGTTTATATATTAGTAAGTGATAATTATGAAGTATAATATTAATATTAAATCATAAATTTTACTTACATTTACTTCCCTACAACGTTCGTTGACGAATGTCACCCCGTCATGCTTCTTTGTATGAGTGTGCAGAAATA
>JAOSBN010000007.1:16948974-16967735 GCA_027563595.1 Erythroxylum suave | reverse complement strand
TTCCAAATATATTGAAATGATTGAATTATAACATTTAAGTGTTCAGATAATATTATACTATTTAATATGATATTTTCGTTTCTGTAGGCATTAGAAAATTCAATGGACAACAAGTTCAAAATTGATCTTGCGAAGGGGCCTTTGCGAACTGTTAAATCATATCTGGTGTATTTCATTAATGGATACAAATATCATACAGATTCTTATAGTCATAGCATAGCAACAATAAATAGTGGAATTTGCATACAAGGAGAAGCGATTGACTACTATGAAAAAATATCGAAATACTTGAAATTGAGTACCATGCATTGCCAATAAAGTGAACCATGATATTTAAGTGTGAGTGGTTTGATCCAACTTCAAATGTCAGTACAAAAGTGCACAATCGATACAATCTCATTGAAATCAACAAGCGAAGAAGATTTCAACATTTTGAACCTTTTGTGTTGGCAATGCAAGTGATTTAACTGTATTATGTCACTTTTCCTAGCTTACAACAAGATAAGTTAGATTGGTTGGTTGTTTGCAAAGTTAAAGCAAGAGGTGTTTTTGAATCACGTGAAAAAGGAGAACAGAGAGTTGAAAGTGAAGCGTTTCAGGAAGAAACTTATGAAATAAATGCATCTGTCGTATATGAGGATAATGAATCTTTGAATGATCCATGTCATGAATATGTTGAAATTTTATCTGGAGATGATGAAGAGGGCCAGAGATCTGAAGAAGAGCTAGATTTTGATTCAAATTCTTCATAACAAGAAGTTGATTTTTCTTTACAATTAATTGATGATAGCAATTAATTTGTGTTTGTAATTGAATATTGTATGAACAAATCATTTTCAATATATTGCATGAATTATTGAAATGAAAATGTATTATTTCTATAAACTTCAATCAAAATTTGTTTTCAGGTTGAAATATGGCACCAAAGAGAAGACTAGATATTGGAAGACCTCTATATTTTAAACCAAGATTCGAAGGTTTATACTACAGAGGTGAAGGATCTCGTGCTGCAACACCTACTGATGATTCACCTCCAACCCCTCCACCTACTACACTGGCAGATGAGGTTACACCATCTACCACTCCTTCACCATTTAGTCCTCCTATATCAACAGAGATATCAGGGGTAAATATTGTGGATGAAGGAGACGACCGTCAGCCTAGAGTTGAGGGACCCGACTGAAGAAAATACATCATAGTAGTCAATAATATGTAAGTGAAAATACATTTACCATTATATGTTATAATTAAGTTGTAGGTTATAATTTTAAAAATAGTATAAATTTATTTGTTTTTATATTATAGGTTTGTTCCATCTGGACCCTGTTTGAGGAATATGACATCAAAATTTAAGGAGAAGATTGATCCTGAGGGCTATTGTTGGAAGAATATCTCTCAGGCCACAAAGGAATTTTACTATCATGAGTTTGAGGTATGATAGAATTAATTATTTCCTTTTTTAATATTAATTTTTTACATTAATTTGATAACTATTATTACATCAACAATATTAATCAAATATATTTTCTTTTGTTACATAAAGAATTTTTTTGGGATTCTCCATTGGACGAGATCGTATATAGAATATGGGAGTCAAGAGCGCGTACACATTATCGAGACTTTGTTGGTGCGATACACAGGGCAGCTATACGACTGCCTTTTATTTCTAAATAAATATGGAGTTGTTGGCTAACGTATTAGACATCACCTACGGCAATGTCGATTTCACAGCGAAATTTGGCCAACAGACTTGGAGGACCAGAGGGAGAGAGTCTTCCTATACATACGGGAGGATCTATTACTCACCAAGAGCATGCACAAAGACTTGTAAGTATCTACAATTAACAGTTATATTCTCATCTCTTTTCTTTGCTGTATTTTAATTGAATTTGCTTTATAAAATCTATTTTAGTTATAATTAACATTTTATTTCTATGCAAGAAAAGTCTTTAGGTGTGGCACCTACACCCCATCAACTATTTATGCACATTCATACTAAGAAGCATGACAAGGTGACATTCGTCAATGATCGTTGTAGAGAAGTAAATGTAAGCGAAATTTATGATTTAATACTAATAATATGCTTAATAATTATTATTTACTAATATATAAACATTGCTTTCTGATAGGACCAAATATAGCAAACCATTGAGCGACGATCTTAGCAATCCGAGAATGTTGATGAGGCTAACACTTACCTGGAAGCAGTTGGTGGTAGGGATCGTCGTGGGAGGATATTCGGACTAGGATCATTTGCGAATACTTGTTATTCATAATCCTCCACATCTAGTATAGTAGCATCTGCTAGGCGGTCTAACAACAATAAAGTAGAGGCCCTTGAGAGCACAGTGCAGACATTGTTGGAACAGATGCAGCAGATGCAACAGACGATAGCAGCATAACAATAGTCATTGGACCTGTACGCTCAGTAATGCTGGGAGATTGATGAAATGAAGGGTAAGGGTAGCAGGTCACCACACCAACCAGACGATCCACCAGCTCCACCAGCTCCACCAGCTCTAGATCAGTAGTGTAGTATTGGTCATTTAGTTTGTATTACAGATATTATTATTTACAATGTAACGTTTTTATTATCAATTAAGATATTTTAATTTTTAATCGTTAATTAATATTTCTATTTAATCATTTCTATCAAATTAAATATATAATTATTAAAATTTTTTGATAGTTATAATTTAAATATAATGAAAAAATATATTTTTAAAAAATTTAATCAAATATTTTACCAACGGAAACGTCCATAATTTTCGTCGGTAAGTGACCAATACTATACCGACGGAAGATAAATTATGTTGGTAACAATTAAGCTTATTTACAGACGGACATAACATTACCATCGGTAAAGTTACTGACGGTATTAAGAACATTCCGATGCTAAATTTACATACGGTTTAGGAACTTACTATCAGTAAATTTAGTGTTGGAAAATTATAGCCCGTCGGTAATTTAAGGACGGAAAAAGTGTGACGGTCGACACATTTTTCATTGAAATTATTGATGGTAATTTTTTTCGGTTGGTAAAGTTATCGACTGTAATTTCTTTACTGTCGATAAGGTTATCTGCGACCGAATCTACGAGGTTTTTGTCTGTTAGAATATTCCATCGGTAATGTTTAACACTAATGAAATATTTATCTTTTCCGTCGATTATTTCCATCGTTAAATGACTATTTGCTTATAGTGAATGGTGATGTTTTAATATATTTATAGCTAATACGACAATGTTATGGAGTTATAATCAACTATATGCAGATAACCATCGAGCCCTAAAAACCAAACAACTTAGAAACACCGTATATAAACTCTGTCTGACCCTCATTTAAATCACTCTCTATTATTTTTGCCTCGCTCACTCTCAAATCTTCGGAGAACGATTTCCATTGCTGCTTCCATTTCAAGTTTTTGATCTTATTAAATATTTATGGCCCAGTTGCGAGGTAAAGGCAAGAATCTTTATGAATTTATACTCTCGGCCAATACACCTAAAATTATAATATATGGAAGCCTATAATAAGAGCATATGCTATTGTTATTTGATATATAGGTGGAAGTTGTTGGGTCATTCAGGACTAGACTTTATATTCCTACAAGTGATAGTGATGTAAGGATGTTTCTAATCTTGAAAAGAAAGTTTAGGAACTGATAACTAGTTGATTGAGTTGAAACATGTTTTTTGGATGCTTTTGATTGCAGGTTGTTATTCTAGGTTCAGGTATGAAAAATTCACAAGTTGATCTATAGACTCTTTCTAGGGCATTGTTTGTAAAAGGACGTTGAAAAGAAATGTGTAAGTGATTTAGATGATGAAGTTGCAAGAATTACTGAAATCATAAAAACACAAAATGAAAAGATTTAAGCTCAAAATGCAACTATTCAAAAGCAAGTCACAAAAATGAAATAAATTTCAACTACTTTTTCACATTTGAAAAATACTGGAGTAATTCCTAGTTTGTTACTCAATGCTTTTGCCTTAATTAAAAGACACATCAAGTGCCACAATATCAAATACTCTAACTAGTCATGTGAGTTTATAAGTTTAAAAAATCTACAAGAGTTAGTATTACTTCTTATCACTATCATGATATAATTATAAAATGTTAGTTCTAAATTTATCGCTTAATATTTTATAAAGTAATTACTTGATTCTATTTTTTATTTATTTTGTAGGAAACAAATCAATAGTGAACTTTTGGAAAATTTAATATCCAAGATAATTATATTTATTACAATTATCCCAAACTACTACGAAATTAGAATTTTATATATTTTGGTGTTTTTTATATATAATAATTGTATTTGCTTATGTGACAATATCTTGGCACTAAAAATCCGTTTCATTTGTGACAACTTCTATTTTATGGCCAATAATGAAATCTTTTTTATCGATCAAGCAATTAAAATGTTAAATTGAATAATATTATTTGTGAAAACCATGAACACATTAGTGATAAATTTATTGTAACATATAATCTTTATTTGGAGACAACATTATTGTAACATATAACTTTCATACTTATGGCGAAGTAAGTATTAGTGATCAAGAAGTAATGCACACTGATAAAAAAAGCACAAGTAACAAATATTTTGTCACTATTTTCAATTATTTTAGTGGCGATGATGTTGTTATAATAAAATAAAGTATTGTTACCACTTTATTCGTCGCTACTTTATATTAGTTGTGTTAACAAACTTGTCATAAATATGTAAAGTTACTATGACCATATAGGTTTGTCACAAATTTCATAATTTTTCGTGTCAATACTTTTTTCACCATATAGATTGGTCACACATTTCATAATTTTTAGTATCAGTACTTTTGTCACAAAAGTGTTGCCTAATTGTGACTATTTTTTGAAGTAGTTACTATTTCATTAGTGACAAAGATATTTGTGACGGAAGGTGACGACTTTAAAAATTGGACACTATTAATAGTAGTGACTAATATTACTGCTTTTAGTGACAACTTTTTCTTTTACTAAAGGTACAATGTCTTGTAGTGTTATAATTATAAGAATTAATCTTGCTGAGATACAATTTTTCCTTAGCATACACTAAGGTGCACCAGGGACGGAGCCAGAAATTTTCTAGAGAGGGGGCTGATTGCAGGGACAAAAGAATGATTTGTTGATTTTTCTGACGCAAGGGACTTTTAGTTTGGTTGTGGCTTTTTGGGTTAGAACGATTTATTGATTTTTCTGACGCAAGGGACTTTTGGTTTGGTTGTGGCTTTTTGGGTTTGAAAGCAGAAAGATAGATGAAGAAGAGATGAGATTTGTGATCTGAAAGTGTGGTTGTTGGTTGTTGTATATTTGTTTCTTCAGTTTTTACTAAATTACCCTTGCTTTTTGGTGTTAATTACTTCTCATTTAGATTTGTAACACTTGGAGGATGGAGGTTGCAACTTGCAAACACGTTTGTTCTTTCAAACTTCAAAGTTGCAGGTTCTTCTGGAGACTTGGATTTAATTAATTTGAACCAAATGTAAGAAAGAGAAAACTGAAAAGATAAAGTTTGCTGCTGCTACATCACCATCACGCCACTGGTCTGCAACTTGATTTGCTATTTTTGAGTGCTTTTGTTGCATTTGTTTAAAGGCAGGTGCAACGGTCAACGCGTTCAGACTTCAGAGCTTGGGGCCTTGGGTGTTCTTTTCCTTGTCGGCTTGTCCTGAAGTTTTACGTGGAGGTAAAGGTACTATGTTCATACTCGGAAAATAGGGGTTGCAGGCGACGCAGGGCGGGCTGGGTGGCGGCCGGTGGTAGTAGGCAGGCTGGCAGGCAGTTGCGGAAGTCGGGGCTCAAGCGGGGACTTATCCTTCGCTACCTCCGCCCCTGAGGTGCACTCTCTTCTTTTCTTTTGGCTAGCCTTAGTTCCTTCAGTAAATAAGGTATCTTCGATATGATTACTTAATATATTTATGAGACTTCTCTAGGTTTGCTTCCCTTTGGTTGTCATCATTTTCATATAGGACTCCTTGCATTAATTTTTTATATTCACCTATCTTAAATAATTTCCACTTTATTAATGATGTCTTCCTCTACTGAGAGTTACTTAGCTCCATGAATAAGACTAACACAACATCTTCAGAAATGTTATATATCCTCCTTATCACATTAAAGTAATGGAATAGTTTGAGGAAGTTGTTGATCAATATTAATAGGGGCACAGATCTTGACATAATTAACTCTCTTTATGTTTGTAGTTGCCTCTTCCATGCATAAGGGTTTTTCCAGCAAAACTAGTTAGATGACTGAGTCCTTTTGTGGTTTACTATGCTAGAAGAATATTATGGTTATTAAATTATAAACAAACATATTTTTTCTCAAGGTTTTGAAGTTGGGTAGTATGTTTCCTTTTTTGTAAGAGTAATGGTTTATTATTAAAATTCCATTGGCCAAATTCCATAATTTGTTGAGCCACAACTGAGGAATCAAATCTAAAGAGAAAAAGATTGACTTTAACCAAAACTTGACTTAAACTCCATTTCTTTTAATGATGTAGGCTTAAGCATTCATAGCTAGAAATAGGGGTCTTTTGTCTAGGAAAAAGGCCAATATCATGCATCCCATTTTGAGCTCCCTCCTTTTACTAAATGAAAAATAGTTGGTTTGCCTTCTTATTGGTTTGGAGGACAATAACACAACTTCAATAAAAGAGATGACTCTATTAAGACTTCGAGTAAAGATTTCTTATTACGAGGTTGGGAGAGAAATTAGGAAGGTTAAAGTAAACTCCATTATAAGGGTAAGGGTCACTTTAGCTGAGAGAAGAGCTTGGGGGAATTATCATTAGGAGTAACTAAATGAGCTTTTGAAGCTAAAAGAGGAAAAAAAATCTCAAAAGGCAAGTGTCCAAAGTTCACATTTAGCTAAAAAGAGGGAAGAAATAAAAAGGAGTTCACAAGTAGGAAAAAAGAAAGCAGAAGAGGAAAAGGAAAAAGAAAAGGAAGGAGTAGAAAAACTTTGAATGAACAATGTAGAGAAGGGACTATGATATGGGAGAGGAGAAAGAGGAGGAAGAAAAAGATAAGGGAAAGCTGAGAAAATAAAGGTTAGACGACACAACTAAGGAGCACTATACAAAAAGCAGAAAGTAACAAAAACAACTCGAAGCTAGACAATCGGAAAGGAAAGTAGAGGAGGAAAAATGGAGGAGAATAAGAAGCTATTTTTATAAGGATATCCAATCAAACCAAAGCAAAACCTGATCAATGAGCCAACCTGAAAGTAAATGCAGACTATATAGGTTTTCTATAGAGAGGATAGTGCTTCTCTCTCTTATTTGAGTGAGTTTCTTTTAATCAAGTATATAATTTTAATCTAAAAATATTTTATATTATGTATAGACCTTTAAATGTCTTAATTTAAAAGTTAAAGAATTTGTTAAATTAGAAGTTTAAATTTTTCTATATAAAATAAAAAGAAAAATTTATCCTTGCTGTTTTAGTATTTAAAGTAGGTTCTTATTATTCCTACTGAAATAGGTGATATGGTAAATAAATATTATTACTTTTCTATAATCCACCTACTTATACGTATATATATTATAATGAATTAAAATATAATAAAATAGTTAAATCTTAACGATATTATCTTAAATCTTCCATATTTGTATAATATGAGTAACATATATATATATATATATATATATATATATAGTCTCCTCAATTTATATATTTGAAAAAAATAAGGCCAATTAAAATCTTAATTAAACTAAAAGCATGAAAAAAAAGAGTCTAGGACTTTTAGTCTTGCATTTACTTAAATTTTGTTTTAACCATAAATTTGGATTAATTACTTGAAAACTAATTGTGATTTTTTAGTTTAATGTTAGAATCCGTAATGTGATAGTTATTTAAAACAATCCAAACCAAGGAATAGTTATATTTGATATTGCTGTGAATATAATATACAGATGCATTAAAATTATATACAAATTTATAAATTTATTGATTTTAAGTTTTTAAACAAAAATAAATCCTTTAGTTCTCCATTTTTTCAATTCGGATTCAAACGACGTCGATCTTCTCAATTAGCTTGAATTGTAAAGAGTAAATTATAAAAGGAATCTAAATTTTATTCAATTTTATAATACTAACTTGAACTTTGAAACGATAAAATATCCAAATTTTTAAGATATCTTGGCTCAAAATTAACAATGTTAACATGACAGTCTACTCTAAAAATTCATTAAACATGTAGCTAACATGTGACTTATTAAAGTTATATTAAATTAACTATTGAAAAGTTAGAAAGAAAAACTAAAACTCTAATTCCATATTGCCAGAATTGGACCTGATTCTACAGCCTTTATATTGAAGAACCGAATGGTTCCAAGAAGAATGAGAATGAGATAAACAGGTGAATCCCCAAAAGAAATACAGCAATGACTCAAGATGAGGCTGAGCGTGCAAAATATATGGCCAGGTGAGTACAATAACTCAATTATTTTTCTGCTTTCTCCGTTTGCTAATATGCACTTTAGTTGCATGATAGTATTGGTGCATTTTAGTTGCATGATAGTATTGGTTATATATAAGTGTAAGCGTAAAGAGGTGAAGATACAAGCTTGAAAAATTATGAGAAAAGGAATGGCAACGAGGAAATCGAGACATTTCTCTTTATTAGTTTCGTTTAAGGATGGACTAGGTCTATCTTTAGATCTAATACTTTTAGTAAACTACTATGAAGTATCTTGCATTTACTCTTTGGACCCGATATTTTAGTTCTTAGTGTACTATCAGCAGGGCGTCCATCGAGTAAAATACATCGACATTTTTTACTGTTTAAGAAATGATGCTTTAACCATTAATTTCCTCTAAAATGATGCTTTGTATACTATAACTTGATTGATAATTATTACGTCAAACTTTAACCATTAATTTCCTCTCGGAAACGTATGTACCGATTCCTAATTTAAAGATATCGAGTACATATTCTTCCACATCAAGAAAAAGAGTAACAGTAAAACAAGAGAACTAATGTGAGCATAGGGTCTAAAGACCTCAACCCTTAAAAACAGATATCCAAGCAACAGTAGCAACACCAGCCCAGACAACTGCATCGACAAAGGAATATTTTGTAAGCGAACATTTAGTCATGTTTGTTTAGGCTTGATGAAGAAAGAAGCAGAGAGTATACAGTACCATCCCCTCCAAAAGCCATCACCCTTGGCCTTGGTTTTTCCAATAGAAGGAGGAGGAGGAAGAGGAAGAGGTGGATTTCCATTCTTCATTGGTTTATCTTCTCCTGGCTTTGGAACTGCGTAAGGATCTGTGGACAGAAAATTCTAATGAATTCAACATGGATTCATAATACCTATATACCTAAAAGTTGGATGACAATGATTCCATATAAGTACATCTCATGGAAAAATCGTGATAGTTGTAGATTACCGGAAGGATAGTATTTATCATTGCAGGTACTCATCCCTTTAAAAGTAAATCCCTTGATGTAGCTTCTGAGATATACAGATTTTCAGAATAGAAGTGCAAAGATAACTGGATCAGGATCATTGGATGGTCATAGCATATATAGATCAAAAAGAAGGGGCGATGGTGGAGTGGTTGCAGCTTAGCGAAGCAGTTAGCTCTTTAGTGGCACAGGTGTGGTCGTTTCTTTTTCATTCTATTTTCTTTTAACATTTTAAATTTCATGTCAAATGACACTAATCCCGTAATGAACTAACCTGGAAGGCCTAGTCTGACTCATGTGAACCAATTTTCCTCCTTCTTGAAATGTGGAAATTGTTCATCCTAGTCGAAAAGACCACTGTTGTTAAGGATATAATGTAACATAAATTATTATGAATCATGATGCAGCAAATCTTTCTAAAAGAAAACAATAAATATGTCAAAGGGCCGACGTCTGATGTAGTGGAACAAAGATATATGATTCTACCGCATAGATAAACATATGATTAGTTAATTAAATTAATGCAGTTTCAATTTCAGTCGTCCGACCACCAAAATTTTTTAACTACGCCTTTAAATGTTATTAATCACTCTACGTGCTAAGACTTCAATTGATGTTCGTTAACGAATATGTTACCTGACATCCAAATTAAATAAACACGTCATTTTAACTTACGTTTCTAACTTAAATATCGTATGTGACATCTGGTAAGTACGCAGTTTTAAGCATCTAAATTCTGTGGGTTTAAGTCTAGGTTTGAGGGTTTGTTGTCGATCTTATCCAAACTTCGATAGAATATGAAAACATAATCTTACCTAGGCTAGGATACTAACTAACTTTCTATATTTCCTATTATTTTATTATTTCCTACTAAAAATATGATAAAACTTCTAACAATACAAGAAAATTAAATATTCTTATCAGATCTTCCAATTGGAGACTGACGCTCGAGTCAAGAAATCAACATCCTGCCCATGCACCTCAAACAACCTTCGAGCACCTAACGTGACAACACCTCCATCATCTTGCATAACCTTAGTTTTCCAGTATCAACACAATTAGTAAGCATATATGATGGATTCTTTAAATCCAAAATCTTCTCTAACAACAAAATTCTCTCTTCTACTGAATTGTGAGTGAAGTGATACATGTGTTGTACGTGTTTGGTCCTAGAATGGAACAATGGATTCTTCCCATTTTTGTGTTTACATTATTCATTCTTAATGTAATCATCACTCAGCATCTCATAATGTTAAATTCGACTTTATAAATCTCCTTGCCTAACCTAGAAACTCAACTGACCAATATTTTAATTCAAACGTACTAAAGTAGCCAAAACAATTCACCCTAAGCATCTTCAACCATGAATATCACATATAGTTCATAATTCATCTAAGTCATTATTCTAACACCTTAAAAATCATGCACTACAAGAAAAATGGAGTCTAACGATGGACATTATCGACGGAATGTGTAGGTTTTCCATCGTTAAACTAAGTTAGCGACGAAATTTACTAATGAAACAAGTCGTCGGAGAAATGGCCATAGGTAATAATTGGCGACAAAGTGCAGATTTTCCGTCACTAACTTTCCGACAGATATTTTATGTTCTATCGCTATATTTAGCGACGGTAATTTTATGTTGTTGGTAAATTTGGCAAATGAAAGAGCTTCTCTGTTGATAAATTTACCGACAAGTTTGGAAATTTCATCGGCAAATTCACGACTAACTATATCAATGAAACTTAGTTATCCCTCGGTTTCATTACATTTTACCAACGGATTTTTTTTGGGTCGGTAAATTTACTGACACTGTTTTTTTCCTTGCATTTAATCTTGTTTGATAATCTTATGATTGATGTACAATTTTTACAGTTATCAGTTATCTGTTGATAGTATTTTGATTTGTTTCTACATCAAATTTGTTAAAATAGATAGTTGATTGATGATATAAAGTAAAGATTATCTTACTTGATAATAAAAAAATATTTTGTACAATAATAACTATTTAATTAATAGAAAATGACTATCACTATATTATTCATTTGGTCAATGCAGATGCTCTGAATGTTGCGATGAGGTGTTGTCATTCCCTTTCAACTTATCAATCTCATTACAAAGTTGGGCTATGTACTCCTTCGATTGTTGCAATTGAGTTACCAGTGCCTGTTTTGTGCTCCAAAGCTCATGGACTTCATTGGATGGAGACTGCCTACTAGATGATGTTGTACTGGATGCGGAGGATTATGAATAACATGTTCTTGCAAAATGAACCTAAGCCAAATGTCCTTCCATGATGATCCCTACCACCCTTTGCATGAAGATAAGTTTGATTCTTATCAACATCTTCAGACTGCTGAGACTATCATTGAATGCTTTCTTGTATTTGGTCCTATCATAAGGAAATATTTTTCTTAATAAGTAATAATTATTAAGTATTAATATTAAAGCATAAACTTCACATACAATTAGTTCTCTACACTGGGTGTTGACGAAGGTCACATTGTCATGCTTTTTAGTGTGAGTGTGCAAAAAGAGTTGACGGGGTGTAGGTGATAGTTGTGATTTACATCATGTTTTAGAGTTTAATTTGTTATGTATTAAGTGTTAAGTTGAGTGTTTAGTGTGTATTTAGGTTAAAATTGTGTTAATTTATGTGTTTAAGTGTTTTTATGAGTTAGTATAAGTCTTTGAGCTTAAATGATATATTTTTGAGGTACGTTGATGTGTTTGTTAGTATTTCAGGGCCAACATCGAAGAACGGAGGAGTTTCGGAGACTTTCAGAATGAAACCATAACATACAATCGTGGCACAATAGACCACGATCGTGACAAAGACTTGTGAACCAGACCACGATCATGGCCTAAGGATAATCATGACAGAAAGACCTTGTCACTACCCACGATCATGGCATTTGGGCCACGATTGTGACAGAGAATTTAGGTGCCACAATCGTGGCCTACATCAGGCAAACACGCAAACAAGAGAAAAGGTTAGGTTTTGTAGGATTTTTTGAATCGTTTCGACCTCCAGAAAAATCTTGGGGCTTCCAAGGTATTTAAGGAACATAATGAACAGAAGATGGAACCTTTTTGCATCAACTACAATCCCGAACCTTAAAGAGCTTTATCGAGAGATTTGAAGAAGGAGACGAATGAAAAGAATCACGGAGAAGAAGTCTATGCGAAGTACTTCCCGAAACTGGAGGTTTTTCGCTATTGCTGCCTCCATCAATCCATTCTACTAGTATTTTTCGATTTATTTCAATTTTATTGATGTATAGAATTGGGATAGTCATAGAGAATAGGTTTTTTCGAATGTTGATATTTGTCTAAACTCATTTTCAGGAATTTAATCTTTGATATAAATGAAATTTGATTTATTGACTTTTTTAAAAGTTATTTGTGATTCAACTTTTGCTCTTTATAATTCGGTAATAAACTTAGAGGGTGAACCGAGTGAAAATTATTAAATTGCAATAATGAGAGTAAAATAGTTTAATAGATTAAATATTGAATCAAACCAGTAAAATTGTGTAACGAAAGATCGTGTATAAGTTTTCAGCAGGTTATTGGATAAATTCAGGTCTAATTTAGGTTTCGGATAAATTGTAAATCGAGAGGCTGCAATTCCATAATCTAATTAGGGTTAAAGATTATAACTTGAAAGATAGTAATCCACTATAGGATCATCTAGACCCAGAAAATTAATAGTTTATAGTCAATTAGGTTTCCATTAAAGTCGGATTACAATTCCCTTTCCCTCAATTGGTAGTTCCTAGGTTGATTCTTGATTTGGTTATGCAAATTACTATCTTATTTATATTTTCGAATTTGATTATTGAGATTGATTGCTTGATTGAATAATTTTCTACTTTTTTATTTATTTTGAATTATTACGATTTAGTTCAGCCTTAGATTTTAGCATTAGATTGTTCCTCCTCGTTGGATCGACAACTTAGATACTACTCGAATGACCAATGTGCTTGCAGTATTATCAAAGCTAAAAATATTAAAACTTTGTCATATAGGAACCTTCAAAGAAGTTTTGGAGCCTTTACCAAAGAGACGATAGTTTAGTTCTATAGTTTAAGGCGTTTAGACTAGTTTTTAACTTATGTTTTTATTCTTTTTTTTTTCAGAAATTGTGTTATTGCATGAACATAAAAGTCATGAAAGGTTTGAGTCGTGTAGTTGAAACTTTGGACTTAGATATCACTCGACTAGAACAACAAGAAAGCTCAGTGTGAAGAAGAAGAGGAGATCGGAAAATCAACAATGGCCAAGGAGTTTCAACAAAACATAGACCACAGAGTGAACCAAGGCTGACAACAGTGGACCTTGATGGATTTCGTGAGCTCTAGGTTCAATGCGACAAACCAAGGAGTGGCTAAACCACCTGTTCAAGATTAAACTAGCACTCCTCAATATGCTTCAACAGAATGTGTATTTTTATGGAACGACAAATGAGGACCCGAGTGCACACATAGTGAACTTCCTCGAAATCTGTGATACTTTTCGGTATCATCAGACGTTAGAAGATGCGGTCTAAATCAGGTTGTTTCCTATCACCTTTAGAGATAGAGCGAAGGCTTGGTACTATTCACTTAGCCTAGTTAACATTACAATGTGGGCCAGCTTGTGCATGCCTTCTCGAATAAGTATTTCCCATTAACAAGTGAATGGGAAATCACAAATTTCCAGCAAGTTGACGAGGAATCAATCCATAAAGTGTGGAAGAGATATAAAGATTTGCAAAGGAAGTGCCCACATCACAACCTACCGAAGGAATTCCTTTTGCAAACTTTCTACAATGGACTGAGCCCACTGACTAGAGGCACAACTGACACAGCTTCAGGAGGATCACTAATGTGGAAGACTGTTGATAAAGTGGAGGAGTTGATTGAGGAGATGGCGAGTGACAGTTATTTATGGAAGAATGAGCGAGGTAGACAACCTGCTACCTTTAAAAAACAGAAAGGAATTATTGCGGTCGATCAGATGGCCATAATGCAAGAGAAGATCGACAACTTGACGCAACAACTCAACAGCATGAATGCATCATCCTTAGCCCAGTTGAAGGTCGTACAACAGAAATGTGAGCCATGTGGATAATGAGATCATATACTGTGGACTGCTATTTGATGAAGGAAGACGATCAAGAGCAAGTAAACTATACAGGGGCTCAATATAGACGAGTAGGGGGCAATAATCTCTACTTCAACAGTTACAACCCTGGGTGGAAGAGCCACCCCAACTTCTCCTGGACAAATACTGCTCAAGGACAGTTCAGGCCTCAAGGTCAAGCAAGTTTCCAACAACATAAAGCAAGCACGATGGAATCGAAGTTGGATAAGATTGGAGACATGGAGGATGGATATAGGAGGCTTGAAAGTAAATTCGAACAAGTAACAAAGAACCATCCCTCGTCTATACATAATATGGAAGTCCAAGTAGGCCAACTAGCAAAGGCAATGTCTACTCAGAATGTTGGGACCCTTCTAAGCAACATCGAGTCTAACTCGAAAGAGAGGATCATAGCCATCAGTTAGACCCAGGATGAAGAACCAGAACAAGTGCGGGAAGAAGGAGATAAAGGAGAAGGTCAAGTAATCAAAAAAGGCCTTTAAAGTGAGCCCATGATCGAGTCAATTAAGGCAACTCGATAGTATTTCCATTCCCTCTTTTGGCTCAACGGGAGTTATCTGCAAAGAGGAAAGCAAGGAAATTAACAGGAGATTAAATCAAATAAGGTCGAGGAAGTGACAAAACAAGTACAAATAGAGCTCACATTAAAGGAATTCGTTAAGAAGAAGGTTAAGGAGCGAACATCAAAAAAAGACTCCAACTTCACTCAGAAGAAAGAGGATCCAGGGGATTTCTTCATCCCTTGCAATATCAATAGAATCATCATAGACAGGGCATTCATGGATTTGGGCACGAGTATAAACATGATGTCGTACACATTTAGTCTAAAGTTGGGGTTAAGAGAGTTAGTACCCAGTAAGTTTTTGGTAAAGACAACTGACAGAATAGTACATCAACCAAAAGGGATTATAAAGGATGTGCAAATAAAAGTTGATAAATATACCTTTCCCATAGACTTCTACATATTGGCTATTAGAAAAGATGTGGAAACCCCAATAGTTCTTGGATGATCGTTCTTGATCACTGCAAATTCAATCATTGACGTTGATGGGGGAGAATTAACTCTGATGATAGGAAATGAGTAATTAACCTTCAAGGTGTCTAAGAAAGATTATGAATCTCCTTTACCTCCAGCGGATATCAACCTCTAGTAGAATGGGAGGATATCGAGAATCCTGGGAATGCATTTAGGAAGAAGCGTTCGTGAAGAAGATGGAAACTGTAGCATGGTAGCTAAAGTGCAAACTTTGAGATTAATGACTACACTACTATTGCAACCTATATTCGGACCACCGTGAACTTAAAAGAGCATCGAGCTACTGACGTTAAAAGAAGTGTTGCATGGGAAGCAACCCATGGAAAATTATCACCTTTGATTGTTTTTGTTAAAACGTGTGAATTTCGTAGTTAGGATTATTCTTGTTTTCGAATAAAATAAAAAAGGAATAGGATTTCAGAATAAAGTGGATGATTTATCAAGCAAGTAAAAGAGAGGTGAAAAGGGCCACAAAATAATTAAGAAGTGAAAATTTTTACCAATTTACCCTTTTAACCACCTATATATTCAGTTCTAACTTCACTTTTTCATTCACTTTCATTTTTCACTTTATCTCTCTAGACTTCAAGCCCACAAAAACACTCACATCTCTCTACAAATTTTCAACCCTCTAAATTTTCTTTCAAATTCTACTTAGTTCCCAAGAAATATGATGCACATTAAGCAATTCACTAGAAGGGAGCAATTAGGATGAAATTAAGTTGCGGGATATGGGAGAAGAAACCGAGTAGCAAACTTTGGCATACCCTTCCCAATCTACACAGAAGAGGGAGGTACTCGTTTGCAATCTTTAAATGCTAGACAAATAGTAATTCCCAAATACTTCGATTTTGAAACACTTGATAGGCTAGAGCTACACGAGTGAGTAGAAAATTTAGCTGAAAAAATCTAGTGGGCCTAATTTATATAGTTCTAATTTCCTGTCTATCAAGAGCTCGCTTTGGAATTTTTCACTTCCTTATCATATGACCTTAAGAATCCAAGGAAATGTGGTTTAGGTTGAGAGGAAGAGCTTATGAACTAAATGTAGAAATCATGTGTGATATGTGTGGGTTCCCTGAGTCCTTTATCATCAATTAACATGATGATTTCTATCCCTCTCAATATTGGAATGAACTTAATGGAATAGAGTTTTCATGCTAAAAATGCTCATAACAACATAATAAGGTCCTATGAACACTTGTTGCTGCACAAATTCATGTGTCAGTTGCTTTTTAACAAAGCAGAAACCAATAAATGTTCCACAAAGGAACTCTTTATGTTGTGGTGCATGGACCACATCATTCCAGTGTGCACATTCACACATTTGCTAAATGCTACTGTTACGACTCCACGTAAGAGGAGCAACAATTTAGGCATGGGATACCTAGTTTCTACCATAGCTAAATATTATGGCGTGGATTGTAGTAGGTTAACACGCCTCGTCCATGACTTCCAAAAATATCACCACTTATGGCGGGCTAAAATCCTTAAGTCTCACAACATGGAACTTAGGGATATCATCCAAAAGACACATGTGAAGATCAGGGCCAGTCAGGCGAGCTCGTGTTCAATTTTACCTCAGCAAGTAGACGAGGACTCAACCAGTGAAGAATCCGAGGAAGAAAAAGAGGAAGAACAAAGCTAGAAGAAAGTTCTGGATGCAATCTCCGAAACCAACAAAACACTTGTCGAGAACAATAGAATGATAAAGGAGATGGCACGGACACAACGACGCCAAAGCCGAGATATCCGACAGATCCATCGGTATTTTGAGTCTCAGGGAGTTCAATTGCTACTTCTGACACCATAACCACCTCCATCTCTATGAGATTGTTGTCTAACCTAATTTTTCTTTTTCAAATTAGCCTTCAATTCTATTTTTATTTTTATTTATTTTTATTTATTTTCTGTTTACCTTAATTTTATATTTTTTGTTGTCTTTTATATGCTTGTTTGTTCCCTTCTCACATTGAGAACAATGTGTTGTTCAAGTGTGGGGAGGGTTATGTGTTTTGCTTTTTATGTGATTTTGCATATGATATGATAATTGTTAGGATATATTTTGTGAATTGTTTGAATGTGTCAATGGCATAGACAGACTGAAATTTATTTAATTTTGAACATAGTCTATTGGGTTGTGAATAATCGTTAGCTCACAAAATTAGTGGATTGGGATTTTTGGATGGATATGTAGCTTAATTAGGATTTAGTGTAAGTTTAACACCCTCTAAATTGCCATGTTCATTCATAATTTGAGGCCATTCAACTTAAGTAACTCTACTAGGATTTTTTCATTGAAACAAGTAGCTTAAACAACAAGGTAGGTGATAAAATAATAATAATAATAATAATAATAATAAAGAGTTTGTTAAATAAATAACTATTCTGCTGACCTTTCGATTATGAATAGAGCTAGTGGCCAGTTGAAAACGTGATATAGCTGAGTAACAAGATTAACGCGCATCATAAATGTGTGCCTCTATGTCAAAAAGCTATAATGATGTTTCAACCAAGCTGTTTAATAAAAATGACTTAATCGAGCAACTTGATCGCCATTCATCACTAATGTTTGCCTCCGAATAAAAGACTATATCATTGCTTAAAAAATAAAATAAATAAATAAATGTATTTCACTATAAGAAAATTATAGTTTAGTGACGGAAAATACTGAAGGAATAACCAAATATTCCGTCGGTATATAAATTACCGACGGAATATAACGATGGGCTAAAAACGTCATTGATTCGGCCGTAGCTAACTTTACCAACGGAACCTAAGTAAGCGTCGCTAAAATTAGCGACGGACAGACACTGACCGTCGATAAATAGACCGAATGTTTACCGATGGTAAAATGCCTTTCCGTCCGTAAATTAGCGGCTGAACATTTCTTTCCGTCTGTAAAATTACCGACGGTACTCGTTTTACTGTCAGTAAATGGTCTTCAACTTTACCGACGGACAAGGTTCGTCCGTCAGTATATACGATAACATTTTACCGACAACATTGATAGTGTCCGTCGGTAATGGTTTTCATTAATTTTTTTTTACGTTTATATTTTCATTATTGTAACATCCCATCACCGATGGAAAGGGTAGAATAGTAATTTTGAGTGGTCCATGGGCGTTTAGAAATGCCTTTAC
>JAOSBN010000007.1:16935408-16948874 GCA_027563595.1 Erythroxylum suave | reverse complement strand
TAATTCCGTGTTTCTTGTAGAACTCTGCGAAAAAGTTTAGTCGATCTATTCAACCCCCCTTCTAGATCGCTTTCAATTTATAAGTTAATGGTCCTATTCTCTCATTAATTTCATATAGACTAATGAATCACGAGTTTAGTTTACCCTTTTGTACCAAATCTCAACATACTTCGTCAAGACGAAACTCTCAGAAATACTTTATCATTCTCCCAATATTCCATATCTTTTTGTTCTTGATCCACTTAACTCTTTTATCATTCTTGAGTCATCTAAATTCTACTACATATCAATTTCACTTCATCAATAATATCTTAACCAATTATGGGCCTTTAATAATCCTTAGCCCCTTTAATCCTAATACAAAGGCAAATAATGCTTTCTGTCGTATAATGCCTCATATGATACCATACCGATACTACTGTGATAATGATTTTTACTATAATCAAATTCAATAAGATCTGTTTATTAATCTCGTTCTCCTAAGAACTCTAAAATATAATCTCTAAGCATATCTCCAACAGTTAAGCCTATTGGCAAATCAAACATTTAGTCATTTAGGGTAGTACTACTATGATGTACAACATAGGCTATTATGTGTGCTTCCTCCAAAAATCTCTTTTTCTCATTCATCTATATCAGGTACACATACTCCTTACTTCAATCATAATGTATCATTTTCTAGTTCAGACTTAAAATTCAGATTCACTTTCAATTTCTTAATAAGATTCACAAATTTTAAACCCTCACCTTGGCTTTTCTAATTCTTTCTTATAAAACTAATCTTAAATTCAATGTAGCTAAAAGTATTTCAGTTTTTCCCAAATTTAACTTAACATTTTATGCTCTTTATTGCACTAGATTTGTTAACCTTAATATCTGAATTTGTGTTACAATGTTATTGGATTTTCTACTTAATGTATCAGCCATAACACTAGCTTTACCAGGATAATACTCATTTATACAATCATAATATGTCAATAACTCTATTCATTTCTGTTATCTCATGCTTAACTCTTTCAAACTCAATAATTATCTCAAACTTTAATGATTTGTATATATTCGAAATGTTTTTCCATATATATAATGTCTCAAAAATTTTCAAAGCATTACTATAGCAGCAAGTTCTAAATTCTGAACCAAATAATTTAAACTCATGAGACCTTAACTATCTTAATGCATATATAATCTCTTTTTCAAGCTACATCAAAATACATCCTAATTCCTAATGTGAAACATCACTATATATTACATAACCTTCAGATCCAAATGGAATAGCTAACATTAGTGTTGTAATTATTCGGTGTTTTAATTCCCCAAAACTCTTTTTACATTTATCAGTCCATCAAAGTGATAAATTTTTTCTCATAAATTTTGTCAAATGGGTTAAGATTAGTGAAACCCCTTGACAACCTCTGGTAGTATCTAGTTAATCCTATAAAACTCTAGATTTCATATATATATTCCTCAGAGTTTCTCGCTTCATTATTACCTTAATTTTTTGTTAGGTTTACCTATTTGCCCTGTTCAGATACTATATGACCCAATATACTACATGATCAAGCCAAGATTCATTCTTACTGAACTTCGCATATAATTGTTTCTTCCTCATGACATGTAAGATTAACCTCAAATGTTCAAAATGTTCTTTTTAACTTTTCATATGCACTCAAAATATCATCTTATGAACACAGTCACTAATTGATCCAAACAAGGCTGGAACACTTTATTCATTAATGTCATGACTACTATTAGTGACATTTATTAACCCAAAAGGGCATCACAATTAACTCAAAGTGCCCATAACTAGTTCCTGAAATTCTTAAGTAACTAATTCCTCAGATGAGGTTATGTTATCTCATGTTTTTCTCAGACTCCCAATTGACTTCTTTTCTCGAATGATTTTCTCCATTTATTTGATTTCCTCTTATTTCTTATTGACTTATTCTAATATCTGACGATTCTTACTAGTTTCTCCACTCATTTCAATTTATTTACTAGTCTCTCTTTTATGAACACAAACATCAAATTTAACTTGTACCTTCTAAATATATGAATATAGAGTACATTCTGGACCTAAGTTCCTTTAGCAATAGTAATAGATTCTTCTCCATTTCAGGAACCCAATAATATAGTTAGGCTACTTTACATTAAACAAAACATGTATATTCTCTATAACATATTCAATTTTTTACACCTATATTCACTTCTAACTCCTATATTCACTTCTGATTTATTCAATATTCACTCGTTCCTAGAAATGGAACATTTAATTTACTAGATATAATTTGATGATAATCTCTATCAAACGAAGATTTCTCTCCTCAATCATCTGAACTGTTTGCATAATCTTTATTAGTTAACTACATTCATCATCGCTTTTTGTCCATTCTTAATACCTCTATAAGTTCAATTTCAACTATTTATGATAACTCAATAAAATCAATTTCTATCATATCTTACATAATCAAAATATTCTTTATAATAAAGCTCACTGAAGCAATAGGCATATTCATTTACTCTTATACCTTGGTATTTACCATCTAGATCACTTCATCTTATCTAGAGATGTAATTTCGAAAAGTCACCAACTAATGTCTTACATCAATGATACTTTAATCTCAATTGATTCTAGACAACATTTCTCCCTTTGTGCCTACCCACAATCATGGTTGACCTTCCCATGATTATGACAAAACCAAATTATCTTGGCTTATAAACGCTCTCATGTGCTACTCTGAGTTATCTCAGAATTTTAACTATGGGAACTATGACTAAAAAGTATTCAATAAGTCGTAGATCACTTCTTATATCTTCTCCAAAAATATAATAGATAAGTGTTTAATAACATCATTGGTCATGATGATCACATTATTGGATATGCACTTACAATAACAAATCAACTTAACCTTGAGGACTTCCACTTATCTGGTTATTATTTATTTCTTATCTTAGTCATCATTTATTTGATCATACATACATACGTTCTTAATCAATTCAGAATTATAAAAGTGTAATCATCATGAAGTTTTGATCTCAAATCCATTGACATATTCTTACATTAAATCATAAACTCTTATCACATTAATCAAACAATCATTTCAATTCCAAGTTCAACCCCTCAAGGTCATAGAAATTGTTTTTCTTTCAACTTGATTTGTACACTTTAAATCTTGTCATTTCTAGCATATCTCTACTTTTCCTTGATCAATCCTCAACAATGCATTCACATCTATATCACATTCAAGGATATGCCACCACAATACAATATTGATGTCATATTCGATGACACATCTATAATTACAATTCCATTGAGTCTTTGTCTAACATATCAAATCATGTAGTATTTCTTATCTCTAGATATCCACAAACTTCCATTTACTTCCATTCTTACAGATCATCATCCTTTTTGTTTTGCTTCTAATAGCTCAAACTCTTAACAAATATTCATGTATGTGACTCATGTAATTATGACTTATACTGGGGATCAGTTGTCACTGCATGCTATGACAAGTTTCAAATGCTTGTAACTTGTCATATATTTCAAAAAATGCCCATGTAAGATACTAAGCCTGGGCTCTGATACCAACTTGTAGCACCCCACTCTTATAGGACATATTCCGAAACATACCGACGATATTCGAGAACATACTCTACAAGGGTGGCACGCTAAGACAGTCAGTCAACTCATTGCAAAATTTTTCACACATCATATGCATGTTCAGAAAATCAATAATTGTTTTCGGCCCATTTTATTCATAAACACTTCCAATCTCAAGTGTCACGAACAATAAGCACATCATTAAAATTCCAGTAATCATTTGGACCCATTACAATTACAAAACGTTTTTAGTCATAACTGTTATTACCAACTAAATTCAAGTATACAATGTATAGAATTCATATATACATATTTAACAGTGGTGGAAAACTATTCATAATGCAAAAAGACTGTAGATATATGTAGGTGCGAACTGATCCCCGTCTCTATCTCTTATTCGATTGCAATGGCTATATTCCAATTTGCTAACTGGATATCTCCTCTCAGCCTAAAAGATCATTTTATAATTTTGGTGAGTTTTCTGAGCTCAGTGAGCAGGCCATCCTCGATGGCTCACTCATATCACATAACACAAATAGTTCACAGAAAATTCGCACCACCACATAAGGCACATTAATTCGTTAATCATTATATAACATCAAACATCATCTTTGTTCACTTATTTCGTAATTCGTATTTTAGAATCATTTAAACAATTTATTTTGATCATTTAAACATACATATCGAATGTATATGAAATGCACATGTGACTCACTTTCAGTTATTAATTTGTTGTGATAGAGTGCCTATAACTATCTTGTATTCATTGTGGATACCAGGCTCATTAATAACTGTCCCATATCCATTGGGAATACCGGACTCATTACACATAATGAGCCTTTGGCTCTTAATCACATTTTGAGCTTTAAGCTCTTTTTTTATGGCTACTCCGGTCACAACTGCCTTTATCTTATCATGCATATCATGTAACGAAATGAATCACATATATTCAATCAATAACTTGTGTTTAATTTTTCACATTCACATTCACATTTTTTATCGAACCTAAGTTCATCATTCAATAATTAAGTTGAGTACACTTATTTATTTCTCATTCACATTCAATGAAGCACTTCCAATAGATTCACATTTATCAAACTCCTCGGACTATTAATGCCCAGAAATTAACACATTCACATCAGTAATAATTCAATACGAAATTTAACAGAATAAACAATTTATGTGAGACCATTTAGGTCGACTCACAGTACGCTCCATATTAACATTTTCTTCCATGATTCGAAAACATCTAGACATTGACGATAAGTCCTGTACATCAACTTCACGCAACACACATTGTAAACACATTACTAATATGAACAATCACAAAAACATTCAATCGTACATATATATGTATATGTAATGTATATGCATGCTCAATTTGACTATTCCAGATATGTTTCCTTAATCACATCTCTTAATCATTTAAACATCATCATTTAAGTATATCTAGCTTGCATTTAGGTTTATAGCTCAAAGAACTTGGTTATCCTAATATCATAATTCATTTATTCATTATTTCTTTTCTAGCATTATACCAACCAACCAAACATACCCAAAATCTTTTCTAGCATTATATGATCCCTTAATATTCAATTCTCATTCATTCTTACTCAATACATATTACTCGTCTTCTTTGAATCACATTAACCTTTATAAGTTCACTTTCATTTCTATAATCTCTCCAATTTTCCAGATTTTTGATATATTTATCTCATCAATCTATTCTTTAGTTTCAAACATCAATTGTCACCTTAAACATATCACATATTTAACTACTTAATCTATCATCAAACTAAGTTCATTTCAAGCCTCATTCAAGCCTAAATGCACCATAAGAAAGTACCTAACCATTTGTTGATCCAACTTTCACATAAAAGATAACATCTCATGTTTAAGGCCATTCCCACGATTGTGGAGGCCATCCCACGATTGTGGAATTCATCAACATAACATGATTTTGCCATCATTTAAATTCCCATGATTGTGGGTTTTGATATCCATAAATTTCCAACCCTCTTCTTCATGATTTCCATATTTTTGACTCTCATATGTTACAACCAAACCATCTTGTTCTCAATTAATCATTTCTCCTTTATTCTCACCTTATTTCCAACTAAAAAACATTCTTGAAACACATCATGAAGCATTGTCCATCTTATATACAAAAACAGGACATCCAAGTATCCATACATTTATAAATGTTTAAGCACATTTTCAACTTCACTTTATTTCTAAACTATCATCCAAGTTCTTGTCCTTTCAAGACACTATGCTAGTCTTTTATTTAACTTCAAAACTCATTTTAGTTTTCTTATATGACAACTTATAACTCACACTTCTCATATACTCAAAACAGAACATATACACATATATTTATTCTTCAATGCTCATCACTCATTCATCAACATTTTTGCACACTCTTATAAACCGTTTACTCTATCAATCATCCCTTAAACTATCATAAGTTATTTCCCATCATATGCACAAGAATATGGCATAAACCTACATAATTCCTCATCAACGTATCATCATAATTCAACACCTTTATCATGATCATTTCATCTCAAACTATCATCACATATGTTTATATTTAATCCACCATAAAGATTAATAACATACCTTCTTGTTTTAGCTCCAAAGTTTCTTTAAAATTTTGTAACCCTAACTTCTTCCACGCATACACGATCATCATCATGGAGGGTGGAGTAGGTTAGGTTTTGTAGTAACAAGATGATGAAGTCTATGAAAATGGAAGGAGTAAGTGATGGATGAGAACAAGTTTCAACATGGTGAGAGTTGAAGATGTCTTAAATGGAGAGACGTAAAAATGAAGACGATGAATAAAAGAGCATTTGGCAAAGGTGAAAGAAAATGGACAATGGTTTTGTAAATTGTAAGTAATGAGAATGGGGTGTGTGGCTAGGTAAGTGACATTTCACCACCTTGTGGTCTCCCCCTGGTCTTTTAAATAGCTAGTCCATTTTTCTTCCAATTTCTAATCCAATTGTCTCTAGATTTTCTATGACACTTGTCATTAAATCTTAATGTCACTTATCAATAATTTCTACTGCCATTTGACACTTAATTCAACTACCATTTACCATTTGTCTTGCCACTTGACATTTTTCCTAGTTTAAAATACTCATAATATCATAAGTTTCCCAAATTTTCACCACAATTAATTGGTTATGTAATAACAAATTAAATTACACAATTTAATTTATCAAAAATAAATTTAAATAATTTTTTTAAAATTGTTAAATATTATTTGAAGTGTTTTTTTTCTCAGTCTAAGTAAAAGTACCCATTACAACTTAGGAGATAATTAGACTTTTGAATAATTTTCCAATTTAATAATTTAACAACTCTTTTAGAATTTTACCCGTGTGAAAAAATAAATAACTCTCATACATGATATTTAGAAGCATAAATTAAAGAGTAAGGAGTGAAAAAAAGGTGAAAAAGTAAGACCAAGCAATAAGGCTCTAATCATTTCTCTCCATACTCATCAAGTGTGTCTTAATCATTGAATGTTGCCAATGGACCAATCACATTCCTACTCAGAGAAGCTAGTCCACTTCTTTTATAATACTCAATTACTATTCTATTATTTACTATTCATTCATTTTTAGTAAATTATTTAATAAATTAACAATTCGAAATCAAAAGTAAATTATTTAATTCATTGAACAAAAGTCCTCCTAAAAATGTTGAATATTGAGCCATATATATATATATAGATAGAGATATAGTGTTAAAGAAAAGATAAATACTCTCTTATCTATATCTATCTATCTTGTCTATATCTCTAACATGTAGATATTCATTAAGAGTTAAGATAATACATAAACATGGCATATTATAAAAAACAAGACCATAGTCTAATAAAAATTGATAATTCTAGCATAATTAGAATATGACATGAGTAAGTAGATAAAATTTTATCATCATGAATACATTAAATTTCACTCATACACAAATACGTTAAATTTTAACACATAAATTCCACTCGGAACTTTCGTTGAACACTTCAAAAGCATGATAGATTCATCCCAGATAACCTAAGCAAATCATGTCTTTTTCCTTCCTCAACATTTTCTAGAAAATTGCAAAGACAAATAAACCACGGACAATAGAGACAAACGTATAAACACCCCAAAAACTCCTAGGTTCATGTAATGTTCGAACATATATACCAACACGGGTTATACAAAAAATCACATAGAACAAAGGCTGAATGATTTACCTCAGTCGACAGGCACAAGGACAGAGTCCAAAGAAAATAGGTGCACACAAACACCAATGAGTAGAAGAGGATTGATTATAGAGAATTGGGAGAGAGGGAAAAAAATGAAAAGGAAAAAGAAGGGGAGATCGAGGGGGTCTTCGGGTAGGTTAAATGTGTAGGAAAATGACCTCATTTGGTGTTAAATCAAACGACAACATCATTTTCGTTTTATTGAAAATGTTGAAGCCGAAGGAAATGATGAAATTTGCTTCCAAAATTTACTGATAGAATTTACCAACTGAACTCATTCTGTCAGTAAACCCAAAACTTTTTTATTCTGCCAAGCATTCCCACCTTCTTTATCGATAAGAATTTTCTACCGTCGCTATATTCTGTCAGAAAATTTGTTGAGATAATTTCCCTCCACATTTACTGATAGATATGTTTCCATCGCAAAATAAAATTTTTCTTGACAATGTTACTGATGGATTCATTTCTGTCGATAATTTTCCATTGCTAATTACTAATTTTCTTGTAATGATGCATAATGAATATTTGATCAACTATAATCACAAAACATAATTTGGAACTATAAATAATCCATAATGCTTCAAAATAATGAAATTAAGAGTGTAGGAAGGAAAAATACTATGATGTAACTATAAAAATGGTGAAGAAACTATAAAATAATCGCAAAGCTACAAAAAAAAAAGTTGGAGAAGGCTTAAAGGTTGGAAATATATCTAAAAACCTAATAGGAAGATGGATTTTCAAAGAAATCAAGTGAAGGATGTTGTGAAAAATAAGGACACACAACTTTGGCACACCTTTTATAGAATGGAATATGATACCTATAATAACATGTAGAGTAGTGTTTACAAAAACATGTGAGATTATATATAAATATATCTCAGAATTATGGCAATATAGGAATTACATGGTGGGGTGTTAACATAACACAGATCTTACATAATAAGGACATGGGGTTGTGTTGAATGAATTAAATGTAGAAAAATGATACAAAAGATTTAAGGTTGAACACAAGGAAGAAAATAAGCTATGTAAGTAATATTTTCCACTATAGTCCACTTTATTTCTTTTTATTACCTAAACATAGGGCCAACAATTGTGTTGTATTTACCTAGGACCAACCTTTCATATAAGGGGCATATTTGAAAGGGGAATATTTGAAAATGACACATTCTATTTCTTTATGGATTTTCTTGTAGGTAAATATGAGTTTAGCATCAGAAAAACATGGTGGGTGTCTATAAATACAACCTATACACTAGGTCATATATAGGTTGTGTTTTAGAGTGGCATATTATATTTCTCTAGTTGAGTCAACTCAATGTTGGACTCAGAGCTATGTTACTACCATATTGACCTAAAAACCTACAAAACCAAACAGCCACTAATTCTAATCACTTATCCTGAAAAATCAATCAGGATTTAATAAAATAAGACTCAGAAAATTACATTAATACATCAAGATTTAATAAAATAAGACTTAGAAAATTACATTAATACTAAGTGAAATGAATGAATAATTAGTAAAATAAATAAAAAATTATTCTAAAACATGAAAAACAAATAAAATGTTAGGTGCCTCCCAAAAAATGATCGTTTTAGGTTATAAGATTAACCACTTTTTGTTACTTAACCTGTATAGAAGAATATGACAGGATGTATATGGATCCTTTCTCAATTGGATCTCTTAATATGTATGACCTTAATCATTGCTCACTGACTTTGCAATTTTAGATATTCTCATGCCCAAACTTCTATCGCTCCACAAGAAAAAACCTTTCATACTTAGAACTGTCCAGACCACTCAATCAAGAGATAAAGAGAAGTATCCAACCTTCTTCAAGAAACTCCTTATGGAGGATATGTCTATCATAGTAGTGCTAGGTCCTCTCCTTGCAGATCTTGACATGCTTATAGACATGTAGCCTCAACTCATTATGCTTATGGAGTTGGAGCAATCAATTTTCACAAGCAACTTTTAAATCAAAGTTGAGGGATTTAATCACACAATAAACTTTATGTTATAATTCAACTAGTAGGTGATAGGATTTCCTATAAATTATCTTAAATTGTGACATGTCAATAGGACTCTTATAAGCTATATGATTGGCCCATAACATTTCATTTAATTTCATTACCTAATATTTCTTTAATCTAATAACTATCTTTTTAAGGATACTCTTAATTTCTTCATTCAAAACTTCCATTTAGCCATTAGTTTAGGGGTGGTATTCTAAACCAATTTTATAAGCCACCCTATATTTTTTTAAAAAAGGCCTCAAATTAATGTTTATGGAAATATAAGCCTCCTTCACTTATTACAAATTTAAGAACACAAAACCTCAAGAAAATAACCTTTTTGAAGAGCCTTGTCACTACCTTGGCATCATTAGTTAGTGGTTCAATAGCTTTTACTCACTTGGACATATAATAAACAGCTATTAGAACATACTTATTACCATATGAAGATGGAAAAGGCCTATAAAGTCGTTTCCCTAAATGTCAAATATCTCAACCTTTAGGATGTTATTGAGAGGCATCTCATTCCTCCTTGAAATATTCTCGATTCTTTGACACTAGTCACATATGGTCACATATCTATAAATATCTTTAAAGAGGGTATGTAAATAGAAACCTTCTTCCTGTGGAGGAGGTACTTAATAATGGAATAATTAGTGTAAACAATAATTTTTGATCCTACTAAGTATAACCTAAATTTATCAATGGAAAACACCACTACTAATAGCTCTTTCTTTTTGATAATATAATTCACATAGGCTTTATCCAATGTTTGGCTAACATAAAAAATAGCATGCACCTTTTTATCCTTTTTTCACCTAAAAACCTATTCCTATTACATAATCGCTTGCATTGCACATAATCTCAAATGGAGGTCACTTAATTAGAGCAGATACAAGTGTTTCTTTCAACTTATAAAAAGCATCAAGGCATTCTTTGTCAAAATTCAAACTTACTTCCTTAAGAAGCAAATTAGTCAAAGTTTTAGCTATGAAACACTAGTAATATTTAGCATACACCAAAAAACTCCTCATACCCTTAACAATAATGGGTGGCAACATATTCTTTATCAATATAACCTTTATGCTATCAACCTCAATTCCTTGCTTAGACACTGGGTGTTTTAGGGAAATTCCTTCTCTCACCATGAAATGGCACTTTTTCCAATTTAGAACTATATTAACATCTTTGCATCATGGTAACACTTTAGAATAATTAGTTAAACATTCATCAAAAGTAGTGCCATATACAGAAAAATCATTTATGAACACCTCTACAATATTCTCCAGAAAATAAAAAAAGATTATCATGCAGTGTTGGAAAGTAGTAGGAGTATTACAAAGACCAAAAGGTATTCTTTTATATGTAAAAGTGCCATAAAGGTATACAAACATGGCCTTTTATTGGTTATTAAGATGGAAAATAGGAATGCTTTACTAACTTCTCAAGAATGAATTCAATAAAGGGAAAGGGAAAATGACCATTTCAAGTTTCCTTATTAAATTTCTATATTCTATGCACATCCTCTAACTCGTTACTATTTTTATGGGTATTAAATCATCATTTTCATTCTTTATAATAGTCATACCTCCCTTTTTAGGAACTATTTAGACCAGGACAACCTATTCACTATTATAGATAGGGTAGATTGTCCTGGAATCTAGTATTTTAAGCACATATTTTTTAACAACTTCCTTTTTATTGGCATTAAACCTCCTTTAATGCTCAATAAAGGGTTTATAATCATCTTCTAGTAGTGTCCTATGCATGAAAATTTATGGGTTAATACCTTTAATATCATTAATGGTATACCCAATAATATTTTGATGCAACCTAAGCACTTCCAACAATTTTCTAGTTTCGGTTTTATTTAAAATTGAATTTACAATTATAGGATAAGTGGAATTAGGTCTAAGGAATTTATACGAAAGATTGGAAGGAAGAAGTTATAGTTATATATATGGAGTTTTGTTTTCATTCTCACTACTTGGGGAGTTATCTTTCATTAAGAATTCTTCAAATATAAAGTTTAGGTCAAGTTTAGCTAGCTCTTCTCTCACTAATTAGTCAGTCATATCAATCTTACAATAAGAATCTCCAAAAGAAGGATATTTAATAGACCTAGGTAAATTAAACTCAACGTTCTCATCACCAACACTTAATGAAAGCTCTACAATCTTCATACTGATTATGACTCCAGCTATAGTTATGAAAGCCCTTCTAAAAATGATGGGGATTTCTGTATCCTCTCCATTATAAAATAAAAAATATGGTAGGAATAAAAACTTATCCACCTTGACAGGTATATCTTTAAATATACAACTAGATAATTGATGGAGAGGTCTGCTAATTATAAGGTGATGATGGTGGACTACAAATCTCCCATCTCAAACTTCTTGTAAATAAGAAATAAAAATTATTTTAGGATCTTTGAGTTTAAGATGCAATTTATTTTAAAAATAACACTACATTCCTCTTATCAAAGCCAAAATTTTACAGTCTTTGAGCTTTTTTATTAATATCTCCTTCAAAATTTTGGCATAAAAGGACATCTCTTTTAAAGTATTAGTAAAGGCGATATTAATATACAACTTTTGTAAGGCATCTAAAAACTTCTTAAATTGTTTATCTAGTTTAGCCTTAGCTAATCTTTGAAGGAAGGGCATTTGTAACTTGTAATACGGAGGGGGAATGTACTTAGGTTCCTCACTCTCTTCCCTTTTCTCCTTATAAGTTTCACCTTTCTCACTTGATTTCTATTTCTCTTTATTTTATCTATCTTTAGCCTTCCTCACCTTAGGATCCTCTAATAGCTTACCAGTCCTCAATGTTATTACCTTCTACTGCTTTCTAAGATTCTCAGGTCAACTAGGAATTTAAATGATTTGGGCTTTTAACATCTTGTTCAGGGTAGCAATAAAGTCCACTTTAGGTTTTAGCTAAAGTAGGTTTTGCCTCTTTTATCTCCTAATTCTATTTAGATTGAGTGGTCAAGAAGTTATCAAGGAAAAACTCTAGATTTGACTTTTAAAGAGGGGTATTATAGGGTCTTGATTAGAAAGTGGGTGGTTTCTACTATTTTGAAAGGTAGGGTTAAACATTTTTCAATAGGAGAAGAATGGTTAGTTTCTCCACTTGGGTTTATAAGTAATAAAAAATGGGTTGTTCTTTTAGTTAAGGTGTTGGATCCCGTTTCCAAAGCTCAACATCGGACATGAAAACGTGGTGCTCGTTGTGTGAGGTGAAATAATTAATTTAAAAAGAAGAAAGAAAACTCCCTCAAAAAAGAAAGGGTGTCGCCGCGACGTGTGATCTTTCGCCGCGGCGAGCCCTCTCGGCGAGCCCTCGCGGCGTGCCACGCCGCAGCAAGAAATGAAGCCCTCGCCGCGGTGAGCGAAAGGGTCCTCGCCGCGGCGAGCGAAGCAGCTCTCGCCGCGGTGAGCCCTTCATGCGGCCTCGCCGCGACGAGCATCCCACCTCCCCTATTTTATTCCTAACCCAAATTTTCAACCTAAGACTACAACCTGCACAACAATTCAATATTCAAGGGCAGCAACCACACTCCTAACATTCACCTACCTATATGAT
>JAOSBN010000007.1:16906946-16935308 GCA_027563595.1 Erythroxylum suave | reverse complement strand
TTTAATGTCATAAGCTAATTCATGCTAACTTTATTAAATACCATATTAATTTACCCCATTAATCTAATCATGCTTGACTTATCATAAAAAAAAATTCTGGGGGTAACATAAGGTTGTTAACAAATTTAACTTGCTTAATTGAAGAATCATGAAAATAAGTTTCATAATTCAAATTTTCTAGTTAAAAGTTCTAGAGATCCATAAATATCACAGGACATATTAGATGTACCAATAAAGTTAGCAGTTATATGATAAACTGTTATAGAAAAAGCATCAATTTTTAGTATCTGGAAGATTAAAGGCATTAAGTTCATAGTTAGTTAGAACCTTCTTTAAAGTGATTCTTTCACTTGACCATTAATAATGATCTTGATTCACGTCCTTAATGAAATTTAGTGCTTCATCTATAGTTTTACTCATGAGAGCTCCACCAATAGCTACATCTACTATAATATTCATATTGTAGGTCATCCTATTGTAAAAAGTTTGGACAATTAGCTACTTATTTAACCTATGATGAGGGCATAACCTCAATAGCTCCTTATACCTTTCCTAAGACTCATTTGAGGACTCGCCTCCCTTTGGTTAGAGGTAGTGATTAGATTATTGATATGAATAATCTTACCTAGAAGGAAGTACTTAGCTAAAAATTATTGAGACAATTGAAGAAAAGGAAGACAACCTAAGCTTAATGGCATCGCGGGAGACATTATTGAGCTTTATTGTAGCATAGTATTCTAAAGTCATTGATAGATGCAGGTTTGGATCTTTCTAAAGTATTCTTTTGAACTAGTTTTGCTACATTAAGGAGTGACAATAAGGCTTTAGCTTGAAGTTAGTGGCTTTTATTCTATGCCTCACAATACCTAAACTGATGATCTGAGCATTTAATATGACAAAATCCTTCAGGGAGCTCATGTTCTCTATAGTCATCTTTACTTCCTTTGCTTCTATTCCCCTTTAGAGCCTTCTTCTTATATGTAATGTTCTCTTAATCTCAAGATTTAGCTTAATGAAATTCCTAGGATTGTTAAACTATCACATACAATAAGTGGATTATAAAACAGAAAGAATATAGCAAACTCAATGAACAATAATGAATGAAAAATAAAACAAAATAAAAAAGCCAGTCTAATCAATTTGTAAATTGATCAATATCGATGCCCAATCTCCATCAGAGAAACCAAAAACTTGAAGTGTATTTAACCATATAAGTGTATGGTGTAATTGTAGCTAGCGTTGGTCAATTTCACAAAAAATGTCATTTGATTACAAACTATTCATAAACCTAATTAACTAGGGAAATTATTATGATTGATTTAAGAAGAAAATAAATAATAAATCTAAATGTCAAATCAAAGTAGTGATTAATAATAAAACAATCTATGAATAAGTTAAATTTAGGTTAGGTGTTCCCTATGATTTCACTATGTTCAACTTCACCTTAATCTAAAGAACAATTAAAGTTTCTTGGACCAATAAGAATTCTTAAGTTATAATTGTATTCTCTCTTAAGACATATAACTCTAATTATCCTTTGATTGAATCAATTGAAATCTCTTTCTAATTAAGACAACCTAAGAATGCATTAATTCCCTTTATGAATTTTGTTAATAGGTTTTACGTTAACCTAGGAAGATCTTATGTTTCTCTCTTAAGTAACTCATGTTAAACCTTATTTATCCACGTTATGATTTAATCATATGTCAAATGTCTTGAATATCAATGTATGAAACAAATAATTGAGCCTTCCGCTTTTGCTCTTTTAATTTAATCAATTATAATAAAATGGAAAATTCTCAAGAAAATTAGAAATTCATCAAACCAAAAGATCCATCAACCCAACATATCATATCCTAGGGTCCATCCTAGATAGATTTATATACCAATTAGGTCATATTCAAACAAGAAATAATAACATAAAAATTAAAAAGAAAGTAAAAACAAGAAATCGTTGTCATGAGTTTAAATCTTGAATATTTAGTGAATCTTGTTGAATTATTTTCTTTCTTCTATGATTGATTTTCTTGATCATTACATGGTGTAATATGGCTTTCAAATGACTTCCATTGCTTTCCAACTCTTTTTTGGTGAAAAATCCCTCTATTCTTTCCTTCCTCCTTTCTTTAAAATTGAAATCCTAATCTTTAATAAGTAATATGGCCCCAAAACGATTTTGTATTACAAACGATGTAACCCTGGGAACATTTCCTAAATTTTCTAAAAACTTACACCACCGTCATAGGACCAACAATGAGATGTATGTGGTGTGTGTTTCTTAATCCAAGTACCAACACATGGGTGTGTAGGTTAGCAGGAGAAAACAGAAACAACCATTTTGGAACAGGGCCACAACATGTTGGCATATAGGTGTCATGTTTTAAGGTCCTTCTTTAATTATTCCAAAGTCTAAATTAGTCTAATTATTCTCCAAATTTGATCCTTTTTCTTTAAAGAGTGGGAAAAAAAGTGCCTAAAACAAAATATATATCTTTTCAAGTGAGAAGCAATACGTTATAGAAATTATGTTAAAAATTAGTGTTTGTTTAGCATACATTAGGTGACAAACTCAATAACACTTAAAATTTCCTAATGTTTTACAAAGAATGTAGTTCTTTCAAATAGACTATAAATCCTTTCAACCTTGAAAAAAATAAAAATGATAGAAAACCCACTAAGAATTAGAACGTGAAATAAGAGGAAAAAACAAATTTTTAGAGACAAAAACAAGAAAAATCAAGAGAGAAACCAAATCTTTGAGCAAAGCAACTCTTATTTTTTAGAGACAACTATTAGCCTTTAGCTTATAAGTTTTGGAGCAAAACCATCGAGAGAGAAATTTCTAGGTTTTAGCTGATAAACACAACTATTAGACTTTAGATTAGGCTAGGCAATCAAGATTGAGTCTAAGCCTAGTAAAAAGCTTAAATTTTTCTTTAAGTTCAAATCTAGCCAAAAGCATGATCAACTTGGATCAAACTCGTTAACTTTGGCTTAGATTATGCTATTATTTTCATCCCTACATGTAACTTATAGATGAGAAATAGTTAATACATAGTCTAGGACTCAACAATGTCACAACTCATGTCTAACATTAGAATTCTTTATAACACACATAAAAGCCCTAAAATAAGGAGATTTTTACATTATTTTTAGTTTTAGAATTAAGTTTAGCCATCAAGGGAGAGAAAAACCCTAGAGAGGTACCAAGCAACTGTTTTCAGGGAAGACAAGACTAGAAAACATCCTAATTGAGCATATAAAATTAGAATGTCGAGCTCAACTACATATATCTTTTTATTTATTATTTATTTTTCTTTTGTTATGTTGTTTCTTTAAAAATGATCATTGGCTAATGTTTTATATGTTTAGATAAGGGAACCACAATTATTATTTTTAGTATATATTGATTCAATTATATATGAAGTATTTATTTATGAGAAATTTATAATTATTTTTAAGATTGATTTATTAAAGGTTGCCATCAGATAAAATTATTATTTTCATTTAGAGGATTGGAAACAACCTACATATAAGTAGATTATGGAATTATTTTAAGAGTTGAACGGGGATTATAGAAATAGGCCTATATAAATCTTTTATGGTTAGGGTCAAATCTTTTATGGAATTTCACAAGCCTTAATGCATTATTGAGAGTTTTATTATATAGAGATATTAGTTAATCAACCTGACAATATGTAATTGTAACTCAAGAGAGAACTACTTTAGAAGTTAGGAAATTTTATCAATTTAGTTAATAAAACCTTTTTATTGTATTGAAACATGAATATAAAGATAATGTTGCGGGAAGCAATGCTCAAATATTTATTCATATTTTTCTTCTCTTGATCATTTACTTTGTTTTACTTCTAGATGATTTTTCTTTATTTAGATTTGTTTTAATTTTGATACCAATCAAAAATTCAATATCTTTATTAAATTAGTTAGGTAACAGAAAAAGAATGTTATAAATCTTCGTTGCTTCTTCATAGGAATGATACTTTATTCACCACTGTATTACTACCAAATGATTGGTGCATTTACCTTAGGTTGCACATAATAATATTATAATAGAGAAAAGTTTAAAATTTTCAACAGAAATCACAACAGCATATCTTCTAGATCCCACTCTTTGATAAAGTTTAGGATGTGATTCATGAATGCAACTAATTCCACTTTTATGAGTGTCAGTTGAGTTACTAATTCCACTTTTATGAGTGTTAATTGAGTTATGTTTTTTAGCATGCTTTTTTAGAGAATTTTTTCTTATGTTTGGATGATTTATAAAACTCAATATATCTTTTTTTTACATGCCTTATTTTAGCTCCTAAATGAGGAAAGAATGAATTCATATAAGTTGGAGCCAAGTTAGAAAAGTTTTAGAGGTATTTTGGATAAACATGATGAGCATGGTCCTATGCTCAATGAAACGATAGCAACATGATATTGTGTTTAACCTCGTAAAGACTACTATAACGTTTGACTTGTTCCATAATTTGTCATATCAAAGGAAATATCCTAAACATAACCTTGTGTTCCCATTATATTCCATCATGGTGTCTTTTATTTCTTGGGATTATTTTTCAAATGAAGAACATGGTTTAAATAAGGATCCATATTACATTACATAGCCTTAATATGAATCTATACTTATAGAATTTAGAATTGTGTTAGCTAAGTGATTGATATTAAAAAAAAGGAAATACTGATATAATACAGATGTAACACAATACCATGTTCTTAACTTATGTTTACTAGGTGAACCCTCAGATGTGCAAAAGAAGAGTTACTAATCCAAAATATGTTCAATATGGTATAATGTCCTTAACCCCTATTAGTAGTGAACATAATGGAAACTAGGATTTTTGAAAGTTGTAAAGAACACAAGACCAAGATGGACTTCAGAGCAATAAAAGGGGCCAAATTAAAGGTTTGTACACAAAAAACAAAGCAACTTAGAGAAAAGTTCAAGATTCTGTAAAGATTCAATCAAAAACATCAGGATTCAAGATTTATGAGAAGGATGTATTCGTTCCATTTGTTGTTAAAATACTAAGATGATAATTTGTGATCACTAATCTTATACTTTATCATATTAACAAATCACAATGAGAGTCAAATGACAAAAAGGATTTTCTAGGTATTATTTGGGCTTAGGTCTAGACTTGAGTGTCTGTTACTGGTCTTGATATACTCTTCTCATAAACTTGCAAAACTAAAAGCAAAAATATTTTCCAATATTTAGTTCTAATAATTAAGTAAATGAGAGCTAGGAAAGAAAGTATAATATTTTAGTGAGATAAGTAAATAAATATAAAAAAAATACCTCATTCTCAGTAATAGTAATAAATTTTGTATTGATTTATATATGCATGAGGTTACGATACATGTTTTCATTTTGTGGAACCTTTGGAAGTTCTTAGCTTAGTGGCACTATTTTTAGGCTTTAACCTA
Organism: Erythroxylum suave; assembly: GCA_027563595.1. NCBI lineage: Eukaryota > Viridiplantae > Streptophyta > Magnoliopsida > Malpighiales > Erythroxylaceae > Erythroxylum > Erythroxylum suave. The sequence continues at coordinate 16,929,854 of JAOSBN010000007.1, read as the reverse complement.
CTCATACATTTTCATATGTATCAACATCCAAGTTAAGCAAATGCATCCTTCCAACTTATATACTAACTTATATTTTGTTGATTAATCATAAAATTCACATTAAAGACATTAATATAAGTCTTAATATATAGTGATTAATAAAGTATAAGAACCAAATAAAAGGATTGTACTGCTCCAAATTCATACTAGTCAAAAAACAACTTCAATTTAAGTTTAAAAGAACCATACGCTTAAAAATAATTAGTTAAAAAGTAAATTAGTAGTTCCTTTTGTTGACCAAGTTTTATCTAACATAAAACCCCAATATTCCACAAGTATATGGATCATACTTGTATTAATTAAGGTGTCGATCCCATAAGAAATTAGCTAAAACTAATTGAATCCTAATTTTGTTTAAGGTTGTAAAAACATGAATGAAGCGAAAATAAAAATAACTAGAAAATTAAGCAATAGGGTATGAGTTGGGTGAAATTAAAACTCTGAAATTAACATAATTAAATAAAATAGAGCACTAACCACTTAATAAATGAGATATCTTAGTAAAACAAGATAAATCAATTGTACATACGATTTTTTTTATCTTCATTTTGTTACCTTCACCACTTTTGATTCACTCGGTATCGATCCTAGATTTTTGAAGGGTTGATTATTTCTCTATCAAGATCTAATCATTTAATGCTAATTAATAATCCCTAGTTGATTCCAAATTTTAAATTTTGCAATCTCTTAATTAACAAAAATAGCCTACATCTTCAATTAGTTCTTAAGTAGGCTATTAGATAAGTAGGTCGTCACACAAGATTTCTCTTCGTATGATTATTGATTTAATATTTATGTGACCTATTAGGTTGTTAACTCTCATTACCCAACCTAATCATCTTACTATAGATTCAATCTCTCAATTTGTTATCGAAGTATGCACAATCATAAGTAGCACAATACCCAAACATTTTGTTAAGTTATCAGGTTAAGCTATCAATTTTTGCTTGCATTTTCATTATTGAGTCAACAACAATGGCTCCCTTATGCTCATGGAAGGTTGTTTGTTGTCTACTTCTGTCTAGTGTCCAAAGACATCTATTACCTACCATCTCTTTTAACAAATCCTTCTCTTTCTCAGTTGTCTTCCTAATTAGAGATCCTCCAATGCTGCATCAATGGTGCCTCTTATAGGTGGAGTAACTCCATTGTAAAAAGTTTACAGAAGGAATGCTTTGGGTAGGTTATAGTAAGGACACCTCCTTTGCAAATCCTTATACCATTCTCATGCTTCATAAAGTGGCTCCCCATCACATTGTTGGAAATTTGTCATTTCCTCTATTAACTTTGTCGTATTTGTTAGAGTAACTACTCCCAATTTGTGATATTTGTCAGGTTTAATGAATGATGCCATGCCTTGACTCTATCCCTAAGAGTGAAGGGAAAGAGCCCCATCATAATGGCATCTTCTAACACTCCATAATATTGGAAGGTATCATATATTTCTAGAAAATTCACTAAATGGAGGTTGGGATCCTTATTAGTTAATTCGTAAAACTGCACATTATTTTGTAACATGTTTAGTAAAGTTGGTTTAATCTTGAATGTTGCTGTTTGCACCGGTAGTTGAGTGATGCCTCATGAAATCTATAAGGGTTCGTTGTTGGTCTTATTGATTGAACTCTTCCACCATTATTTCTTTGATTTCTTCTTCTTGATGTTTTGCTCTTCAAATTATCATTCCTATCAAGTGATATCAAGTGCTAAAGTTTTGGTAATCTTGTTTGAACTCCAAGTAACTCTTATATTTATGCAATAGCACAGACACAAGAAAGGAAAATTTTCTTAGAATAAAGCAATTTAAATAATCATAAACTAACTCTTCAGCAATAACGCCAAAAACTTATTGAGCTAGTTTTATCTAATGTAAAACCCTCAATATTTTGCAACTATATGAATCATAACTTGTAGTAATTAAGGTGTCGATCCCACAAGTAATTAGCTAAAACTAATTGAATCCTAACTTTGTCTAAGGTTGTAAAAGCATGGATTAGATGAAAACAAAATTAACTAGAAAATTAAGCAATTGAGTATGAGTTGAATGAAATTAAAATTCCATAATTATTACAATTAGATCAAATAGAGAACTAACCACTTAACAAATGAGATATTGCAATAAAACAAGATCAATCAATTATGAGAACATAGGATTATTCTATCGTCATTTTGCTACCTTAATCACTTTTTAATCAATCGATATGAATCCTAGATTTTCAAAGGGTTGATTATTCTCTCCTAATATATAAGCATTTAACCCTAATTAATATTCACCAATTGATTCCAAAATTCTAATTTTGCAATCTCTTAATTAACAAAAACAACCTACGTCTTCAATTAGTTCTTAAGTGATCTATTAGATAATCGGGTCCTCACGTAAGGTCTCTCTTCTTATGATTATTGATTTGATATTTATGTGACCTATTGGGTTGTTAACTCTCATTACCCAACCTAATCATATTACTATTGATTCAATTTCTCGATTTATTATCAAAGTATGCACAGCCATAAATATCATCATACCTAAACATTTTATTGACATCAAAAGCAATCAAGTTATAAAATGATTTATGAATAAATACCACAATGAAATTAGAACATCATTAACATATCCAACATTCTCAATCCCAAGTCATACATCAAGATGGTAATAAACAAACAAGAGAAAGTGAAAAAGAACTTGTTGGATTGCAACTATAGATGCTGCTCTTCTCTTCTCTCCTTCTTGATCTTCCTTATGTTCTTTCTCAATTTGTCAATGGAGTTTAGGTCTCTTTTGGGTCTTGTAGTGTTCTTATATAGTTCAAAGGTCATTTAGAATAAAGACTAGGTTTAACCCCTGCCAATTTGTCCAAAAAGACCCTCCAAGCATCAAAATGGAAGGAGATCTTCATGTGTAGCGAGCACCTATCATGATCATGACAGGAGTGTCACGATCATAACCTAGTGAAATGTACCTGCTGTCACAGACATGGGTGTCATGATCATGACCTCATGTGAAGCTTTTCTCTCACGATCATGACCTTTTGTCCTAGCTTTCTCCAACTTGCTCCAGTCATCTTTATCTAAGTTCATACACTCACTAATACATCAAAACACCGAAAGTGTACTAGAGATGTCAAAAAGGGCCGTTACTTCCAAAATGACGTCGTTTTGGAAATTTTTCTTAAAAAAATGGCAAGCTTGTCGGGCCACGAGCCGGTTAGAAGGGTAGTGATAAACATAATAAGTTCTTAATGTAGTGGTATATGGAAGGGCATATACGACTATACTATGTATGACCGTCATAACCCACATTATGTGATTTGTTGTGCTGAGGTGCTTATGATGTTGACAGTTTATGAGATTTAATTTTTGCTAGCCTTATGTTATACTATTAAATGTAATGATGAAACATCCGACCAAGTAGGAGAATGTAAGAAATATGGCCTGATATTATGGCCCAAATTTTCTATAAGCCCGTATTAAACTTGGTTTAGGATTTTCTTAATTTAATAGTATATTAAATCTTAACCGTTAATTTAGCACTTAATGGGCGTATAAGATTTAATGTCAATAAAGAAGTGTATATAAACTAGTCCTCTCTCTACCCAAATTAAGTACAGACAAAACACAAATACAAAAAGAGTAAACATTTGTGCATTGAGCTATCCATCAAGCTATCATACAGAGGTTAAGAGAATGAAAACAGTTTGTAATCGGTAAAAGTTTTTTTCTCTACATCATGATGAATTCCGCTCAAGATAAGTGATTCATTTACTTCATCTATGTGGTTATTATTATACTCAAGATTTGAATAGGCAAGAATGATTTATGTATGATTTAGGATTCATGTATGATTTATATCTTTAATGTTTGAATAATCAGGAACCGAAAAAACTTGCAACAAATACTTCAGTTTCTTGATAAATTGATTCGCATATCCGTGGGATTTCTTTGATGTGTCAATTCTTCACGTTTTAAGGCGTGGAGACCACTTTTTCTTCGATATAATGCACTATTACAAATCAAGGTCGGTAGTAAGAATCGCCTTTTTGGATTCTTGTCCGTGCGCCATAAAGTTTTCGGATGAACTTTAATAATTAGATTTGAGCAAAAGAAGTAAAGAACAAGGCGTAGAAATTGCCACAGATAGTCTTCTGTAAATAGAGGAAAATTCGGAAAAAAAAATAAATCAAAGGTAAATAATATTGTAAAGTTAACCAGAAATAAGTCTGGTGGATTTGATAAATTTAGTGACAAATTAATAATATATATAATATTAAAATAACAAATAAATTATAAATTATTGAAATAAATTTATTGAATAAAAACATTATATAAATTTAAAAAAAGAGGATGATTAAATTAAAATAGTTTTTGAACTTAACAAAATCAAAATTTATTCTTAAAATGTGATCTCTTTTCAGTTTAGTTTTTAACAATGTCCATTTTTAATTGGTTGATCTCACAAACCTAATATGTAGGCATGGTAGAGATTATGACCCCATAACTACTCTTATTTTAGTAGTCAAGGTGGGAATTCATAAGATGAGGTATTTTATTTTGGAGGATTAAATGGTGTTCTCACATAGAATGTATATTATAGTTATGTAAATTGATAAAAAGCACGAGGTTTGGACAGGATTAAAAGCTAAGGAGAGTAACGTTGATAGGAGATGAGAAGCAAGGGAGGAGCATCCGTTCATCCATCACGTAATGCTAATAACATAGAATAACCTCAAGATTAGGTTTTTCTAGGTTAGAAATAAGTGATTTCGTAACCTATAATAAGTTTGTTTGGCCATTGTTTTAGACTATTTAGGAATAAGAAATTCTTAACCAATAAATACGATTGGTAATAGGGATTAATCTAAAACTTGGATGATTAGTGTATTCCTAATTTAACATATTGTATTTTAAAATTAAGGTATCATAAGATTTAAAAGAGTTTTAAATTTTTAACTCAATTGCAAAAATAAAGTAATTATTTTTCTTTAATTGATTAAAGTTAATAATTATATTAATTCTTAATTAAATTTTAAAATTGTACTTTTTAAAATTAGAATCAATTATTTTCAATTAGATTGCAATTAATGAATTAGACTTCTTAAAATTAAGAAAAGTTTTTTCTTAAATAATCAAGAATGGTGTTTCTTAATTAATTTTATTTATTTCAATTTAATTAAAATAATTTATTTTGTTTTTTATTTGGAGAATTATTATTCCATTTATTTAGAAATTATTTCTTTATTTATAAATAATTAGTTTCTTGATTTATTAGAAATATATTTTCTTGTTTAAATTCAAAAGGGTGTTTTCATTTATTAATTGAGAAAATTGAACTTTTTCAATATTTTTAAGATAATTTTCTAATTTATTAAGGAAAACCTTTTTTACTAATTAAGAAACCAATCTCTATATAAATATCATAAAGAACTTTCATGATTAAATTTAAAAGTGCTCTTATTCAATTTTGAAATTGGTTTCCTTTAATATTAAAAAATAGCTTTCTTAAAAGAAAAGCAATTTCTAGTTACATTAGAAATTACATTAGAAATAGTTTTTTAATTAGAGTAAAATGTCTTATTTATAAAATTTTGAAAAGGAATTTTTCTATAGTAATCAAGATGCATATTTTAATTGAAATGTTTACAGTTAAATTTAAGTAAAGGAGTCAAGATAATTGAAAATAATTTTCAACTGAATTTGAAAATTATTTCCAATCACAAATCAAATTCCTATTTGGGATAGTAATTTAATTTATTTAGGAATCAAAGAGTTTAATCTAATTAAAATTTTCAAATAGTTGAAACTATTATTTTAGATTATAAAGATCAAAAACTATATTCAAAATAAACTTGATACTTTATGCATATAATTTGATCATTTGTGCATAAATTGTATGTTTTAATATATACTTGATATATTATGCATGTTAATTGTATATTTTATATGTATGATATTTTACATGCAATTTTGTGTTTGATGAGACTATTTAAAACTAAATTCGTCATTATAAGAATAAACTAGAGTTTTGTTTATTGTTAGGTTTGTTGAACAAACTTAAGGTCACTTTAACTTGAATATGTTTAGTTTTATAGTAGTGGGTCCTAATTTTTAACATATCTTCAAAATTTTGTCACTAAATCCTTAATAGGGATTAATAAAAAATTTGCATAATGAGCATATAATTTTTCTGCTTAACTTTGAGAACGCTTCTTAAACATAACCCATATCTAAGAAATTAAGTTTACTAACTTAGTATCAACTATACTAAACAAGGTAAATTCCACTTAGAATAAAATATAAATATAAGAAAAGCAAGTAATTAGATATATGTTATAACTATCAAATAAGATCAAGATTTTAGTTATACATTACTCTTACTATTTTTATTTGAAATAATAACCTCACTGCTACTTAAAAAGATTAACCTAATCACTTTAGTGAGTTAGGATCTCATTCAAATTTAGATGAACTAACTAAATTAAATTAGGTAGATAACAACTTTATCAATCATATCTCACGTCACTCCTAGATCCGTTAAGTGACAACTATTTCCAAAATATATCTTATATTTTATTCCTAACCCTACTTATAAATTCATGTGATCATGAGTTTGCTTATCCAAATTATACAAATTTAGTTAATTAGAACTTAATGTTATAATATTAAACATATTTAGGCTAAAGTGGTTTTGAATTTGTTCAACAAGTTTAGCAATAAATAGGACTCTAGTTTGTTCTTATAATGAGGGATTTAATTTTAAATAGTTCATCAAATACAAAATTGTATGTAAAATATCATACATATAAAACATACAATTTAACATGTATAATATATCAAACATATGTTAAAACATCCAATTTATGCACAAATAATCAAATAATATGCATAAAATATCAAGTTTATATATTATTCCTAAGTGTACTTTTAAATTAATGTGATCCTCATCCAAATAACACAAATTTAGTTTAAAAATGATAAAATATAATGACATTTTGAGTTGATTAATATCTCGTAAACTTCAATGGAATCATGTGAGATGTATGTCAATACCATGATAGCATGATGCAACAGGTTGCATGGAATAGAGTTAAAAGTTATAATACCTTAAGATAATTGTTTCTCTCAAATTTAGCCTACTAAAAGCATAAATATGGACTATAATTAGAGGTATTCGCTACATTATATGTATTTCTAGTTCATGCTTATGAGTATATGATATTGAGATACTTAAGCAAAAACGTGAGTGCTTATTAAAGAACAAATTTACTAAATTGACCTTATATGAAAAATTCATTTAGAACATTACTTGTATATATGTGGAAATTCTTATTATAATGAATATATAAGTGATTATTTAACTTGAGATCTCCAAACTTATTCCATATAGGGGTTGTTGTGTTTTAGTACTACTTATGACCTATTCTAATCAAAGGTAGCTTAATCGGTAGTCATTGGAACTGTGTGAAGGAAGTTGAGTTATCAATATAAGATTTATCACCCTAAAGTGATTAAGGAAAATGTTCTATTGTTGTCGATTAATATTAATTCGGAAAATCTTTAATCAAGGTGGATGACACTTTGAAAATATTTTTCAAATGTCATTAATTGAATTAATTACTAATGGATATGAAAGAGTAGACATTAAGCCTTATACTTAATTAGAATATTATACAATGAAATGATTGAATTATACAAAAAATTATGCATAAAAAAGTTAATCAAAACTACTTTGACATTCTTAAATATCTTGATGGTTATGATGCATTGCTAGATGCCAATTCTGATTTATTTATGTAAATTATTTAGTTGGAGAATTAAAGATAAATTAAAAAATATAATTCATCTAATCCGAAATATAATTTAAGGTTATAATTTATAAACATTGTTCATATTCTTAGGACCTAATGGGTCACACGTAAACAACATGTTAAAGAGAGAAAGGATTTTTTAATCAAGTTGGATTTTATTGTAAAGTTTGACAAATTTTATGATTAAATATGACATATTAAATAAATAAGGATCAATATAAGATATTGGATCTTATTAGGGCATAATTGATATTTAATTATAATTAATTGTAATTCTAGTTAAAGTTTGATTGAAACTAAAATTTAATTTCAATTAAATCATTAAAATATGTAAAACTTATTGTAAATAGACTTAGACTCTAAGGAAGTTAACACTCTTTGCCAAAGTCTCTCTGTAATAATTGCAGAGTTCTCTTAACATGTTATGTAGATATCATTAGAGGGTGGACACTTTTTCAATTACAGTAGTTGAGATAAACTAATTCAAATACGTTTGGAGAGAAATGACAAAAAAAAAAGATCAAGTTTTAGAATAAGCTACAAATTAATATTCATACTTTATTATGTTTTATGTGTCAATAATGTTATAAAATTTTAAATGATTTTGAGTTTCGAAAAATTATATGAAAAAATTTTGTAATTATTCTAGTATGCGTGACAATGGATTCTATCTTGATTTCGTAATAGTGACAATATTCAAACAGGAATGACGATAGGTCAGGTCAAAACTGAACTAGCTTGGTTTTTTAAATAAAATATCAAAATGATGTTTTTTGTTATTACCGGTTGGGCCTCATGCCTAGCTCGGGCTCGGGCTCAAGCTTGGGCTTGAACATAATTTTTTGGAAAATTGGGCCCGAAGTTCGATAAATATCAAAATAATGTTATTTTGTTATTACCGGTTGGGCCTCATGCCTAGCTCGCACTTGCGCTCGAGCTTGGGCTTGAACATTATTTTTTGAAAATTTAGGCTCGAAGTTCGATCGACCCAGGCCTGGTCAGGCTAGGCCCTGTTGCCGTCCTTACATCGGCTCTCTCCTCCATTTCTTCATGTTATTCTACACCTGAAGAACAAGTGCTCTGCTAATTCAGGTTCTTCCCCGCATAAAAAACACGTGTTGTTAGTACAAATAACTTATTTTTATCAAAAGTGGCAACTCTTTGCCTCACCAACAACCACGTGAAGAACGAGACCGTTGGGCATCACATTTTTACTCCACACCACTCCTCGCCAATCCTTCACCTAACCTCTTCCTTTAAAGATTTGTTCATTTGAAATGTTGATAAATCCGTTAGATGAGTCCCCAAGCCAAACATATTCATCTAGTCTCCTCTAGTTTAGTAAATACCTGTGCACTATACTTTCCAATTCAATAAGAACATTACCCCATCTATCTTAATTAGTCATTTTTACAACCTTCGGGGGCATCACCATGTATTCTCATATGTACTAAACTGACACTAATAGATGTGCAGCTCATTTGCAACCGTTTACCTTAGTGTAACAATTTCGTAGGATTTTAACCAAAGAAAAAAGCTTGATGCATAATTCATTGGAATTGTCCTTATACGCTCCTAAATCAATTTAGGCTGAATATATTCAATGTGTATGGGAGTGAGTTTAAGGAATTTGTTTGGTCCAACTGTGTCCTAGTTAATACGAAAAGAAGTCTTTAATCATAGTCTAAGAGGGTGCTTTGCTAGTTGGCATGACATGGGAAGAAAAGAATGAGTAATGAACGAACAAAGATGATTGATAATATATTATGATTGGATAAAGAATATTTTTATATCTTCTTTTGGGGGTAATACTGTATACCCTCCAATATTCATTTCTATTCTTACTTATATTTATTATAATTTTTACTACCATTTTCTCAAATGAACCAAGCACAACCTAAATCTAGGTAGGGCACTTGGCAACCACGTGAGTTTAGTTAGAGATATTGCACAAGCTAGGGATGTTGTTGTTGCTTAATTGGAGTCTACAAGAATATCATTTTTGTTTTCCATAAAGGTGGTGTAATTAGGGGCAGGAGAAATTATTTGCACTCAGGAATTTGATTCGCAGATCAGGTAAAAAAAAAATTCTTTGCAATTTTTTTAAGGCTATGTTTAGTTAGACATAAGGTTTTTAATATAATGAAATTGAATAGAATGGTTTACAATTGAATGGAATGTAAATGGATGTAACATTAGAAACTTGTTGTTTTGAAGGATGGAAGGATCCATAATATAATATAGTGAAATATTTAAAAAATGGTTCATAATATAATATAGTGAAATGTTATTTATCATTTTACATTCCATCCTAAACCTCTCAAATTAGAGGTAACTTCATCACCATCATCACCCAGTTCGAAATCCCGCAATAAAGCGGGGTCTGAGAAGGTCTGATAGTACGAAACCTTACCCCTACAGAATAGAAAGGCTATTTCTGGTAGACCCACATAAAATTATGACATGAAAAAAAAGTAAAACCCACATGGGATTATGACATGAAGAAAAAAGTAGTATAGTAATTAGAAAAAAGTAATGTAGGTTAAAAGAGTAAATAAATAAAAATAAAATAAATAAATAAATAAATGCATAAACACAAATAAATAATAATACTAATGATAATAATAATAATAATAATAATAATAATAAATACTTAATAAAAATTAAAAAGTAAAATAAATAAATAAAGTGAATTAGAAACAAGATCTGAAATAGGAACTAAAAAGAAAAATAAAAGAACAATAAAAGGTAAGAAGAAACTTCCCTATTTGGCTGTTCAATAGATGGAGAAAAGATTGTCGTTGTCAATGATAGTGCTGAGCAAACATATAGTGCAGTACAAAACTGTCAAAATTCAAAAAAAAACACAAAGAAACAGCAGTTCTAATACTAACATCCCATTTTGTTAACTAATCAGGAGCACAATGATGGCATCAAATGACACAAAGTCATAGCAAATGAAAGACAGAAAACAATTATGCTATTATAGATAATTCATCCATCTTGCACTTTGCTTATCTCCAATGGCACAAATTGATAGCATCAAAACAAGACTAGCAAGAAGCACAATACCACTTCCAAATGCGCAACACAATCACAATCCACAACTCATAATTCTAATATTAGAAGGGCTATAAGGTCACATAACACATCGCATCATGAAATGATAAAAGCTATTCAACCCTCATAATCAAAAATAAAACATAATTGATGCAATTAGGCCGAATCTAAAACCTAGTTGAACAATACTCTCATAGGCAAAATAGGCAAAAGACAAAATTGAGAGTAAGAAAGCTAAATTCTCAGAGAGAGAGAGTAACGATAAATACTCAGAGAGAGAGAGATAGAGAGAGAAAGAAAGAAGGTCAATCACCCTATGACTTAACCTATTGACCGAAAGCTAAGGAGTCGGAATTTTCATGAGTAAAAAATACCAAAAAGTAGAGGTAAAGAACTGGAAGGGGACCGTCAAAGGCCCGAAAAAGGTTGTAACTTTCCTCGCCCAGAACAAAATATTGCAACTTCTAAAATGTCCAAAAAAACAAAACAATATTCAAAAGGAATCAACAACCCAAATTCTAGAACCTACAATAATCTCACCGTGGAATGCAACAAAGGAAAGAGGAAGCTTGTGTAATATAGACCTGGATACATAATAGTTACATCTCCGAAAATCCACCAAAATAAAACACAAAGTGGTCAAAACAGAGCAAATTCAAGAGGCAAATCCAATAAAAAGAACAATCTTTGAATACAAAATCGCATCAAAGATCTAGAACAAGCGCACACACAAAAAATGGAAAAAAATGAAAAAAACCGCGAAATCAAAAGCAACACGAAAAAGGAGAATGACAAGAAAAGATCTAAAAACAAACCTAAAGGCACTGAAGGGCACTGAAGGATTGATCGGAGGGATAGGGGAAAATAGATTAATGAACGACGAAAATTTTGGGTTCGCAAGTTTAGGTTTTCTCACTTATGAAGTTTGATAGTATCGCTTCTCTTGTTGGTAGTGATACGAGTATTCTAGGTATAGAAAATTATGTCCTACATGTATAAAGAATACCTAAAATTACCGCAGTGACATAAGAGTACCTTGTGCAATTGCAGTACTTTAGGGTCGATCCCACAGAGAGGTTTAGTTTAATTAAAGTGGTAATTAAGACACGACTCAACAATTAAAATTCAAATTGCAAAAATTCACTAATAATTTAATTAATTTGCCAAATACCCAAATCACATATCACAAATCACATACCAAATATCAATCAGAGAGACGATACTCCTAAGATTCGACTAGGTTGATTCCCATTCTTTCAATTTATACTAATTAGCTTAAATATGCAATTCACAAGATTGATGTCAGTTTTTCCAACCCCTATTTCTAGGCGAATTAGAATATTTTGACTAAACCCCTATTTCTAGATGGAATTATAGCCAATACTCGCGATAATTAAACCCTAGTGGATGCACCGTAGATTCAAATACTACTTCTACACACATACGATATATTAAATCCACCTTTTCACCTCGCTTATTTCTAAATCAATGGCTACTACGGCTCTACCAACACAGATCAGAATTACACAACGCTAAAGAGGCAATCATGCAACTCTAAGTACGTATAATTCAAACGCACAACTTAAATCACCAGAAAAATATTTAAAACATGTAGATAAATATGATATTGTATAAATCATGGCCAAACTAATATAAAAATTTAGAAGTTCAATCAACCATCATCTATCTTAGGAGTATACGGAAAGTTTAGCTACACATGATTAAAATAGACATCTCAATATAATTAAAAAGTAGGAAAAGATAGCTCCCCATAAAAGTTGCAGTGCTCTCCACGGTTTAAGAAGTCCTCCTGCATGAAAGCTCCAACCGTCGATCCCCTCTAAAGTCCTCGTCACACTCCTTGTCCTACTCTAGCCACCCCAAAATCCTAGCTGCAAAACGTCTTCCTCTCTACTTAACGCAGCCTCTTCTGTTTTTATTTGCTTAACACCACCCTCACTCACACACCAAGCCTTGCTTTTGTTTTTGCTTTTACGCCACCCACTCTCTTTACGCCCTATTCACGATGTGACAATTTAATAACCACGACCACGTTACTATTCACCAAGCCTTGTAACCCTTTCTCTGCTTCTTGGACGGTCACGTTTTCTTCTCGGCCATCTATGTGTTGTCGTTTTGTGCTTCATTTTGTTGTAATGCTGTAAGTCGTTTTTTTGCTGTGTTGCCGTTTTGTGTCTTCATCTTTTCCCAACTACCACCTTCATCTCTTCTTCTTTGTATTTTAATTTTTCTCTTCTTGCTCCATAAAATCAAGGAAAAATTAATCTTCGAAAAACAAACCAAATGTAGTGCTTTCGACTCACTTTAATTTCTTTACTTCCAAAATGTACCTAAAATCATTAACCTGCATAAATATTGTACCTCTAATTAATAATTTTAACTAAATGAGTTATAAATCATGCGAAATCAATGTAAAATTATGGTTAAAATATGGTTATATTTGACTCGCATCAGGTAGTCACAAAGAAGCTAATATCAAAAGCAAAAAGCGCATAAAGAACAGGCATTTCAGAAAAACCAACAAAATCCAGAAAACACTGCCATTGTAGAAGAAAATCTACTTCCTCTAACAATACTACCGAACGATGTAATCTGAAACTCTCCCCTTCTATCATATTCTATTACATTTTATTATAAACTCTCCTCATAAACGATGGAATAATATTATAATATATTTCATTCTATTAATAACGACACAACCAAACATCGGTTAAATTCTTTGAAATTATTAGTACAGACGGCAGAACATGTGAACATTTGAATATTAACTTGATCAAATTTGATTTATAATATACATAACAAATAATAATTAATTGCACTAATTATGATTTCGATATGACCAAATAGTTCAATTTCTTAATAAATTGATTCGCATATCCGTAGGAACACTTTGATATGTCAATTCTTCACGTTTTAAGGCGTGGAGACTATTCTTTGATACGGTGCATTATTACAAATCAAAGTCGGCAGTAAGAATCGCCTTTTTGGATTCTTGTCCGTGTACCACAAAGTTTTCGGATGAACTTTAATAATTGGATTTGAGGAAAAGAACAGGGCCTAGAATCGAGACTTAGGCTCAGTTTTAGATTGATACCGATACGCTTCAGGAAAATAAGGAAAAAATAAATCTAAGGTAAATAATATTGATAAAGTTAGTGAAAAATAAATAATATATATAATATTAAAATAACAAGTATAATTATAAATTATAAGTGATAAAATTTAGATTGAAGTTACTAATAAATTTAGACTAGTTTTTTAAAATTTAAGTTGGGTTAAAAAAAGGTTAATTCAAAAGACTTAAGTTTTAAAGAGGATTGTTCATTCTTAACTTTATATGCTATTGTTAGATATTGTTTCTTTTTTATGTGAGATTTATTATCTCAATACTCCTCCTCACTTGCAACCTCTTTTCGGATTTGTCAAGTGAATTATTTAGAGTTTTTGAACTTCAAAATCTTTGCTAGGCCATTAGGTCTTATAGGTTCCGATACCATCTTGAAATTTAAGTTGAGTTAAGAATGAGGTCGATCTCAAAGACTTAAGCTTTAAAAAAAATAGCTCGTTCTCAACTTTATATGTTATTGTTAGATGTTGTTTCTTTTCGGTATAGGATAGATTATCCTAATTAAGTTGTTATTTCTTAAATCATAATTTTAAAATTGATATACTAGATAATTTTTAGACCACGATCTTAAGAAAAATTTTAGATGAACTGTTTTATTTTGTAAGATTAAATATTGTTCTCACATCGATTATATATTATAGTTTTGTACATTGATAAAAAGCATGAGGTTTGGACGGAATTAAAAGTTAAGGCGAGTAACTTTGATATTAGAATACGAGAAGTAAGGGGGGAGCATCCGTTCATCCATCACGTAAAGTTAATAACAATGGGGAGATATAAGCAACTTTAGGCGCACACACAGAGAGAGAGAGAGAGAGAGAGTGAGTGAGAGACAGCGAAAGAGAAGGACTGGTCCAGCTTAGTAAAATTTGTCCCATTTGCAGTAAAACCATGCATGTCTTCGACCCTCACGTGGGGTCGAGGGAATGGTGAATGGTGACGTCTATATGTATATTGCTAAAGAGGAAGCAGCAAAGAATAATTGATGGGCCAAACCCTGTCTGATACTGCCAATGCCATATAAGTCATGGAGAAGGACTTGTGAGTGGGGAACAGCCAATTCCATGCTCACAACTACGGGGACATGTGAGTCCTCAACCCAGGCCCTGGTCCTTTTGAACTCTTTCTTAAGTTCTTTTTGTTCTCGAAAACGCATCTGGTCCCATATATTGGAATGGTCAATTGTCACTGCGAACCCACAATGTCTTTTAATCATTATTATCTTTAAGTATTCAATCATTAAACCAGGCTTCTAAGTAAACGAGCTCTTATTTGTTATTGAATCTTCCGATTAAAAATTCTAATTTTGGAAAAAACAAGCGATCAATTGTGTTGGTGGTGGGGGCATAGTGTCCCGTAAAAATGGATTAGTCTCAGCTGCAAACAGAGCACTGAAGGCATGTCATGTGCTTTCATCGCTTCTTGCAACATCAGGGGCCTTTGATTTTCCTCTGAATTTTATCTCTTTAATAAACATACAAACAGTTAGGGTCTGTTTCATATTTAATTTCGTTTGCATTCATTTTTCTTAATTATTTGCTAATTATTTATATATAAAAACAATTGACGGATGCCTAACTATGGTTGTGCTTTGACTTGCGATGCGGTGGGGATAAGTACTTATCTACTAAAATTTTCAAATGCAGTCACATGCTTAGATCTGTGGTGAATAACCGTAGATTAGAAAAAAGTACGATGTCATCACAGAAATCAATAAGTAGAAAGAGGTTTACGGTAGGAAATTGCTTCTGCAGTACAAATTTTACTTTTCATTAATAACCTTTAGTACAAGTATTATTTTCCATTATATCCTTAATTAATATGACTAATAATATATTTTTATGAAATATTTTATTTACTAAATTTATTTTATTTATATTTTCTTATTTTAATTTAATATTTTATTATTGATAATTTTAAATTTATATGACTAATAATATATTTTTAATTATTTATATAACAATTAATAATTTATTAAATAAGTAGACTTTTATTCATTTTATCTTTTTTTAACAACAGGGACCGTATTTGCCAAATATCTATTTTCACATTTTAGTCCAAAACAGCAATCCTAAATATATAAGTACTTATCATTTCAGTAGAATGATTTTAGCAGATTATCAATCACTACCGTTCTCTCAAATAATTTTAGCAGATTATCAGCCGCTACCGTTCTCCCAAACCGAATCGGAGAACTGAAGCCTATATCTCCGATACTAGTAATTTCTATTCAAGCAAGCATATCGAACCCAATAGTCAATGCCAAAGCAGGGTAAAACACATAACCTCTCTTTATGTCATCTTCACTAGGAAATGCTATGAATGAAAACTTCAATGTACTTACCTTTCAATCACTAATTAACCCAATAGAAGGAATAGTTGAATTGTGAATCAAGGTTTGAATTATTTATTACATAGCTTATAGTTTGTATCTTTCTTATTGGATAGGAAAAAAGCTTAGTTGTGTCGGTAGCCAAATGCTTAATAAATGAGGTTTTGTCTGTTCATTTGTGCCTCTAAGTGGTAGGCTGATTTCTCAGACAATCTCTTCTACTTCAGTCTAGGGTTAGACTCTTTAGAATTTCGTGTTAGAAGCCTAAGCAGTAAAATGTTGTATAAAGTTTCATTTTGAATTCTTAATTTATTTAAAATAATATATAATTGTGAAATATTACTTGTATTTAAAATTTTATTTAATATATTTGAATTAGTAGTTGCCGAATTTTTAATTATAAAAATAAACAATCTTTATTTGATTTAAAAATTCTAGTTTGCTAAAGTTGAGTTGGTATTTCCACTGCTTCTTTTATAAATAAAAAATAACAATTTAATAATAAATTATGTAAGGGCCTAAATTTTCAGTTTAGGTGACAATGAAAAAGAGAGATCAACAGAAGTTCAACTAAGACCAAAAAATGAGGATGAAATTTGTATGGTGTAGCAATTTGTCTTGACCTGGGAACACGATGAAGTGGAATTGTCCAAACTGACAGCGAGACTGCTGGTACTCACTCACAGAATGACACATACATTGCTTAAACAGAAGCAACCATAGTTCTCTTTAAGTAATTAAAAGCCAAGATGAAATAAGCGTTGAAGTTGTGTGCATTCAGAAACCACGTGCTCTTTAACCAGGACGGAAGTAAACAGTCATTTCAATATCCATTGAATGAATGCCCAACAGTTCAACAGGTAAATTTAAACTTGGAAGATATCTGTCTTTTCACTGTGCTTTTACCCTTACTATCCATCGGTAGTTTTTTTTTTTTTTAATTCCTACAGCAGTTAGTGTAAAGCTTTCATTAGTAATGCTTTGGTTTCACAGTAGCAGAACTTGATGTCTCTACTACATTGCCTAAAACCTCGGCTGATATAAAGGATTCACTTTGTACTGTCATAGAGATGGATATATGAAACCTAACAAAGGCAATGCAACATGTCATCCATGTACCACCAAAGGCGATGATTCTTCTAAACTGAGGAGGACAGTTGCAAGCAAATTGAAGGAGGACAGGAAAACAGGAACAGAAAGCTACTTTGAGAAATTCCCTCTCACCAAATATATATAGACAAATCTAAAAATTCTAACTTCAGTTGTTTTCTATAGCAATTTTACGCAGGTGAATTAAAGCCTGCCAATCCTTAAAGGCAGGACAAATATTTATATAGTTGAGAAAGCTAAATGAGGCAGTGAGATGTCCTCTTTGTAGGCCTATTTAAAAAACGGGTGTTATATTCTCACTAGTTTTGTGGACTGAGCCAATCTGCCCCTTGCATTTATACGCATCCCTTTTATTAATGGCTATGTTCAGAGCAGTAAAGATAGATAAGAGGTTTACTTGTGGAACCCAATGTCCAAGTGTAACAACTCACGTCCTTTCAAATATAAGAAACTTAGTTACTTATGCCTTTTGTAAAGATAGAATTCCACTCTTTGACAGCTTCTAGCTGTATTCTGCAATTTAAAGACGGAGAATTAATGGGTGTTATTTTAGATTTTCAGGTGGTGAGACTTATCCTAGGCATTTAAGATAAAGCAGGCAGCTTCCAACATGCATTTGAGATGAGTATATCTGTTCTTTGTGCGAAGAAAACCATTCTGGGTCAGATATTTAAGGACCGTAGGCTGCTGTTTGTAGGAGTCTTAATACAACCTCTTAAGTGCCTATTTAAGACGCCAAAGTTCTCCTGTTAGTAGCTCTCCACAAGTATACTCAACTTCTCTACTAACTTTTCCTTCTCTTGCATACGGCTATGGAGTCTTCCAAAATCTTTGGAAGCAAAGAAGAGTGTAACAGCTGTGAATCAGGGTGGACTATGTACATTGGTTCCCCAATATATGGTGATGATGTTGACGCATGCAGTGATGAAGCAGCCAAAAAAAATGAAGGGAATCATAGAAACTACAATCACGCAGATGAAAGTGACGATTCTATGGCTTCTGATGCTTCTTCTGGCCCAAGTCACCAAGGCACGGCTCATTTCAAGCACGAAGAAGCTGAGGTTGAAGGCAATAGCTTTGAAAGGAAAGCTAAGAAATCGATGGTGTTCAAGGAAAAGGCTAAAGGTAGGAGAAGCGATAAGATGGTGGAAGTAGCAAAAAGGGTCAATCCCGCTACTCAGAATCGTTCCACGGTAAGAAAGAACAACAGGATGGGGTAAAGACTGTAAAAGTTTATGTTTTGCTGTTCATTTCTGGTTTCAGTGTCCAAGCATGGAATGATTATGTAGTCCAGATACCACCCAAAAAAAAAAAAAAAAAGGTTCAAAGGAACTTCAACCTTTGATTCTGCTAGCTAGCTATCTGTTTTGGACTTTCTGATGTATGAGTTCAATCATGAAATGTAATGATGTCAACTTCCTACCAATATTAGATGCGAACTTATATACTTGGTATACACAGAGAAAGTACCTAACTAAAAATGTTTTTAGACAGTAGCAGCATGATTGTACTGAGTCTCATGCCTGGACTTGGCAGTATCGGCTACAAATAGTTGTTATTTCTCCTGTATGATTATGGGGTGTTCAATGACAATCTGCTATTTTTAGTATAGATGATGCCATGGTACTGGTATTCTTAACAAAAGTTCTTCTTTCTTAACCATTATTACCACAGTAATTCATACTCATTTAATCGGTTATGCATCTGTAATGCCTAGTTAGAGGAACATAGTAACTCTCTGTTCATCAAGTTTTGGCAATGAACACATACCATGGCATTTGGAAGCAAGTAAATGCAGGACCTAAACGATATCAGAGAAACGACAGAGAACAGCCAGAGATGCCTAGCGAATCACTCAACGGATGTATGGTAATAACAACACTACACTGTGCTAGGAAGGCTTCACTACAAAGTGTGACATCATGCATCCGTACTAGCAAAGTCAGATTGAGACTGTACTAGTGCTCTTAGCATTTACTACCTAAAGACCTCCTTACATATATCTCTTCAGGGACAGAGAAACATAATGTTATTTGTCCTATTACAGGCACCAAGAATTAGACGCTCAGATTTTAAATGCATAAATTTATGCAAGTTTTGATTTATACAGAGAAACTGGTTAAGAACCGATGGATCTTCAGGAAATGCTACACCGGTAACAGCCCAAGTCCTCCTGAGTTGTATTGGTGGTATTCTGCAGGTTTTAGCAGCAAAAAGAATAGCCACGGGTTAAACCAACTCTGGTGACTCATTTTCTTTGTCAGCAAAATGCTGCTCTGATTAAATGATTATGGTTTTAGCAATAACTATAGGATACCAGTTTTCCAAGACACTAGAACAGGCACAAGGGAAAAAGGAGAAGAGGAAAGTTTTTATGACAAATAGTGATAAGTTGGACCGGAACAAAATCTAAGTTCATGGATGAATCGAGAAAGAAGTCCATAGAACATCCACTAGCAGTTAGTAATAAGGACAAACGGCTAGAACCTGGCAGACGTGGTGGGGCAATACCGCCATGCACGCGGCGTGACGGAGACTTTGGTAATTTGGCTTAGGATTTTGACAAAACTCTACAGCCTGTTGGCCCAACTTACATGTATAATAAAGATCGTTGCATGGAAATTCAAGCTCTTGAGAGTCCAACTGCAATATATTTTTGGTAGTCGTCTTTTCTCTATCAGTTTAGTGTATATTAGATGAATTCTTAAAAATGTAAATTATTTAGTGAGAGTTGAATCCCTTACCGCATTGTAAATAGTCTGTCTAGACCCCCACCTCGTCTGCAACTGCAGACTTTTGTGTCGCTTTCAGCTCTCTGCAGTTTTAATCTTCCTAGGAGATGATGTTGGATACAAGAGAAGAGTACTGTTTAAACAACACGTCAAATAGTATATGGAGAGCTATAATTAACCATGTGAGGGATATTTTGGGAGCTACCACATAATGGTTATAGCTGATAACGACTAGCTAGTTGGTGATATTAGTTATAACTGTAATTGGAGATATAATTAATCACAAGTGCATTGAAGGGATAACTTCCAAGCATATACAGCTAGTTTTGATCTTGCAGTGCCATAGCAGATACACACAGCTGAGGACAATAGCTAGTGTAAACAAGCAGCTGCAGACCTAGTAGTCCAGGGCATGCATGTGACCACTTGTTCAATTATATCTTTTCCCATTTCGTTTTCATGCTTCAAACTCCCTATTCCATTAGTGGGGGACATAAATCATCACAATCCCATGGGTGTGACCAAGTCTTTTTCATTTGGAAAACGACTTCGATCTAGTTCCTACAATACGAATTACATGTCCTGGATTTCATATAGGGCTCGGCTTGCTGTGCCTTATGGGGGATATTCTTAAATGTAACAGTCTCAAAAGTCCGCCTGAAATGTGTAACAGGAGAGGAAAGTCGGTGAATGATTAGTACTCTGGAGAATATTTCCCTGATGAAACCAACAAAATGTAATTGGTGTCTGATGTCAACAAAATGTAATTGGTGTCTGATGTAGTTACTTCCCGACCAACCTGTATACATGTTAATTACTCGCTGATGATAATTACTCGCTGGTTAATTATCTAAAGTTCATCAATATACATGTTCAGGAATGAGTATTGTAAGATCTTCAAATATTTAAAAGTTTTAAATTCTACTCCAACACCTATTTCTTCACGGCTGATTTGCAAATAATGAAAATTTGATTCACAAAATTAGCTTGCAAGAACTTGAAGTCATTCTCAATGCAACGTACGTTATTAATTTACCTATGTAGATCTCTTTAAGCACCAAAAGATGTGTGAATAAGATAATGATCCACAAAAAGGCTCCCCAGCTGTATGTGCGAAATTGGAAGGCAAGGAAAGGCAGCCCTCATTAGGAGCTTGGGGAATAGGGAACTTGAGGTCCCAATTCTAAATGCTTCTGTCTGTGGAACGTGTATGTGAGGAAAGCTATGAATGTGTAACATCAAGGAGGGCATATTACTTTACTTAACGCTAAGAACAATGTCAAGAAGGAGAAGACTCAAAGTGAGATCTTGAGAGCTTCTGTGGAAAAGATTTGAGGACTGCAGTTTTCTTACTCTCTAGCCCTAACATGTATGTGGTTGGTGTTCCACCATACGTGCTTCGTTGCAATAGGCAGAATTTCCTTCTGAGAAAAAAGATAGTATTTTGATGGCTTTCGTGATAGTCATAATTAATATAAATAATATTATAAATTATTTACTTACTCTATACCACTCGTCGATAACCATAATGACTACTAAATTGACGACAATGTAATTAACTTTTTAAATGTTTAATTTTTAGTTTTCGAATCCTTGGGGTTATACTCTCTTGATCGAGCTTATCGTATAGGGCTTACTTAGTGCAGAGTACCTAGTTAGCGTGATTTGCAAGCTATTACGTCAATCTAAAAGTTTACTCAGTATGTATCCAAAAGATACTGGCTGCAAGTTTTTCCATTAAAAAAAAAAGTCTTTGGACTAATTAGTCTTCAATTCGTAATTTAGTACTGAAATTAGAATTTTAAATTTACATAGTAAAAATTACAGAAAATTTTATCATTTTTAAATTAAATTCGAAAATCTTAAATTGAAAATTATATATCATTTATAGGAGTAAAAATTTTATAGGAGTAAAGCATTTTAAATATAATTATTTTTTATACAATTCTAATTATTTTATAATTATTAACTTGTTATAAAAGGGAAATGTGATAAACTCTCCCTTCTTTCTAGAAAGTGAATCTTCACTCCTTTTTTAGTTAACTACCTTTCTAAATTTCTTTTCTCTCAAGGAAATAAAAACCAATAGTGTAGCCTAGTCCTGATTCCTCATCAACAAGATCAGCAATTCTTTCAACTTCATTTCTCACTTTTCCTACATCCTCTCTTCCTTTTAATTTGCATTAAATCCCCCTTACTTATATCTATTTTACCCTTAAACGTCAAACCTCATCTAGGAATGTAAACGGGTCGAGTTGAACCCAAGCTGACAACGGCCCTGCCCGTTGAAAAAATTTGAAGGGTAGGCCAAGCCCACGACCTGCGTGAGCCGAAATTGAGTGGTCCGTGCGGGCTAAAAACGGCCCGTGGGTCATGGACAGGCCGAGACCTTCGGCCATGGTTTGGCCTGCCCGGGCCACGGGCCGGCTGTCAGACCTAAGTCAACCCGAGCGTTTAATATATTTAAAAAAATTTTAAGACAATTTTAAAAATTGTAGTTATATTTTTGAAAATTCATTTCTACCTAAATCATTATAATTAAAATTTTGTTACGAGTTATTTCTTAAATTTTTAATGTAAGTCTTGATATAAGATATAAGTATAGTTTAAATCGTTCTCATCAGTCATCCTTAGAGTGTTATAAGGATATCAATGATATCATATATTCATATTTCATAAGTTAATAAATTA
>JAOSBN010000007.1:16894041-16905260 GCA_027563595.1 Erythroxylum suave | reverse complement strand
ATGTATTTACATGTGATTTCAATCCTATTTTTAAGATAAAATGTTCAATTTGTGTTCAATTTGTGTTGACTGTTAGGATGGATATATTGATATATTTTCTAGACTAAAAAGTCAGATTTTCTAAAAAAAATTGAAAAACAATTGTTAAAAAAAAGATGGAAATGTTGTGCTGCATTTAATGCAGCAACACATGCGTTTGCGTTAAACTCATGCATCAAATGCATGCGTTTGACGCATGCAGCTAACGCTGTGTAGAGTATGCTGCGTTTAAACGCAACACACGCAGGGTTTTTTAAAGAAAAGCTGGACAACGCTTTCAAACGTTATAAATATAACACTGTAGGGTTTTAATCGGGACTGATTAGATTGTTTTGTTTGCTTTTACAGGCACAGTGGCGGCAGAAGGAAAAACGTGAACAACTAAGGCAATAGGTAAAGCATAGAAATTAAAGCAGTAGCATAGCACAGTGAAGAGTGACAGGAAGAAAGAAAAAAAATAAAATAGGAGACGACTGGGAGAGAAGCTATAAAGACATGACTTGTGCTTGGAGCATGAGAATGAAGATGGAAGGCTAGTTTTTTGACACCAGTTTAACGGGAACATCGACGTCAAATCACGGTTAAGCTATTTCTATCATTTTGAAGTTGTAATTTCTTTTCGGATTGGTTTGTTGTTGGTATTGATTTGGATGGTTTTAGGATAAATAATCTTAATATGTTATTTTGATTGTTTATTTTGAACCTATTGCTAAAATTTCAATTGTAATCCTTAATTGTTACTTTTGATGTTTGAAGTAGTGTCTAACGATTGTTAATCATTAGGAACAACATAACTTAGGTTGGATAACCTGAATGTGTGAGGTTACTATCTATATTGATCATTTTTTTAGTTCGTAATGCAGCTGCCAAATTGAATCTAGAGGTCGTATCCTAGATAATTCGGTAGTTAGGTTTAATTAATGATCGTATCTTGATTAAATTCAATCTAAAGGAAAACCGTGATTTATAGAGCGTTCTATTAGTCTTAGATCAATAGTTTGAAAAGAATTGTAAAGACTTTAGAATGAAGGAATATGCTTGATCGTGATTAGGCCGAGATTGACCCTAGAACCAGATTTTACTTCTATTCAATACTTTTCTCATTTTAGATTTATTTTGTTTTAATTTATTTTCGGTAGTTTACTTTTATTCTAAATTTTCTAAATTGTTTGAAACCCCAAAACCCCCCATTCTCTTTCCTTGCATCAGTTAATTTCATTACGAAAATCAACCGAACGTTCCCTGTGGATTCGATCCCGGCTTACCGCAACTACAAATTTTAGTATGCAGAGTTAGGTAAATTTTGCAGTGCATTAGACACACGCTGTCAAAACTCCTCACCTCTGTCACTGCCTTAGGTACATGCCAATTCACCACTGCTTTAATCTTCCTTGGATCCACATGTACCCCATCTTTCGAAATCACATGTCCAAGGAATAATACCTCATAATGCCAAAACTTACACTTGCTGAACTAAGCATAAAGCTCAGTCTCCCTTAGTGTTTGCAACACTCTCCTGAGATGCTCCTCATGTTCCCCTTCACTCTTGGAATAAACCAGAATGTGATCGATAAACATTATGATAAACTGATCCAGATACTCCTTGAAAACCTTATTTATAAGATCCATAAAAGCAGCCGGAGCATTGTTCAAACCAAAAGGCATGACTAGGAACTCGTAATGCCCATATTGAGTCCTAAAGGTTGTCTTGCTTACATTAGACTCCTTGATTCTGAGTTGATGATAACCTGACCTGAGATCAATCTTGGAAAAGACCCTAGTTCCCTGCAGCTGGTCAAACAGATCATCTATTCGTGGCAAAGGATACTTATTCTTAATGGTCATCTTGTTGAGTCTCTGGTAATCAATACATATCTGCCATGTTCCATCCTTCTTCTTGAAAAATAGAATAGGTGCTCCCTAAAGTGACAAACTTGGCCTTATATACCCCTTTTCTAACAGTTCCTCCAACTGTTCCTTAAGCTCCTTCAACTCAGCTGGAGCAATCCTATAAGGTGATATGGAAATAGGTGCGGTTCTGGGAATCAAGTCAATGACAAACTCGATTTTCCTCACCGGTGGCAAACCAGGTAAGTCTTCTGGAAACACATCAGGAAATTCCCTCACAATCGAAAAATCCTCTAACCTCCTTTCACTCACACCAGCATCCACAACATGTGCCAAGAAGGCCTCACACCCCTTTTTCATCGTCTTGTCAGCTAGTAAAGCAAAGATAATTCTTAGTGCTGGTGTTCTCCTGTCTCCTCTGAAAATCACTTTCTCACCATTGCCTAGGTCAAAATCCACTTCCTTAAGGCCACAATCCAACTTCCCCTGATACTTCTCCATAATATCCATTCCAAGTATAACATTTAAGCCTTTTAGGTCTAGAGGTAGTAAATTCACTACCAATCTAGCACCCTCAATAAAGAGTTCACAACCTCTGTATACTTGACTTATTACCACATTCCTCCCTAAAGAAGTACTAATAATCAAAGGGTTATCCAAAGGCATCGAATCAACATCATGTAATGTCATGCTTACAGAAACAAAAGAATGTCTAGAACTTGAATCAATCAAAACATATACTTCATAATTGAGTAACTGAGCCATACCCGTGACAAATTCAGGTGCGGTAGCAGCTTCCTCCCTTGTCATGGGAAACACCCTTACCTATGCCTGAACCCTTGGCCTTCCTGGAGGAATAACCTTCTTTGCAGCAACAAACTGTCCACCTTAGTAACTGGTCTGGTTTTTACTGTTTCAACTCTCTTCGGGGCTTGAAACTGTGACCCCTCTTGCTTTGGTACTTGGGGACAATCTCTGATCAAATGTCCCCTCTCTCCGCATCGAAAGCATGCTCCAAGTACCCTGAAACACTCTCCCTTACAGAACTTCCCACAATGTTCACATAGAGGGTTTGAGTACTTGCTCCTTTCCACACTGCTATTTCCTCCTACTGCTGAGGCTTACACTAACACTGCCCTTGTTTGTTTGTTCTTAGTAGAGGCACTACTACCTACCTCACTGTGTGCACGGAAGCTCTTCACACCCCTCTCAGGCATTGGGGCACTCACCCCTTTCTTAGAAAATTGCTCCCAATTCTTCCTCTTCTTGCTCACTTCATTCTTTATGTTCTCTAGTTTCTCATCCTCGCGTGCAGCATCTACCAACTGCTGGTAGTCACAGAAATTATGGATCAAGACTTTCTCCTTGATCCCCAAGTGAAGCCCTCCCTTAAACTTGTGGCACTTATCTTCTTCATTCGCCATAATGTTTGCTCCATATCTTGAAAGCTAGGTGCTCATATTCACTCACACTCATATCCCTTTGTGTGAGGTTTAGAAACTCCCTGGCTTTCTCTTGTACATACACCCTCGAGAGGTTCCTCTTCCTAAACACCTCCACAAAATCTCTCCATGTCAACACTGGAGGCATAACCTGATTATGGGGCATTGATTCCCACCAATAGAGTGCATCCCCCTGCAGCAAACTGACTGCATAATTCAGTTTCTCCTCATCATTGCACTTCATCTGAATTAGGACCCTCTCGATCCTCTTCAACCATGCTTCAACCTCTTTGGGATTTGTAGTCCTATTGAAGTCCACAGCTCCATACTTGCGGAGCTTATCATATTGTCCAGTCCTCTCCACTGGAGCTTTCATAGGAACTTGAGACCCTTGGCCCATGGCATATGGGAAAGCTTGAGCAAAGGCCTGAAAGAACCGTGGATCTAGAGGGTTGGCTTGAGGCATCTGAGGAGGAGATGGAGGCACCTCATGTTGCACACTGGGTGCCTCAGGATCAGGGGCAGAATGTGTCCCCGCATCTTGTGGGACAAAAGATTCATCCGTGCTACCTTGGCGAGAGTTGGATCGAGTCAGAGCTCCTCGAGTTCTCCTTCGAGGTGGCATAATCACTCCTTCAATATAAAACCAATGGAAATCTTTAGTTAATACACAACAGTTTCAAATTGTGCAAAACAGCTCAAATTGTATAAGACAATTTCAAATCATAAAACAGAATTCAAATTGTTCATTTAAAACAATACATGTACACTTCATCTCTCAACCTTCCCAATTTATGCTTCGGATACTCCTAAACTTGGTCCGGGTGTAGGACCTCAACCTAGTCGCTCTGATAACATAAGTGTTGGGACCCCGCCCTTGCGAGACATATGTCTGACGTCCTAAGTGACATCTGGACGCACATCTCACAAAGGTGGAGTGCCCTCACCAGGACAATCCTCAATTTGAAATTTCATCTTGACCTCTTTAACACATTTTGTTCCTTGACTTGTACTTAGAGCCTAAGTCCCTAACTGCTTGTTGATCCCTGATAACCACTTCTTGTTAATAACCATTATTTTGTGGATTTTGTGATTAATTTCAACTAAATAACTATCCAACGTCCTGACTTAACTTCTTCTTTTTATCGTTTGTGGTTGGCCTATCGTCTGTGTTCGCTTATGGTTTGTGTTTAGCTTATGGTCTGTGTTTGCCTATGGTCTGCGTTTGGCTTATGGTCTGTGTTTTCCTATGGTCTATGTTTCCTTTTATCTGTCTTGCCTATCGTCTTTTTTTGACTTTCTTATCGTCCGTGTTTGACTTCCTATCGTCTGTGGTTGACTTTCTTATCGTCTGTGTTTGACTTCGTATCATCTGTGTTCTATCGTCTGTCTTTCTATCGTCTGTCCTTTGACGTCATCACAGAGATTCCTTTCGTCTATGTTTTTCTTGCGTCTGTGTTTCCTTGAGTCTGTCTTCTGACGTCATCACAAACGATTCCTTTCGTTTTTGTTTTCCTTGTGTCTGTGCTCTAACGTCATCACAGATGATTCCTTGAGTCTGTGTTTTTCCTTGCATCTGTATTCTGACATCATCACAGACGATTCCTTGAGTCTGTGTTTTCTTCTTGCAACCTACCTTACTTAATACAAGCATAAATCATTCCAACCACCCTCATTCATTCAATTCTAAGGACAAATTTCGCTAGAAACATAAACACCAACTACTTCCCAAAGCATCAAACTCATCTGAACATCAAATGCAATATGAAAAACTTAATAGTGGTCATCACAAACCCAAAATACATTTCATTAATATTAATTGGAAAAAGTCTTTACAAAGCTTTACTGAACATTTCAAGCCACAATACATAATACACTTGAACTAGTAAAACCTGAAATATAGCTAAAGCCTTGAATTCTCAAAAATTCTAACTTAAAGATACAAAAAAAAGCATGCAGGTTGGTGTGCTGCCTTGACTCTTGACTTATTCAATTCTCTTGCTCATCACCTGAATCGGACAGAATTCGGAGAGGGTGAGCTTAAAGCTTGTGGGTGACAATTTTATAAGTGCGAAACAAGCAAAACCATTTTAAAAGTATTTTGTCATTATATATGCTTGGAAACCGTAATAGTTTTTCATAGAAAAATAGTAAACACTTAATTCTCAAAAATCCTAACTCAATCAAACAGTTCATGAGCACTTGTAAATCATGCATGCATCAAACTTAACACAATCATAAACATATAAACACATCAGAAATTGTTCGGGTGAGTCCTATTCATGATAGATTACACATTTCCATATAATGGTTCTGTGTAGTCGTAAACTTGAAGGAGTCCTTGAAGGAGCTCCGTGCCACTAGCGGGCAGGCGGGAGAAGCCTATACTTGGGTCAACGTGCACGTGACGGTTCTTGAGGGACTACCACAAAACCCACATAACATTTAATTCATGAATTTAAAACGATTTGCCCTAAAGGGCATCTTGTTGGAAACTTGTTTTTCATGCACATGAAATATTTCAATGAAACATTTATGAAAACTTGATTTCATAATCTTACATCTTTTCAAAAAGAATCAATCATAAACCATCCACACAAATCATGTAGTAACATGTAACATTCTCACATGTAGCCAAGAGCAAATAAATGCAACATTCATGATGCAATTGAAATCCTTTAGCTTTCTTGATTCAAAGAGAAACAATGAGTGGCTTATTTACTCTATTATAAAATTGTACCCACCTTGAAGTCCTTGCTTGTTTAGGTATTGGATTTAAAGATGTCTTTCCTTTTGCTCCCCTTGCCTCTCTTGGACCCCTCTTCGATTTCCTTCATAAAGGACAAAATTCCCATTCAAAAGAAAATTCAGATTTGAGAACCCATAAAGCACAGGCATTAATATGGATCCTAGAATTCTTAAACCCATACATTTCTTAAGCTTTATAAACCAAAACCCCTTCAAAACTCCAAGAGATTAAAATCATCTTACCTTAAATCTTCACCAACTAATGAGATTTTTGGCTCTAAAGAAAGCCCTTCCCTTCCTCTTCCTTTTTCCCTTCTTGAACAACCTCAAACTCTCTCTTTAAGACTAGGAAAAATCGTGACCTAGTTCAAAGCCCTATTCTTTTTTAACTTCACCGAAACCTCTCTTCTTCTTTACCTCTCTTTTACTTTTTGATTTTCTCTCCCTCCATCACGTTTTTGTCTTCTTATTTACAAGAAAATCTTTTCCTTTTCCCATTCTACCCTTATTGGGTGAGGAAAGTCCACCTTACCCTTCCTTTAATTCCTTAGTGCTTCTAACCTTAAGTAATCCACCCAAAATATACTTATGCGTTTTTAATCCTTTAATTTAACTTACACTATACTATACTCTCACTTATCTTAATTCTTCTATTTAATACTTCACCTTTCTATCACTCTATGAAATAAATCCTCATAAACATGACATAATAAGTAAACTTCAATTAAAAATGATTTACCTAACAAGACCACAACATATATTCACATCATGCTTACTGAAATAATTAAAAAAATTTCGGGCCGCAACACAAACATACATAAATTGAAATACAAATAAAAAATAATGGAATCATAATTCTAAATCTCACTAATTGTCTTCTATTAAATGTTCTTGCGATGTAGAGGCTTGATCTTATATTCTGATGGATTTTTTGATGATTTCTTTGTGTTTTCCACTTCTCTGTACCAAAATCCACTTAAAGAACAACTTCATATCTAGAAATTGCCTCCCAAAGTTTCCTTCTTTCATTAGCTGCCAAAAATGTCTTTTTATATTAAAAACTAGGGTTTTTGAGATTTACACAGTTTGGTATGCAGCCATGTATCAAATTGAATATGTCCAAAAATGCCTGAGATCACGATTTTGCACAACCTAGCCAAATGCACGACCTAGATGCATAGTCGTGCATTGCTTCTATGCTTCAATTCTTCATTCTATGTCATCTTTTCATCCAAATTCTTCTCCTTTGAGTTCATGAAAGCAACTATAACCTATAAACACATTTGAAGCACAACAAGTACTAAAGATACAATAAACGTTTAAAATATCAAGCAAGAACACATCAAATATGGGGTAAAATTATGATCAATCGTGCATCTATTAAATATGTTACTATAGGAGGCTTAAAAACTTATATTGATAAAGATAAAAAGCCATGTAACTCTTTCAAATGTTAATTTCTACACGTTCTAATAGTTATATCAATAAAATATTTATGGAAACAATATTTTGAAATGAGTTAGTCAAATTTAAAAATTAGATATTTAATTGAAAATTTTAAATAATATAATAAAAATAATCATTAAAACATTTTTAATTTGTAATCCCAAAAGATAATAACCTATCAAAAAAAAGTAAAAGATAGATCAAAAAATTTTCAAAAAATAGTTCAAAGACCAAATCCATTACTTTCTTCAATGTTTAGCTCAATAATGAAAACAAGCTATTCTCATCTAAATTTAGTTAGATGTATAATCTCATAACAAATAGTGTAAGGAAGTAGTAATATCTATTCTAAACCAAAAGTCAAATTCAACTTCATTAGTTGTTTAATTTTTTAATAAATTAAATAAATGCATTAATATAAATCAATGGATTAGTAACAAAGGGGTTGCAAATGGCATTATCATACAATGATGATAATATTTGAAGAGGCCCTTATGAGCCCCTACTTTATTGTTACTTAAACAAAAAAGAGGCAAGTTTCTAGCAATCATGATCTATATCTAGCAAGCTAAGAAGAGAAAGACAATTCCTTTAAGCGTACACTTTAGCTACAGTTCTAAAATATAGACATCTTAGATCAAGAAAAAGATAAGAATTCCCTCTTCGGAGTAACTTTTTACTCGTTTATAGGGAACTAAGAATGTAAGAACTATTTCTTAGCAAGCAAACTCCAATTATAAGCAATAGATTGACTACACTAGAAGTGAATTATGTGAGTTGTCAATTGCTCCATAATAGATTTTATCATCTTTGGCAATATATTATGCAACTAGATAGACTTCCTATAAAATATCCTCTGATCTCTCCCTCCACAAGCCATAAATTGTACTATTTAGAGAAATTTTATAAACAAGCAAGTCACCATTATTCATGCCACGCCTTAGATATAGCAAATTTATCATGTCTTATCAGCTTGAGGTAGAGGAGGATAAATTGCATAAAGATTGGATTCTATTATACATATAAATATAAAGTTTCACTTAAAGAAAAGTTTCTCCACTAATTCATCATACTAATTACAAAACAAAAAAATCTTTTTGGTAAATTTAGGAATTCCTTCATTTTATATAAAGCATTAAATTTTTTTTATTATAAGCCAAAGGATAAGTGATTAAATTTTTTTATTTGGAATCGTCTTAGGTTTAATTCTTGTTAGGTTTAATTCTTATTACTTTGGCTAGATTATTCACAACTGTATATTTATAATATAGAGGTGGTGATCAATTAGATCTTTGATTAACGACTAATTAACACCTTTAAACATACTTTGGACTCTCTATAAAAAAATTCAAAATCAAAATTATTTTTTATAATTCCCTAGTTTATACAATATGAAAATTGTATTATAAAGAAATTTGATTATAGTATTTTTTATTAACTAAGCAACCTTTTTTAATTTTAAAATGGATCAAATCCTTTTTAAAGATTTTTTTTAAGGAAAAGTGACCTTTACTTTTCTTTATATCAAAACAAAATGAACAGAGATAGAATGAGACTAAGTCCCTAACTATGTTTCTAGATATTCCTTAATGTCCTGACTCTTTAATGAAGCCAATGTTTCTAATCAAGGGGAGTGTTATGATTCTGTCAAGAGTGTTTTAGCGGTTTCCACCAGTTACTTAGGTGATGAGCGGATTCTTAATTCAGCCTGTACATTTTTCATATGTCCTTATAAAAATTTGTTTTCCATATACAAAGTAGTTAGGGAAGCTTTTAGGCAAGCCTATTTAAACTATACCAGCTTATACCATATTACGTTTGGATCACTATTTCTCGATAGTTGTCTTTATGAGGCATTAGAGAAATTACCTTAAAGGAACCTACTCAATTAAATACAGTCTTCTCTATTAAAGATAAGATTGAAGCTCAAGATGTGACTAGCAAGAGAAGTCCTTGATAGATTCTTATTAAAGCTTGAGTATAGGACGTTTGTCACAACCCGGAACCTGCATCGGGCACATGACAACCGCCACATACCTGGGTTAAAGATACTCACGGTACCTTTAACTCAGCAATGCAAGGCTAACTGAATATCAATCTCAATGATAATACAAATTGTTCATACATAAAGTTATTTACAAACCACAATACAATCAAAAGTTAATTTACAAAATTTAAAAGCATATTGACATAATCATTTTAATAAAACAATAAAATAGTTAAATAGTAAAACAGTTCATGAGTCACTATGTAACTAAAGTACAAAACAGAAACTACCTATGTGCGGTAATATCTCGAAACTGTCAAAAGATCGCACGATCTACTCAGAACTTCAAGCTCACTAAAATAACCTGCATGGTTAGAAAGCGGAGGGGGTGAGTACACTAAAACATATGTCTCGAACAGAACTTGATACACACTGAGACGGTATAGATAATCCATAAGGTGAACATACAACACAGAGAAAACATAGGCCTAGCCTATGACTCAATGTATGCTGGTTAGGAACCATACAGGCCTAGCCTATTAATTCACTCGTTCGGTGAACATAGTTCCAATTCCAATACACAAAATCATAAAAACATCACATATATAAATCAAATCTCATCAAACAAACAATTATCAGGATAAGCCAAAACAATCATGTGTGCCACCACTAGTCGGACAAACTAGCGTGCACACCCACCGATTCTTGGTGTTGGCTCGACTTCATCCGTGGTGAGTCCAGACTACAGTCGGCAAGAACGTCATGACCCTAGGTGATGACCTCATCGGTGTCCATACCCTAAATGTGGAATCACCCAAAAGTCCCGTAAAATGGTGTCGATACGGGGACTCGACTTTTATGTACCAGCGTCAAGGGTACGAGGGTTGCTAAATCAGTTGTGCCCAGCACATGATTGGCCAATCTTTTCCTTACCAATTATAAAAAATCATATAAAAATATTGAATACTAAAATCAACTTAGGCACCATGCCTTTATTTATCAGTCCAACCAATAAAATGAAACCGTGCCAAGGCTCTAAGCCAAAAGAGAATACATGCCTATGAAAATTTCCAAAACATTATCTCATGAAATAAAAGCCAATTTTTTTGCTTCAAATGTATAGTTGTTTAAAACAATGTCATTTCATAAATACATAAGTGCATTGGTATCCATTTGAGATTCAATTCTACTAAGCATTACCTAGGTTCAAAATTCACATACATGTCATCATACATGTTTTAGGGTGATCTAATCCCATACAAGAAATATGGTTTCCCCAACTCACCTCAAAAGAAGGTGTGCACTACCTTGCCTTAAAAAATCCTCAGTACAAGCTCCTTGATTCCGAGCTCCCGAGCCTTTATACATAAAAAGACATACAATGAAATTACTGCTTATGCATAAATTTTTTTTATAGTTATACGCCATCATATAAGTGTATAAAACACAATATCATTTCCTTTAAGCTATAAGATTCCACCATTAAGCTTATCACATGGTTATTTCCTTACCATTGACATTAGCTTCTCTTTTGCATTTTCTAAGGCATTTAATACCTTTAACCTAATACCTTCTTATTTCGAAACATACTTATGCACATCTTTATCCATGCACATTAGGCCATTACTGATAAATCTAAGCAATAATTCAAGTTTACTCTAAGTAAACATGAAAGCCTCTTTCCAATGCACACCATCAAAATCCTTAAA
>JAOSBN010000007.1:16829086-16889773 GCA_027563595.1 Erythroxylum suave | reverse complement strand
TTAATTAGAAATTTATATGAAAAGTTAATAGTTATAGTTAAAATTATGAATTACATTAATTACAAATTTTTAATTTACTCAAGTTAATTGCTAATTATTAAGTTAATATATAAAAATTATTATAATTTTAAAAAGTAGTAGGTAGGCCACGGGCCGGGCTGGTCCGGTCCAGCCCGTCCCCAGTTCCACGGGCCATGGGCTAGCCTGCCGTTCGACGGGCCATTTCGGCCCAGCTCGTGGCCTTGCCCGTTGGCCCGTTTGACCACCGACTGGGCTGGGCCGGAATTGACATGTCGAACCCCATCTTCCCTTAAAATGTTCCCTTTTATCTTACATACTACAACAGAATAGATTATTCGCTATGTTTTCTTTGAAGAAAAATTCAAAATTCTTGTTAAATATGGACATTTGGAGACGATTTCAAAAATCACCGCACAAAGTTGTGGCTTTGGTGAAAAGTAAACTTTTTGCAACTAAACCTTTATTTCATCACCAAAAGTTGATATTAAAGAATTTATAATTAATTATCTGATTTTGGTAATTTTTTAATGGTAAGCGTGCTTAATAATCGTAGGTTAATTATAATTGACATTTATATATGATTTTTTATATTTTTTTCATTTGCCTTCTTTATAAATTTTCGTTTTAACGGTAAGTGTTCCCTTTTATGTAAATTTAGCATTTTATATCCAAAAAGATAATATTTAGAGTTTTAATATATATTTATATATAATTTTAATAATAATAAGATAAAAATAATAATTTAAGTTGAATGTTATTATTAAATCTGAAAATTATAAAATGTTTTCAAAGTTTTAAACATATTGTTGAAAAACACATGCATAGTAGGTAATTTAAAATTTTGAAAGTAAAATTTTTTGGACATAAAAGGATAAGCATACCTAAAATTTTAATGTTAATAAGATCAAAATATCATAAATTTAAGTTGACTACTATTCTTAATCATAAATATTTATAAACAATAAAGTAATAATACATATAAATATTGGATATGGTAATTATATATATATATAAAGTTCCACACCTAATATTCCATTGAAAAGGAAAAGAAATAATTATTTAATTGGATTCCAAATGACATTAGAGTCGGCAAAAAAGGTAAAAGGATTTCCAATGTCTGGATTCCCAAGAAGCCTCCTTACATGTTCCAAGCCATCAATTGAAAAAGTTAAAAATCATCCCTCAGGGTCTTGTGAATTGACACCCTCTTCCAAAAACTTCTTTGCTTTAACTAAATTTGTAGAAGTTACAGTGAACGATTTCCCAAATCTAGTATGGACAATGTTATTAGATAAATCATAAGTACTAAGCATTTTAGATAATGAGCAAAGTTAATAGAACAATCAAAGCTAAATACAATGGTATTAGGAAGCCAAATCCAATCACAGGTATACCTGATTGATAAACTTCATGATCATCACAATAAATTGACATAGTTTTTGCAATCGACCAATATTATGAAACATCTGATTTCCCTAATCTTGTATGAACCATCGAGACATCACCACCACCTCCATTTTCATCTATGTTCTCTTGAAGATTTGAAGAAGCTTAATGCAACATATAGTATATACAAAGTGATGTTCATCTAATAACTTCATAACAGAAAATGAAATATTGATAATAAAGAAAGAGAATTAGTTTGGACGATATTAAGAACCTTGAAGAAGAAGATCGATTATGGAAGGCAAATGGTAATTAAGGTTTAATGAGGAGATTTGTTTTGCATTGATTTGTTCTTCATTAGGGACAATTTTGCTACATTCCTCCCAATGGAACTCATTTCCACCGTCAAAAACTAGTCACCACATCGACATTCTGTAATGAATTAATTTTACCAGTTTTATTCTAAAAATTCAATAGAAGAATTATTATTTGAATGTTCCAACATTCTAGAAATGTTAATTTTGTGATCTATCAAGTAAGACCACTTCATATGATGATAAGGTTAAGTATGTTAAGGGCGTATGTACTATGTTTAGAGGATGCCTAAACATCCCATGCAACTCTAAAATGATTGCTTCTATTTACATAAACATCCCTTGTAAAATCCTCTAATAAAAATAGTTGTAAAATTGTGATTTAGCTTTAAATTATCTTAATAATTAGCTTGTTAGTTTTGAGCTACTATATATATTAGCTTGTTAGTTTAAATTGTGATTTAGCTTTCAAATGTGTATATGCTAAAAGATTTGGTCTTTTAAGAATAAGAGCAATAAGTTGGTAGTTTTAATTATTGTCTAACACAGAAGCATAATTGACCATATTTCTAATTTTGACCATTTGACTGTTAACTATTATGTGTAATTGCAACCTCATTACATGTTGAAATAAAGTCATTTTGATGGATATATTTGTATACTATAAGTGGTACAATCAAATGTAAATATGTAAATAAACATTCATTGTAGAAGTAGCCTTCATTCAAGCATTTCATTAAACAGTTAGGAGGCTTTTGTCAAACAAGCATGGAAGGTGGGGAAAAGACATAAACCAATACACATCGAACACAGAAACACAAGAAACCATCTTCTAAACACAAACACAAACAAAAACCCATACATCATAAGTAGAAACGTAGCCTTCATTCAAGCATTTCATCAAACAGTTAGGAGGCTTTTGTCAAACAAGCATAGAAGGTGGGGAAAAGACATCAACTAATACACATCGAACATGGAAACACAAGAAACCATCTTCTAAACACAAACACAAACAAAAACCCATAAACTAGAAGTAGAACACAAAACTCACAATAAACTCCCAAATGTAGTAGTAAATAGAGCACAATAAGGAGAGTTTGAAAATAGAAAAGAAGAATAATACCAACACAGGTAACGACGCTTCTTTGACAGTGGCGTCATAGGAGATGATCACAACAGAGGGGAAGATGCTTATTGCATGGTGAACTAAGAGGAATGTTGACGGCTAACACGGAAATGAAGAGATTCGTTTTGGTGTTAATAACATAGTAGAAAATAACTTCGCTCCTTGTTAAACAAAATAACGTCATATTTGATTAATTCAGAATAAGTATACCATTTGGTGTTAATTAGAAAAAATCGTTGCGAAGTGGTGGGCCATTACCATTTGGCTTCACCCTTAATAGTGGCATGAAGATAACATTATATTAATTACCATATATAATTTGTGGGGGCCCGAATTTTTTTTATTTTAATAGGCATGATTTGAATAAATTTTGTGGTCTGGCTAGATAAATCATTTTTTTAATTAGAGTTTAATTATTATGTCACGTTTAGGAGGATTTATTTCGTGGATTGATGGAATTAAACTGTTAATATTGTAAGGTGCATAAGGGCATTTTTGGAAGATTTCTTAAGGTTAGAAGCACTAAGGCATTAAAGGAAGGGTAAGGTAGACTTTCCTTACCCATTAAGGATAGAATGGGAAGAGGAAAATGTCGTCTTGTAAATTAGAAGACCAAAAACGTGAATGAAGGAAAGAAGGAGAGAAAATCAAAAAGGAAGAGAGAGAAAGAAGAAGAGAGGTTTTGGTGAAGTTGAGAAAGAATAGAGTTTTGGACTAGGTTACAATTTTTCTTAGTCTTAAAGAGAGAGTTTGAGGTTATTCAAGAAGGGAAAAAGAAAGAGGAAGGGAAGAGCTTTCTTTAGAGCAAAAAATCTCATTATTTGGTGAAGATTCAAGGTAAGTTAGTTTTAATCTTTTGGAGTTTTGAAAGGTCTTTGGTTCAAAGAGCTTGGGAAATGTATGAGTTTAAGTATTCTAGGATCAATTTTAGTGAATGTACTTTATGGGTTCTCAAATTTAAATTCCTATTGAATGAAAATTTTGTCTTTTATGAAGGAAATCAAGGAGGGGTTCAAGAGAGACGAGGGGAGCAAGAGGAAAAACATCCTTAAGCCAATACCTAAACAAAGATTTTAGGTGGGCACATGTTTATAATGGAGTAAATAAGCCACTAAATGTGTTCTTTGAATCAAGAAAGTTTAATGATTTTAAATCATAAGTATTGCATTTATTTGCTTCTTGAATGACATGAGAAATTGTTTCATGTTTGTTACATGTTTTGTTTATGATTTTTGTTATTGATTTATGAAAAGACTTTGAAAATGATTCGTTTTGGAAAAGATACATGTTTATGAAATCATGTTTTCAAGAATGGATTTTCAAGATAAATATAGCAAGCATATGAAAATGCAAGTTTTCAAGAAAATATGCCATCTTGGGCAACAAGCTTACAAAATTTTGAAATATACGTGTTATGTGGGTTTGTGGTAGTTCCTCAAGAATCGTCACGTGCACGTTGACCTAAGTATAGGCTTCTCCCGCCTTCCCGCTAGTGGCACGAAACTCCTTCAAAAACTCCCTCAAGTTTACAACTACATTCTTATGTGCTTTGAAATGTTAGTA
This sequence comes from Erythroxylum suave, assembly GCA_027563595.1. Classification (NCBI taxonomy): domain Eukaryota; kingdom Viridiplantae; phylum Streptophyta; class Magnoliopsida; order Malpighiales; family Erythroxylaceae; genus Erythroxylum; species Erythroxylum suave. The sequence goes on along the minus strand of JAOSBN010000007.1, from coordinate 16,885,363 downwards.
AGTTTAATGCATGCATGATTTATAAGTGCTCATGAACTGTTTGATTGAGTGAGGATTTTGAGAATTAAGTGTTTGTTGTTTTTTTATGAGAAATTATTGTGGTTTCCAAATGTATAATGACAAAGAGTTTTAAAAAGGTGCTTATTTCTCAATTATAAATCTGTTACCAACGAGCTTTAAGCTCACCCCCTCCCAATTTTGTCCCATTCAGGTGATGAGCAAGAGATTGTGTAAGTCAAGAGTCAAAGCATCACTCCAGTCTACATAATTTCTTTTGTATGTTTAAGTTAGGTTTTTGGGGAATTCAAGGCTTTAGCCACATTTCAAGTTTTACTAGTTCAAGTGTATTTTGTATTTTGGTTCTCAAACTCAATTAATGTATTGCGGCTTGAAATGCCATTAAAGCTTTGTAAAGACTTTTGCCTGTTAATATGAATGGAATGTATTTTAGGTTTGTTATGACGACTTTTAAGTTTCCACATTGCATTTGATGTTCAAATGAGTTTGAGGCTTTGGGAAGTAGTTGGTGATTATGTTTTGTGTATTTTGTCCTTGGAATTGAATGAATGAGGGTGGTTAAAAAGATTTATGTTGTATTAAGTAAGGTAGGTCGCAAGAGGTTTGGGATCTGCTTCAGGGGTTTTCGCTGCATAAGAATGTAAAGACAGACGCAAGGAATCGTCTGTGATGTCATCATAACACAGACGCAAGAGAAAACATAGACGCGAGGAATCATCTGTGATGACGTCAGAACACAAATGCAAGGAAAACACAGACACAAGGAATCGTTTATGATGACGTCAGAACACAGACGCAACGAAACACAAACGCAAGAAATCGTCTGTGATGACATCAGAACACAGATGCAAGGAAAACACAGACGCAAGGAAAACGCAGACGTAAGAAATCGTCTGTGATGACGTCAGAACACAGATGCAAAGAAACACAGACGCAAGGAATCGTCTGTGATGACGTCAAAACACAGATGCAAGGAAACACAGATGATTGCCAAACACGGACGATAGGCAAACACAGACGATAGGTCAAACACAGATGATAGCCAAACACAAACGATAGGCACACACAGACGATAGGCCAAACACAGACCATAGGTAAACACAGACGATATAAAAAAGAAGTTAAGTCAGTACGTTGACCAGTTACTTAGTTGGAATTAGTTACAGAACTAAACTACATAACGGTTTTCAACAAGAAGTGGTTATCAAGGATCAAGAAGCAGTTAGAGACTTAGGCTACAAGTACTAGTCATTGGACAAAATGTTCTGAAAAGGTCAAATTGAAATTCCACCTTGAGTTTTTCCACAAATGTGTCCGGCAATAGTTAAAGTAAGTTCTTCATGAGGATTGGCTGGTGAGGGCTCGCCATCTTTATGGGATGCACATTTAAATGTCACTTAGGACGTCGGGCACGTGGCTCGCAAGGGTGGGGGCCCAACATAATTATATCTATTGCAATGAAATTAAAAACTAATTACAATATAGTAAAAATGGAAATCAATACTAAATATTAATATGATATTCTTAATAATCAAATTAAATATTATTGATAATGATTGTAAGTGTAAAAATAAATTGAATTAACAAAAATGTTATTTTAAAAATTTATAATAAAAACAACACAAAATTAATTTTTATTACATAAATAAAATTTTGTATTAATGTATTTTAAAATATATGATTTGACAATATATAAATGGTGTAACAAAACTCTATTTAATATATATAAATTCTATACTATTTTATATAATTCATATATTACAAAAAATGGAAAATATAAAAATTATAAAGATTTGGCGACTGTATTGGTATTCATCGTCAAATGTGATATTTGGCATCGAATTCCTCCTACATTTGCTAAAAGGTTGACGGTGTATTAACATTTGGCGATTATTTTAGTAATTCGTTGTAAAAATGATATTTGACGACAAATTTGGAAAAGTGTCATTAAAAGTTTGAGGGTGTATAAAAATATGGAGACATTTATGAAAAACATCACCAAATGCTTTGAACGATTAAAAAAAGGAAAATGATGTTGTTTGTTCAATGACAAACGATGTCGTTTTACTATCTGCTTTAACAGATAACTAAAACCGCCCTCCCAAAAAAAAAATCCTACTCAATTTTTCCTCGTCCGCTACTTTCTTCTTTATTCTCTCCCTAGTCGCGACCTTCTGTCTTCTCTAGTCGTCATTGTTCTGTTCTTTCATTGAGGTAAGTCATCGATGCTTTTTTTGGTTTGTTTTGTGCTTCCTTTCACGTGTTTTGATTGTGTGATGTTGAACCGGTTAAGGATGGCTTTATTAAGTTGTTTGCATTGGTTTGGATTGTTTGTGATTGGAGTTTGTTTGGAATGCCTTAATGGAATTTGGAGTGTTTATTCCTCTTTTTTTTTTTTTTGCCAGTGTGTGTTTTCGATATGTTAGTACAGTGAATGTGTGTAGTGATGATAGTAATGAATATTTCTATATGGGTTATGTGTGTTGAATGGTTTGATTGAATGTGAATATGTGTTAGGAACTTTGTTTTACTACTACCTATAAGATGTTCGACTAAAGTTCACTTTGAATTGCTAATGTCACAATCAGATCCTAGTCCATTGGTTTCTCACCCTCCGTCGAAGTTTTCATTACTTACAAACTATTGTGAAGCCATCACTGCCACAAAGTCACTAAAACTTTATTAGTGGTAAGCTATTAGTTATATGCCTTGAAACTTTAGTTATAAGCATTTTCTACATTTGAAGTCCTAACCAACTCTATGAACAAATGTATTATATTAAATAAAATTTTGACTTTTTTGCAAGCCATGTTTTATGTTGAAGTCAGTCAATAATTATCTAACCTCGTCCTTCTTCTTTGTAGCTTATGGTTGTCTATCCGTCTAAGTAAGTCATCCAACTAATTTCAACCATATGTTTTTCTTTAATAGTACAAGCATTTAGGTTTGGGTTTTGTGTGAATGCAAATGTGTGGGTTTTTTACTTTGATGTTGATTGCAATATTCTTAAAATCGTTGATGAGTTTTTATGTTCTGCTTTAATAGTTTAAGTATTTATGTTTGGTACATGGGATAGTATATAGGATGGAAACTTATAATGTAGTTCCCATAAGGCTTATCAGTGAAATATTTCATAAGCCTAGAAGTCACAATGAGAAGTCCCTTTTGTGAGTCACAGGTGTAAACAATGCCACGTACCTTAGTGTTTATTTGAATTCAAACAGAGTAGATGAACTTGTACTGATTAATTAAGAAGTAATAATTTGTATTGATTATCATTATATTATATAAAACGAGGATTGCATTTAATAATTCAGTTATTTACTTTTAGTTGTATAGCTAGATGGATAAAAGTTGGATGTCTCATCAGAAACAATCCACTAAATAAGTAAAAAGAGTTACGAGTTTTATGTAATTTGTAAAAGATCAAATAGGTTATGAATGTTGAATTCATTGTCCATGTATAGATTACTTAAATGTCGATATTCAAATTCAAGATATGGTACACAATCACTTGCTAATCCAATGCATAGATAAATTCTATACTTCATGGCTTTATGAACATAAGGGTTGTAGTAGAAGTGTTGGTACAAGTGTTGATGACATTAACAATAATGATGTGAAGATGGAATTGGCATGAAGGTGAATGGGAATATTACTAACATCAATTTCAATGGGAATATTAAGTGTAAATGATTTAATCTTGCAAATATGAGGTGAATGGGAATATTACTAGCATCAATGTTAGTAAGACATGGTATAATAATGACCTTTTTATCCTTGCAAGTGAAGCAAGTTTTATACCTCAACGATACTATATTAGGCAACAATTGGAAGATTGTCCAAAAGTTTCAACATGGAAATCTCTTTAATTTTTTTGAAAGAGATAATGGTCTAATCAGTGAGGATGGTGATAAAGTATATCAAGAGCTTGAATCGGAGTTGAATAATGAAGGCATTCGAATAGAAGGTGTAGATATTTCATCATTCCATACGAGACATGTTGATCCCAACATAGTACAAATGGATGAAGTATAAGCCAATCTTATTATAGAAAGAGATGAATACTATCTTGAAGATGAATTATATGATAATGATGATACTTTGGCCGAATATAATAGTGATGAAGAGTCAAATCATAATGTAATTAATGAAGATGATGATGATGATTTTCAAGATCTTGATCAAGATGAATGAAGGTAAAAAATTGTTGTTTATATTATTTGAAAACTAACAAGCCACCATTTTAATTAAATTATGGTTAGCCATCATTAAAATCAGATAATTAACTTATGAGTAGCAATTTTATGGCCTAATAATTGTTCTCCATTGGCCAAAGACAACCCTTTATATATAAAGGGAGGTTTTAAATTATTGATATCCATTTAGAAAATTAAGTGTTTACAAATATATAAGAGGGGAGTCTCTGATTCTAGCTTTTTCCTAGAAATTTTGTAAAAGCAATGTATTTCATTATGCTTAATTCATTTATCTTTCACACACACACACACACACACACACACACATATTATAAAGGAGGAGAGTTTGATATTTTGTTTGAAGTTATTTTTAAGTTTTATTTGTACCTAATGCATTATAGGTAGTTGAAATGCACTTAGACAAAGGTTTATGTATAATATGTTGTGACGTATGTATAACTCTGTTAATAAGTTAAGATCATTGAAGCACTTCTTATTACTATGTTGGTTTGAGCACTTTTTATTACTATATTGTTTGAAGAAAAAATGACTTCCTTGTATGAAATGCACATCACTAAATAAATTAATGATTACTTTCTTGTTAGCGTTCATTCTATAAGCATGTAATAAAATTTGTAAAGAGTTGTTAACAATAGTACCAATACATATAACAAATTCCTTGTTGAAAGAAACTACAACTATATTAATGTTGATTTTTGAAACACAATTCAAAATTTCTTTATATTTGTTAGATTTGTCCTTTATAGACAAGGAAAAGTCAAGATATATAAAGTTTTTTATAGACAAAGAAAAGTCAAGATATATAAAGTTTTTACGTTAAACATTGTTTCTTTTAACTAACTATAAAAGGACAACCTCTTATAAAGATCTCTCCAACTCTAGAAAATCATAACAAACATTGAAATAATAATATATTAAAAATTAAAATTCTAAGGAATTAAGGTGGAAAGAAATACAATGGATGAAGATTAGCAATTGAACATGGTGTGTACATACATAGTAGTCAAAATTAAATGAGAAATAATCAACAACCTTTGATTTGGCATAAAGAGAAGAAGTAGGAAGGTATGTCATTGCCATAAGCTTAGCCGTAGCCACAACCTTCATATACCAAATTCTTACAATTAACAAATCATGAAAAATAATGAACAGAACACGTAAGAAATGTTTCTAATGTGATTCAAAATGTGGGGCCAAAGATTTGATCATCTTTGATTATATTTTGTTCATGTTTTGTCAAATGATCTGAAATGATTTAAGGAAAAAATTGACAAATTCTTTATATTATGATTCTAATTAGTTTTATTTTATATTGGAAAATCATTGAGAAATAATTTAATAATATCATTATAGATATTCAATATAATGGAATCCAGTAGAAATAAGGAAAGAAGGTGACAACAACCAAAATTGATCTGACCCCAACAATAGCTACATCAATTTGACCCTATCAAACAATAACCACCGAATTCAACTAGTGCTGAGGGATCTTCGTATATGTTAATCTTAACCACATATAACTAGACTTATGCTCAACTATATATTTACATGTTAATGAGTTTTTTTAATCATCATTCTTCTATTGTCAAGTTCCAATACTGACATAAGAAAAAGAGGTAGAGGTATCCATAAAGGTTTTGAGTTACAATTCATAAATGTTGCAATGAATCACAAGTTGTATATACATATTGACAACTCATAAGGTCATCCTGTTGACAATATCCAATTAGCAAAATTATCTAGTGAGTTAGGGGTCATTGTCAGGACTGAATTGCCTCATGCCAAGCAGTTAAAGGAAGAAAATTTGCTACAAAATGCTCAAGAAAAGTTTTAATTTTTTCAAATTTATTTAATTATACGCATTTTTAACTTATTTGAAGGTTAATTTCACTTTTACTTGTTATTCATAAATGAACCTCAATATCATCGATATCGAGAACCCTTAAGTTTCAAGTTGTGTGAGTTCACTGTTGAAACAAATTGCCAAGGTTCATAGTTATCAACTAAATAAATACTACAAATCTTTTCCTTCAGATGAGAAGGCAAGGAGACAAGTTCCCAAACAGGTGACTCTAGAAAACTAGAACCAAATGTGTAATTATTAGGCCTCTGCCAACATTAAGGTTTGTCTTCTTTTTCTTCACATTTGCTTCGATTAATCATTTTGCACAATTTAATGACTATTGCTTTTCTATATTTAGGAAAAGTGTAAGAAAGCCAAAGTCAATAAAGGAAAAATGAAAACTCCTCACAATCAAGGCCCCGAATCATTTGTTGTCGTACAAAATAAATTTGTAAGTTTTTTGTTTAGAAGTTATAATTATATCAGTAAATACAATATTATTTATTGTGTTTCAATTCTTTTATTCATAAAATAGAATCATAAGGAACTACATAGAGAAGAATGTGATAGGATCACACTCTATAAACTAACACACTACAAGAAAGGTGAAGGCTGGACGTTTGAAGAAGCCCAGAATAATTACGTAAGTATAAAATTTTGTTTAATTTTTAAGTTTATTTATTTATGTAATACTAACTAATAATATTTGAATTAAATATTGATTTCGTTTTTAAAATTTTAGAATAAGATGCAAGAGTTGCTGCAAAGATCATTATCTGACGGAAATGAGCCAAATGTAGATGTCATTTGCAACAATATCCTTGATACAAGATCAAGCTATATCAAAGGTCTTAGGTATGACCATAAGTTAATTGGTTCATTCTTATTACGAACAACATTTGTAGCGATGTTTTAAGAGGATAATCGGTCGTTTAAGGCTACTTTATAATGTAATAGAACGTAATAAATAAAAGTTAGATCATATTGAACAAAAGTTGGCCAAGTTTGAAAAGATAGTCTAACAAATACTTGGCTCAAATTATTTAAATAGTGGTGATGATGAAAATGAGTGTTAGTTTATACATACATTTTTCTGTCAACATTTGTAATTAACATGTAATGACATTTTATTTTTATTTTTAATTATTTTTAATTTTATTTAATTAATTATAAATCAAAAATATAAATATTACAAAAATAGGATGGATTAAAAATCTTGCCAATATTATAATTAAATGAAAAAATTTTAATAGTAATGCTTAGTAAAAAATCAAAATTCTTCACCAAAACTTTTTAATTACATTCCTGAAAACGTCACCAATAATTTTTAAAAATTAAATAAAAATGTGGCTAAAAAGAGTTGGCTATGATTTTAAAATCGTCGTCAAAACTTTTTAGCTACGTTCCCTAAATCGTCATCAATAACTTTTATCTACATTCTGAAAACCATCACTAAATATATTTTATTACAAAAACTTAATCGTCGCAAAACATTACTACCTATATCTACGGTAATATAGCTAATAACTTTTAGCCACGAAAAGAAAGTGTCCCAAGATATCATTGGCAACGATTTGTTTTATCCTCACCTATCTCTTTGGAAATGTATTCGAGATTAGAGTGAAATATAATTTGCGATGATTTTGTGAAAACATCATAGATAATATTTTGCTTATGTGATTTTGCAACGATTTGTGGGACGAATTTTGTTGTCGCTAAAAAGTTTTATCAACAAATTTAGGGCTTTTAATGACCAAAATATTTGTTGCCAAAAGTCCCTTCTATTGTACTGTCATTACCTGAACCACAACCAAATGGATGTCTAATGTTAACTAACAATAGGAACGTAGAGAGGAATATAGGCTTTTCTTCAAGAGGAGAAGGTTTAACCACTCATAATCCAGAAAAGAGAATCTGGTGTGTTATAGTAGGTGACCCCAAAATTTATTGTAACCTTAACTATTTCTCATATGCAATAGAAGACTCTCATATAGTCTCATTGTCAATTGAGATCCTACAAATAAAAGCATCTCATTAGTATGCTATACTAGTAGAATACCTTATAAATAAAAGGCCATGTTTTCCTTAAATATAACTTTGGACAAAGAAGAAATGGAGCAAACTTGACTTGGAGAAGACTTTATCAATAATACGTAATTTTCCTCTCTACGTTTAATTCTAAAGTGGACATTTAAAGGATCCTAGAACTTGATTCTTAGCACATATCTAAAAAGCCTTTAATTTTGTAAAAAATGAAGTCAAAATAACACTAGAAAACTAGAGAAAGTTGAACATCTCTATATGGCAAGCTTTTATAATGTTCCCTTATAATGTTAGATAGTAGCAAGGTTGAATTATTTAGCCAGTATAATAGACAAGCCAATCTTCTTATATGCACAATGAGCTAAATTAAGTAGGATTGAGTATGCAAGAGTTTGTATTAAAGTAGAAAGGGACATGGTATTGCTTGAGAATTTGAAGCTCAAGAGATTAAACGACGAAGTGAGATGGATCTAGTTCAAATAACCATGTCATATTAGGGGAAATTGTCAAAGCCTCTTAACAAAGGATGGAGCACTATTAGGAGAATATCTAAAATTGGGAGCTCCAATGGAATTATGAATTTGAACTAAAACAATGAATAAGATCCTTATAGCATTACAAAAGGCAATATAAAGGAGATCACGGTCAAGAAAAATGGAAAAATACCTCAGGAGTCACTTTTGAAATAAGACTAGATTTATTGACCAACTAATATATGTAATTGCCAAATATAAAAAGATCATTTATGCAGACCATTATAATCAAAATAAGGAGATCATTAATATAGAACTAATAGGAATTTCTCATGTAACAACCTAGATCACCTTCCCATAGATATTGTCCACTTTGGACTTTAGCCCTAGTCCAAACCCTTACGGTTTTGCTCTTCCTAGCCCAGCTAGGAAAACGTGTCTTTTGGGGGAGACCTAGTCTCCTTACTGCCTAGCAGCTTGGGTATTGGCTCCGATACCATTGTAACATCTCAGACCACCCTCCTATAAATATTGTCTGCTTTGGGCTTTGAGCCCAGCCCAAACCCTCACGGTTTTGCTCTTCCTAGCCTAGCTAGGAAAACAAATCTTATGGATATACTTTATTCTCCTCTCCAACCGATGTGAGATTTCACACTACCCACCCCCCTTAGGGCCCAGCCTAGCTGGCATACTGACTTGGGTACTGATTCTAATACCACTCATAATAGCCCAGACCACCCTCCTATAGATATTGTCCACTTTGAGCTTTGGGTCTAACCAAAACACTCACGGTTTTGCTCTTCCTAGCCCAGCTAGGAAAACACATCTTTTGGGGGAGACCTAGTCTCCTTGTTGCCTAGCTCTGATACTATTGTAACAGCCTAGACTACCTTTCCATAGATATTGTCCGCTTTTGCTCTTCCTAGCCATGTTAGGAAAACGCGTCTTTAGGGGAGAGGTTTCCATACCCTTATAAGGCGTACTTTGTTATCCTCTCCAACAGATGTGAGATTTTACACTATTAACCCTCCTTAGGGCCAGCCTAGCTGGAACAATAGTCGGGAACTGACTCTGATACCATTGTAACAGCCCAGACTACCCTCCTATAGATATTGTCTGCTTTGAGCTTTGGGCCCAACCTAAACTCTCAAGGTTTTGCTTTTCCTAGCCCAGCTAGGAAAACGCGTCTTTTGGGGAAGACCTAGTCTCCTTACTACCTAGCAACTCGGGTACTAGCTCTGATACCATTGTAATAGCCCAGACCACCCTCCCATAGATATTGTCCGCTTTGAGCTTTAGGCCCAGCCCAAACCCTCACAAGCTCTTCCTAGCCCAGCTAGGAAAACACGTCTTATGGGGGAGAGGTATCCATACCTTTATAAGGCATACTTCGTTCTCCTCTCCAATTGATGTGAGACTTCACACTATCTACCCCCTTTAGGGCCCTGCCCTCTTTAGGGTCTAGCCTAGCTGGCAAAACAGGTCGGAAATCAGTTTTGATACCTTTGTAATAGCCCAGACCACCCTCCCATAGATATTGTCCGCTTTGGACTTTGAGCCTAGCCCAAATCCTCACGGTTTTGCTCTTCTTAGCTCAGCTAGGAAAACTTGTCTATAGGGGAGACCTAGTCTCCTTGCTACCAAACAGCTCGGATACTTGCTCTAATACTATTGTAACAGCCCAGACTACTCTCGCATAGATATTATCCGCTTTGGCTTTAGGCCCAACCTAAACCTTTACGATTTTGCTCTTCTTAGCCTAGTTAGGAAAACACGTCTTATGGGGAAGAGTTATCCATAGGAATGACAATTTTGGCCCGGCCCGTCTTTTGGCCCGGGTTGGACGGGCCACGGTCAGCCAGTCCGTGGCCTGCCGACTTTATCAAAAATGATGTCGACCGGCCCGCCAATCGGGGGGGCCCACGGGCCTGGGGCTGGGGGCCGGTGGGCCTATCGGCAGGCTGACTATCTTATCCCACGACCCGCCATAGCTGAGGCCGGGCTAGGTCGGGCCGAGCTCATTACCATGTCTGGGTATCCATACCCTTGTAAGGCATATTTCGTTCTTGTCTTCAACCAATGTGAGATTTCACACTATCCACCCCCCTTAGGGCCCAGCCTAGCTAGCACAACGGTTCAGGAACCCACTTTGATACCATTGTAACAGCCCAAACCACCCTCTTATAGATATTGTCCCCTTTAGGCCTAGCCCAAACCCTCATGATTTTGCTTTTCCTAGCCCAGCTAGAAAAACGCGTCTTTAAGGGAGAGGTTTTCATACCCTTACAAGATGTACTTCGTTTCCCTCTCTAGCCGATATGAGATTTCACACTATCCACCCCCTTAAGGCCCAACCCTCTTAGGGCTCAGCCTAGCTGGCATAATGGGTCGGGAATCGACTCTAATACCTTTGTAATAACCCAGACCAACCTCCCATAGATATTATCCGCTTTGGGCCCAGCCTACACCCTCAAAGTTTTGTTCTTCCTAGTCCAGCTAGGAAAACGCGTATTTTGGGGAGACCTAGTTTCCTTGCTGCCTAGCTACTCGGGTACTGGTTCTGATATTATTGTAACAGCCCAGACCATCTTCCCATAAATATTGTATGCTTTGGGCTTTAGGCCCAGCCCAAACCCTCATGGTTTTGCTCTTCCTAGCCCAACTAGGAAAACGCGTCTTATAGGGGAGAGATATCCATACTCTTATAAGGCATATTTTGTTCTCCTCTCCAACCGATGTGGGATTTCACACTATCTACCTCCCTTAAGGCCTTGCCCTCTTTACGACCCAGCTTAGCTGGCACAATGGGTCGGGAACCGGCACTGATATCTTTGTAACAGCCCAGATCACCCTCCCATAGATATTGTCTGCTTTGGGCTTTGGGCCTAGTCCAAACCTTCATGGTTTTGCTCTTCCTAGCCCAGCTAGGAAAACGCTTCTATAAGGGAGAGCTTTTCATGCCCTTATAAGGTGTACTTCGTTTCCCTCTCCAGCCAATATGGGATCTCATACTATCCATCCCCCTTAAGGCCCAGCCTAGCTAGCATAATGGATCGGGAATCGACTCTGATACCTTTGTAATAGCCCAGACCAACCTTCCACAGATATTGTCTGCTTTGCACTTTGGACCCAACCTGAACCCTCACGATTTTGCCTTTCCTAGCCCAGCTAGGAAAACGCGTCTGTTGGGGGAGACCTAGTTTGCTTGTTGCCTATCTACTCGAGTATTGACTCTAATACCATTGTAACAGCCGAGACCACCCTTCCATAGATATTGTCAGCTTTAGATTTTAGGCCCAGGCCCTCACGGTTTTGCTCTTCCTAGCCTAGCTAGGAAAACATGTCTTATGGGGGAGAGATATCTATACCTTTATAAGGCACACTTCGTTCTCCTCTCTAACTAATGTGAGATTTCACACTATCCACTCCCTTAGGGCCCTACCCACTTTACGGCCTAGCCTAGCTTGCACAACGGGTCGGGAACTGGCTCTGATATCTTTGTTATAGCCCAAACTATCCTCCTATAGATATTGTCCGCTTTGGGCTTTAGGCCTTGGGCCTAGCTCAAGCCCTCATGGTTTTGTTCTTCCTAGCCCAGCTTGGAAAACGCGTTTACAGTGGAGAGGTTTCCATACCTTTCCATACCTTTATAAGGTATACTTCGTTTCCCTCTCCAGTCGATATGGGATCTCACACTATCCATCCCCCTTAGGGCCCAGCCTAGCTGGCATACCAACTCGGGTGCCGGCTCTGATACCACTTATAACAGCTCAGACCACCCTCCTATAGATATTGTCCGTTTTGGGCTTTAGGCCCAGCCCAAACCCTTAGGGTTTGTTCTTTTTAGCTTAGCTAGGAAAACGCGTCTTTTGGGGAAGACCTACTCTCCTTGCTACCCTCCAGTAAATATTGTCTGCTTTGAGCTTTGGGCTCAGCCCAAACCCTCATAGTTTTGCTCTTCCTAACCTAACTAGGAAAACGCGTCTTATGGAAGAGATGTTTCTATACCTTTAAAAGACATACTTCGTTTATCCTCTCCAATTAACTTGACATTTCACATCTCAAAGTGTTAGGGATAAAAGCAAATTGCCTCTAGAGGAACATAAAGTGAATTTTTCAGCCACGAAAAGGCCAGGTAGGAAAGGAAGAAGCCTCAGATAAGTTCTTGGAATATTCCTTCCTCTTCATGCCCTTTCTATTTTGAAATGTTTGAGGGATAAACAAACCAAATAAGTAATAAATGGTTCAAAACCTTTTTTCTAGAAAAAATATATTTTAATAAGAATTTTGGATACCAAATAAAAGTTGATAGCGAAATGGACAACTAATGGGTTCTTGAAAAATTTTGAAGCTCCCCGTCCAACCATCAACACTTCTACAATGGAAGAATAATGGCTGGTTTTTAACGATAATAAGTTCAAATTGACTATGCTCATTTTACTAATCAATTTTTTAACTTAAACCATTTTCATCCATAACATCCTAATCCGGATTAGTGTGTCTATTATCAATGTTGTCAATTGGACGTTTCAAAGGCATACATTATAGCTAGCATTGAAGAATATCCAAGCCATTATGTAGGACCTATGAATATTAGTGGATGAATTCAACAATACAATGTTTGCTTAAGGGACTAAAAGTAGGAGATTGATTCAAAAATACTTATATGATGATTTAAGGCATTATGAAGGACAAATTGGAGCCTCGAATCCCAAGCTCTAATGGTTAGTTCTTTACTTAGGATAATAAGCAAAGTGATGACTGATTGATTAACAAAAATTTAGATTGAGCATTAGTTAATGATGTTTGAATGTCTAACTACCACTCAAGTTTAGCCTTCTTTGGCAATTTTATGAGTTATGACCATTCGTTTATTAAGATAATATTCTTAATATTAAACATATCAAAGCTCCGTTTAAGTTTACTAACAATTGATACTTGAACATTATAAAAACAAATAATTTAGTATCTATTTAGATAATTTTTTAAAATAATTAAAATTTAAGTAAAAATGGGTAAACGGGGCCTAATATTAATATCTTCAGACAATTAACTCCTAGCATTTTCTTGAATGAATACTAGAGATACAATTAAATAGTTAAAACCATTGATTAAGGATTTACTTCATTTGGTAGTTCCTGGAGCTGATAAAGGAACCTTGGTCCAATGACAAAAGCCCATGGAAGTCTACAATTGGTTAATTTATCTATCATCGTACGTCGAGATTTAAAAGCGACTCAAAAGAAGTTTACGTGTTTGAGTTGAGGCTGAGCAATTGAAATTGGTTATTTATGACGTGCACAAAACTTGACCTTTTGTCGTCGATGGGCCTTTGCCACTTTGCCACTCTGACTCTCCTCTTCTCTTCTCCACCTTTTCTATTTCACTCCACCTGTTCAGTTGAGTAGTTGATTTAAATAACAGATATGTCGAAGTTACTGCTTCTTCACGCTCCTCACTTCACTCCTCTCCGCTCCCGCGCCATCGCTTCTGTCCTCTCAAAGCCCCACTTATCCTTCACTCTCCTTTCCTCTGACCTCCGTCACTACCATCACCACCGCGTCCTTATCTCCAATTCTCCCTCTCCCTTTTTTTCCGCTCCGTGCTTGCTTCACCGCAGAACCTTCTCTCTTCACGCTTTCGACTCCTCCACCTCCGAAGAAGAGAAAGCGAAAGCGAGTGTAGAATCTGAAGCTAAACGAAATGAAAATGATGAGAGAAGTTCTGATGGGGATTATCCAAGCGGTGATTTTCAGTTTAGAGAATTCGGAGCTTGGGAACGTTTTCTTGTTAAGCTTCGAATGCTCATCGCCTTCCCTTGGGAGCGGGTTCGTAAAGGCAGTGTCTTGACTATGAAACTTCGAGGCCAGGTTTTTTTCTTTCCTTTTTTTTCCCTACTTCTTTTACAGTTAGAACTGCCACTTTATCACTTACAGAGTGTTTGATTCTCTAATTTTCCTGACTTTTGTTGCGATTCAATGTCAGATAAGTGATCAGCTAAAGAGCAGGTTCTCTTCGGCCCTATCTCTGCCTCAAATTTGCGAGAATCTTGTTAAAGCTGCATATGATCCTCGTATTTCTGGTGTTTATCTCCACATTGAGTCCTTGAATTGTGGATGGGCTAAAGTCGAAGAAATTCGGAGGCACATTCTTAATTTCAAGAAATCAGGTGGTAGACAAGAATAAGTTATAAATATTTTCTAATTTAGTTCTCCAGTTGTTAGCTGCAATAAATAATTTTTTTCTCCCATTTGTATGCAATTCTTTTGGAAATATACCAACCGGTGTTTTATGCATTGAAGCTCCATGCAATGCCTGGTGGGCTTCCATTAACGAGTGCGTGTGCCCACATTTGTGTTAGAATATGGTGTTCATCATCTTCTTACTACTTAAGCTTTTCTTCCATGTATATGATATTTCGGCATTTATCAGTTTCCTGTGTGAAGATATCTTGCATTGTGATGAGATATTGTTTTCTAGGACCAGTTTTTTTTTTTTCCTGCATTATTTCAGTCAACTACTTCTGGATGTGTAGATCATCGAAACCTTTTAGGATATGTAAGATTTTTTTGGTTCTGAATATAAACGTTTTTCAACTTCATAAATATATATGCCAGTCTTTATCAAACGGTGGAGAAACACGAGTACTACTCTGCGATTGGCCAATAGCTGACAGACATTCTCCTGCAACAACTATAACAAAAATGATTTTATGTTCCATGGTACTGCTAGGTAAATTCATCATTGGATATGTCCCTGCTTGTAGAGAGAAAGAATATTATCTTGCCTGTGCCTGTGATGAGCTATATGCCCCGCCAAGTGCTTATTTTTCTCTGTATGGATTGACTGTTCAAGCATCTTTTCTCCGAGGTTAGTAAGGCAAGCTTTTCTTCTTCTTCTTTTTTTATTTTTTTTTACGTTTATCAAATTTTGGAGACATGATGGAACCTTAATTGTCTGCGGTGATCTTCAAGTTGGGAAAAGGTTGAAACCAGTTGTTTGCAGTGAAGTGATCATATGCTGCAGAAAATGATTTAAGTCTGCTTCATCTTGTCATTTTTACGCTTAAACATATGTCCATAGCATCCTTGCTGGAAGGCTATCATTTGAAAAAGGGTATCGTCTTATTGCTGTTTGATCACTTAATCAAAAGTGGGTTTGTGTTGTTAACAAGATTAGTCTTGTCAATTAACTGCCCTTTTGTGCAGAAAATTTGTATTTTCTGGTTGAAATATTTTTTCTTAATCATATAGTAAGAGTCATTCAGTGAGCATGTTACGGTGTGTATATTAATGTCTGCCTGCTGGCATACCATTACTTGAAGTGTCACTTGAATAAATGGATTAGTAGTCACTGGATATCTGATCTTCATGCTGGAGTCTATCTTGGATTATGATAAATAATTCATCAGTCCTTTGAAAATGATCATAAAGATGGAAAGAACTAGGACCATTGAAATTGTGGTCACTGAAATCAAAAGTTAGTTGTGTGCTCTCACAAAATTCCAGTTCTGAAGTGAAGTTTCATCTTGGTGTGGGCTATGATAATGGAAGCTTTTGATAAATTAGATGCTTATAAATTGCTATTAGGTTCTAAGATTCCATTATAAGTCAGATGTTGCAGAAGTGTTCATAGGTCGTTTTTTTAATTTTCTTAGAAACTAATCGAAAGGAATTTGACCGTCAAATATCAAGAGCTAAGATTTCATTGCTGAGAAGTGATCCTTAAAATATGAAATCCATGGTGTTTGCATTTTCTCTTCACCTTTTGGGACTGCTTCTGAATACTTGTGTGCTTTTCAATTCTTCTAATCTGTTTTTGCTCCTGAGGTGCTCCCATACATCCATTCTGCAATGACAGTCATGTTTAGAGTAAATTTTCTTTACTGTATTTTCCACTCTCTCAAACTTTTTGTCATGTGAAGATTGTGACACACATTTGCAGCTGATCCTCATTACACAATGATTCTTTAGGTGTCTTGGAGAATGTTGGAATTGAACCAGAAGTGCAAAGGATTGGTAAATATAAAAGTGCCGGTGATCAACTAACACGCAAAACTATGTCAGAAGAGAATTGTGAAATGCTGACTGCAATACTTGATAATATATATGGGAATTGGCTGGATAAAGTTTCTTCCACAAAAGGTTCTTCTTATCTTAGTGTTTTTCTTGATCCTATAATATGTGAGATTCACTGGCTTCTTCAAATTTTTGCAGGGAAAAAAAGAGAGGATATGGAGAATTTCATCAATGGAGGAGTTTATGAAGTAGAAAAACTAAAAGAAGAGGGGTTTATAACAAAAATACAATATGATGATGAGGTACACAAAATCTTTTCCTAGGTTTTTCAGAAGTGCAATGTGTTTTCAATATGAGTTAAGGCTCTGTGAATCCAAAAAGAGTTTCCGAAAATTTAAAGTGTGAAACAACCGTGTTATGCTTTGTGCCCAATGAGAACTTATATATTCTGTGATAATTGAAGTTCTTGTGAACTTTTCCATACCTTGAAAATGCATGGCAAAGCATGTCACTATATTTTACATTTGACAAGTGCGCCCAGCTGGATAGGAAATGCTTAGTTTCCTTACGTTTATAGAAGAAGCTTTTGTTTCACGTTAATTCTAGCATCCTAATGAAACTTATTTCATGCAGATTATCTCAATGTTGAAACAAAAACTAGGTGTGCAAATGGAAAAAATTCTGCCTATGGTTGACTATAGGTATTTCTGCATTTGTATAGCTTCTATTGCATGCAAGTCAGCTAGGGGATCATTTTAGTTCGCTGACAATTTTATTGCCCCAATATTTGTGACCAGTGGAAATTAAAATTTGGGATCTTCGAGCTTTATATTTGTCAATTCAGTTGTTCTTGAGTCGTACTCAAGGTCTTATGCTAATGCTGGCTGTTTTTCAACCTTGTATAATATTTCTATTTTTATTTTTGAATAATAAAATGTGTGTAACTGCTATATGACATCCAAATATCTCAGGGAAACACTGATTCTTGATGCAATATGCTCATTCATTAACTTTTATATCTGTAGTTTTCTCAATTTCAAAGTTGCAGTCTCTGTATTTTTCTGAAGTCTGCACTTGGAACAAAGTTTATGTAACCTGTGCTATTGTTCAAATGTCCTTACTTTTTAATATTAGAGAATCTGTCGCTTTATGAGCACAAAACTGTTGCAGATCTTGTACTTGTACTTGTTCTTGTTTATGCTTATTATATGATAATCACTTTGTATTTCTAAATGTGATCTCTTTTATCTGTAAAGATGCGGATGTAAAACCCAAATTATTTTTTTCATCCCTTACTGTATGCGCAGGAAATATTCACGAGTTAGGAACTGGACTCTTGGTTTAACAGGCGGCAAAGACCTAGTAGCTGTGATCAGAGCCTCTGGTGGCATTACACGCATTCGGAGTCCTTTAAGTTTCCCTGGTTCTGGTATCATTGCAGAACAACTAATTGAGAAGATTCGAAGTGTCAGAGGTTAGAATCTTTCTTCTCGGTTAACTCATTTCTTTTCTGTATATTGTGAATTGTGATGCAAAGTGCAAATTCTCCACATACTTGAATGTTGTTATTTAAGCAAGGATGACATTTTTCTTTCTTTTTATTTTTCCTTCTCTGTTTCCTAACATAGATTCATGTTTCTGGATACATATTCCACATTGGAAAATGAGCTTTTCAGTTGTTTGGGTAACTTGTGTGGGTAAAGTTTAGATAGATGTTGATTGAGCCCAAGGTTTGTGCAAATATATAGAATTCAGATTTTGTCCAAGGGAAGAAAATGCCACCTATATTTTAACAATTCCAATCCTGTCTTGAATTAGCAACAAGGTAATGCGGTCAATCTGAATGCTTATAACAAGTACATCTCTCTTACATCCAAAAAAAATTGTGTTATACAGTTATAGGGAATTGAATTCTCAACAGTTAAGCATATAAAATTAGGCCATCATGTCATGTCAGCTTTGGAATTAATTATTCTGGGTTTCTTTTTGGGTTACCGATTATACATAAAGCTAATGCCGGACTGTCAATCAGAGTCAGTTAAATATGGGTGAGATGCAAATGGTCTGTAATTATTCTATTTAGGTTATAGTATACTAGTAGTATTAGAAAGATTTAGATTGTGTGCTTAACTAATAATTAGTTTTATACCTAGCTTAGAAGGAATTAGCCAAAACATTGAAAATAGAGGGGTTAGCTTCATTACTACATTGCAGTAAAACTTCTTTGTCCGTTGTGTCTTCCTGTCTTTGACCTAAGCTTCAATCACTTATTTCATTCCGAATTCTGCTACTATCCTTATTCACATCAAACGGTAGATACGTCCTGCCCTTTTTCTTTGCCACATTAAATGCTATATCTTTACAGCTAGAAGCGTACCATTTCTTTTGTGTGCTTGGGTGATTTTCATTCACTTCATTGTTTTAATTCTTTTAACTTTTGCTAGAATCAAAAAGATATAAAGCTGCCATTATTCGAATTGACAGTCCTGGGGGTGATGCCCTTGCTTCTGATTTGTAAGTTTGCTACAATTGAATCTTTATGTTACAGTTTTAATTCTTTTCCCTTTTCTTCTTCCAGTTAATGTGTAAATATTTTAATTATAATAATTTGACATTGTTGCTGAGTTATGACACTCCTTTGAAAGTTTGATCTCAGTGACATTATGTCATGAATATCATCTTGTAGTTAGAATCAATTACTCTTTCCTTTTATTTAATGCAAGGATTTGGAAACATGTAGAACACAAATCTTTTGTAACGTTGTCTTTGTTAGAAAAACACTTTGTTGTCTCCATAGGAAAGGATCGCCTGATTATCAGATTCAGTTTTTGTGCAACAACATTATTTTTGTATGATGGGCTTGTCCTGACCATCATTTCATAAGAACTAAACAATGCTGCTGACTTTACCCACTTAATGTGTTCACCATGCCTTATCCTTTTAGAATCTCATATTGGGTAGTCCATTTTAATCAACTCTGCTATCATTTCCAAGCCTCTTATGCCATATCAAATGGGTAAACTAATAATTGCATCTTGGGTAGCTGTTGAGTTTGGTTTGAATTGGCAGCTTACCGCCAAAATTCATACACTATTTGTTAACATGTATTTGCAGAGTAACATATACAATGAGTATGAGACGATGTCTTACTAAATTATGATGTCTACTGATTTGATAAGTATCTACTAGGTCTTTATTGAGTCTTTCAAGTTTATAATGTACAGAATGTGGAGGGAGATCAGACTTTTGGCTGAATCAAAACCTGTTATTGCATCAATGTCTGATGTAGCAGCAAGTGGAGGATACTATATGGCAATGGCTGCAGGGACCATTGTTGCAGAAAACTTAACTTTAACCGGTTCAATTGGGGTTGTTACAGGTGAAACTAATATCAAACGTTTAGTTAAGTATAACTAAAAGATATGTGAAAACCACTAGATAATATTCTCTTCCTTTCCCTAGATCCAGTAGGAACAATGGTCTGTATTTGGTTTGATTTTGTTTTAGAAAATCCTCACTGTAGTTGAGCTTAGAGTTGCTGATATAGAGCACAACCATGAAAACAAATTTGGGGACAATAGGGAACTTTAAATTACTATTTATTAGACTATGATAAATTATCCGTGTTCATGGTCCTCATAATTGTCTCTTGTAGGGAAGTTTAACTTGGGGAAACTGTATGAGAAGCTTGGCTTTAACAAGGAGATTCTGTCAAGAGGTAAATATGCTGAGCTCCTGGCAGCTGAACAACGGCCTTTGAGGTAGGAGATCTTGTTCTCTTTCATCTAACCCTTCATATTATGTTGCTAGTCTTTTAAAAACAGAAATTTGGGTCCATCTTCGCAAGATAGATTGAGATAAATTTCATTTTACATGTTTCGTTGACTTCACTTAGAGGCAAGAGCAATTTCCTCTGCTTTTTGGTTTGTCCTATGATACGCTATAATGCTTGAAGAAAATTAACTAGCATAAATTTCCAGACCAGATGAAGCTGAACTTTTTGCAAAGTCTACTCAGCATGCATACGAGCAATTTCGAGACAAGGCAGCATTATCAAGGTCAATGCCGGTATGCTTTACACATGCCTAAAAATTGATACCATTGAAGCAAGAGAAAACATTGGTGTTCGAGAGGGAAAATTTATGAAGTTATGAAATGAAAGATAATGGGAGTTTATGCTTCTTGCAGGTAGACAAGATGGAAGAGGTTGCACAAGGCAGAGTCTGGACTGGGAATGATGCTGCTTCACGAGGTCTAGTTGATGCCCTTGGCGGGCTTTCACGTGCTGTTGCCATAGCAAAACAAAAGGCGAATATTCCCCAGGACAAGCAGGTTGGTTTGAACTTCTTCAGCTTCATCAACTCCATGGATCTAGTACACATTTTAGATAATATATTTTGGATTCCAAACTTATTTCAATTGAATACACTAGGTTTTATTTTTGACACAAGTTTCCCCTTGGATTGATTGTTCAAAATAGAGTTCAAACTAGCACAATAAAGATGTTAGTCTACCAGTGCTTGCATACTGTTAATTGGCATATTGTTTCTTGATTCCTCCTATAGTTGAGGCCAAGTTAAAAGTTCATTGCCGCCATGTCCTCTTAGTTGGTTTTGGGCACAAGATGCTTTTGCATGCAAATGAAGCCACTTTCCACTTGTTGGCCTGTTAAGCAGCTGTAGGTCTAGTGGATTAAGAATATCCAAGGAACTAGCCAATTTCTGCCTATGTGTGTGTTAATGTGTTCGGAAACAAATCCTGACTATTCTTTCACTGCCTAGGTCACTCTTGTTGAGTTGTCAAGACCTTCCCCTACTCTTCCAGAGCTCTTGAGTGGCATAGGAAATTCTGTAGCTGACGTGGACAGAAGTTTGAAAGAACTGCTGCAAAATCTTTCACTTTCTGATGGAATTCAAGCCCGGATGGATGGAATCTTGTTCCAGAGGTTGGAGGAAGCATCTTATGCTAACCCCATCATGAATTTGATAAAAGATTACCTTTCTTCCATCTAGTCTTTTCTCTTTACTGTTTTTTTTTTTGAAAAATGAAAGAAATTATATTAATCATAGCAAAAGCTATCACACCATTAAAATGGGTCATAGTGTTAGACTGTAATCAGTACATACTGCGATGACAGCTAAATTGATAAAATAAAATAAAAAACAACGTTTACAACTTCCAGCTGTTTTTCAACGCTTTGCTAAGTGTACTATGCTTGTTGTGAGCTATAAATGCGGCTTAAACTCAATCGATGATGTGTTTAACGATGTGATATTTTCTTTCTTCGATTTTCATATATAACCTCTTGTGTCTCTCCCTTCAAATGAAGTAGACGGTGGTAGTAAAAGTTGTTTTAATAAGTATTCTATTTGGTTCACCTCGCTTGATCCAAACAATAATCATGTTAAGTGTCTCCCTCCATTCAAATGTAAACCGGGGTAGTTGTAGCATACTCGTTATCCTACCTCGGCTAATGATGCAGATTGGGGAGGTCCATTGTATTTAATCATTTTATGTTAAACCGTGTACAAGATAACTTTCATTGCAAAATGAAAAGTCACAGCTTGGCACTTGTACCGCAGTGAAGAAACTTCAAATGCTTGAAATGTCTTGTGATGATTCCGATATTAGACGAGCTCGTAACAATTTCCTCGCCATTTTCAAACCTTGATTTCAAAGTACTAAAGGTCTGTAAGAAGCTGTGGCTGTTATGGAGTAATTTCTGAACAAGATGCTTACAAAAACGGGGATTTGCTTCTTTTTTTTTTTTTTTTGGCTATTTCAAATCGCATTGATCGTGGCATTTGCAGTGATTCCACAGCCGCAGCAGTATAAATTTCGTGATTTTGTTCGTGGGGAGATCGAATTCAACGATTCCAATGCAAGCCTTATGTGCAACTGTGAGTGTATACAGAAAACTGGTAACCAGGACAAAGCTGGAGTCTGATAGCCAACAAATTTATACATTCCTGGTCCCACAGATCGCAGATGAGCTGGCAAGCCGTAGGATATTTTTGTCGAACTATAATCAGTCTTGGAATTGGAAGGTGCCACTTGCTTACATGCTATTGCTGAACTCATTATCCAAAATAAATCTCAACTACTTGGCACTGTGACCGAACAGCCTCGTCTTGTCTCAGGTGTCTGCTCTGCGGTCATCTGCTGCTGGCTCTGTTTAACCCCCAAAATTTTTAACTTCTTGATGGAGTTGAGGATGTGGTTTAGACTTTGACTTATGTTTGGTATTTGACTACATTACCTTAACAAACCATGCATCGTCTTGACTAGGTAACCAACTGTGATCTTTTGTTATCACATGTGTTCCGAGAATTTCACTTCTTTTTATTGTTGTTTTTGGTTCAATGGTTCTGCTTGATTCCACGTATATGTTGGGTGTGCTTCTATCATGAAAGTGTCTGGTTCTTGACGTTTTTGAAAGTCAACAACCATGGCCTCGCTGGAACAGTTAAACATCGGCTTCGCCTTTACGCACTTGCACGGTTATACGACAAGGCCACATGAGTTTCACACCCGTCGTTCAATTGCCAAGCCAAGAACATTCCTCTCATTATCTACACAAACTCACCAGGACCACTCTTCAACTCTAACCAGTCACGCTACTCATCAGCTACCATTTCTGGAAGAGATTACCAATCTCTGCGACAGTGGTAATCTTCTTAAAGCTTTGGCCCTTCTTCAAGTAGGCCCCCAAAAGGATGCTCTTTCGAATTCGTTAACAATAAAAGAAGCACTGGGGATGTTAATCCAAGCCTGTGGCCAAAGAAATGATGTGGAAACTGGCCGAGAACTTCATGAACTTGTTCGGAAGTCCATCCATTATTGCAATGATTGTGTACTTAATACCCGTCTCATTTCCATGTATGCCATGTGTGGATGCCCCAAGGATTCTCTTTGTCTGTTTAGAAGTTGTCAGAGAAAGAATTTGTTTATGTGGAATGCAGTTATTAGTGGGCTTACGAGGAATGAACTTTATGACGATGCTATTCTTACGTTTGAGGAAATGATTTCGAGTACAGAGTTCCTGCCTGATAATTTTACTTTCCCTTCTGTTATTAAGGCTTGCAGTGTGCTTGTGGATGTTAGCTTGGGGAAGGTGGTTCATGGGATGGCGATAAAGATGGGTTTGGTTTTTGATGTGTTTGTGGGTAACGCATTAATCACAATGTATGGGAAATATCATTTTGTTGAGGAAGCATCAAAAGTTTTCCATCTTATGCCAGAGAGGAACTTGGTTTCATGGAATTCAATGATTTGGGGGTTCGTTGAAAGTGGTTTTTCTGGAGAGAGTTTTAAAATGTTGACAAAGATGTTGGAGGGAGAGGATGAACTGTTACCGGATGTGGCGACGATGGTAACTCTGTTACCTCTCTGCGCTAGAGAATTAAATGTTGGAATGGGCAGGGGGCTTCATGGTTTGACAGTAAAACTTGGCCAGTCTTTGATGGTAAGCAATGCGTTGGTCGACATGTATTTAAAATCTGGCTACTTGCTTGAGGGTCAAATGCTATTTGATAAGAATGTAAATAAAAATGTGGTTTCTTGGAATACTATTATCGGGAATTTTTCTGCAAAAGGAGAAACCAGCATAGTGTATGATTATTTGCGAAAAATGCAAAACCAATGGAAGGAAGTCAAGGTCGATGAGGTTACTGTCTTAAATGTCTTGCCAGTTTGTTCGGACAAATCCCAGGTACTGAGCTTGAAGGAATTGCATGGTTACTCTCTTAGACATGGGTTACATCATGATGAACTCGTTGCAAATGCTTTAATTGCGGCCTATGCTAAGTGTGAAATGCTTCGTTCTGCTGAGCATGTTTTCCAATGTATTGAAACAAAGACTGTGAACTCTTGGAATGCCCTTATTGGTGGATATGCACAGAACAATGATCCTGGAAAGGCTTTAGATTCTTTCGTTCAAATGACAAATTCCCGTTTACAGCCTGATTCGTTTAGTCTAGGTAGCCTACTTTTAGCTTGTAGCCGCCTAAAATCCCTGAAACATGGGAAACAAATTCAAGGACTTGCAGTGCGAAATGGGATAGCAGATACTTTTATTGATATATCACTACTCAATCTTTACTCACAATGTGGGAAGCCTCTGTCGGCACGATTATTGTTTGACAGGATGAAAGACAAAACTTTGGTATCATGGAATGCGATGATTACGAGTTACTCACAAAATGGACTACCAAATGAGGCTCTGGATCTCTTTCGCAAGTTGGTTTCTACTGGAGTTCGACCTTATGAAATTGCCACGGTGAGTGCTCTGGGAGCTTGCTCGCAACAATCAACTTTGCTTTTGGGAAGAGAGGTTCACTGTTACGCAATAAAAGCCCTCCTCGCAGAAGATGCTTATGTGAGCTGTACAATCATAGATATGTATGCAAAATGTGGCTGTATAAAAGAATCTCGAAGGGTATTTGACGGGTTAAGATTTAAAGATGTGGCCTCCTGGAATGCTGTTATAGCAGCTTATGGAGCTTATGGAAATGCAGAAGAGGCTGTAAAACTGTTTGAGAAGATGAGCAATAAAGTCGGCCAAATTCCTGATGGCTTAACATTTCTTGGAATTTTGACGGCATGTAGCCATGCCGGATTGGTTGAAAAGGGATTGAAGTATTTCAATCAGATGAACATGTACCAGATAAACCCGGAATTGGAGCATTATGCTTGTCTTATTGACATGCTAAGCCGTGCTGGAAGGTTGGAAGATGCTATGAGAATTGTGAATCATATGCCTATGGAACCGGATGCTAGAATCTGGAGCTCCTTGCTCAGTTCCTGCAGGACTTTTGGAGCACTAAAAATGGGAGAGGAAATTGCCGATAAGTTACTGCAAATGGAACCAGACAAAGCAGAGAATTATGTCTTGCTCTCTAACTTGTATGCTGGGTCAGGGAAATGGGACAATGTTCGTAAGGTTAGGCAAGTGATGAAAGAGAAGAACTTGCACAAGGATGCTGGCTGCAGTTGGATTGAGCTTGGAGGGAAATTATATAGCTTTATTGTTGGTGACAACTTACTGCCAGAAGCACAAGAGATTAGACGAATGTGGAGAAGATTAGAGGAAAAAATAAGCATATTAGGATATAAACCAAACACAAGTTGTGTGCTTCATGAACTTGAGGAGCAAGAGAAAATTAAGTTATTGCAAGGGCACAGCGAGAAACTTGCAATTTGTTTTGGATTACTGAAGACAAATAGAGGTACAGTACTGAGGGTCTACAAGAACCTGAGAATTTGTTTAGATTGCCATAATGCTGCCAAGTTAATATCCAAAGCAGTTCAGAGAGACATAATAATGCGAGACAATAAACGGTTTCATCACTTTAGAGATGGATGTTGTTCATGTGGAGATTATTGGTGAACTGAAATGGACAAAGACCAATGTTCTCTCCACATTTGCTTGAGATCAATGACTTGGAAGTTCACAAAAAACAATGGATGCAACAGCCTTGATCATCACACTGGCGATTTGTGTTTTAGCTGTAGGATCAGCCTTGAGCAAAGGCAAGAAGTGCGCTCGCCCAAAGCCCGATATCAACGGAGGCAATCCTTTTTCTACTGTATATAATATAATATGTTGTGCAAGAAAAGTCTAGCTAGTGCTATTAACTTGGCAGCATAACACATATCATTAACCTGAAAATTCTATGTTACTGTCTGTCACCTATAAATTCATGCAATATGCGAATGGCAGTGTCATGTTATCCACTCAGACAAGTGTATGATGCATATTTAACAATCCTGATTTACAAATGTTACTAATAAGTTGTTAAGAAATTGAAAACACAGAAACTGCACTAAAACCAAATGTAGTTTTTGATGAGAGTTTTAATTTCCTTATTTAAGCAACACTCGTTGGAATTAAAGAGTTGAAGTAAATAACTTCAATTGGATTGCATGAAACTATATCAGTGAGATTTGTTTAATTACAACACATTAAGAAACAAGAGCCAAATTAAGTCATAACAATCACAATCTAATCCAATCCTTCATAAATTTGTTCCATCTGGCAATCACATAAATCTGGCAATAATCTCATGTCACAATTAATTATGAGTATGATAGCCTTTTTAATTTAGGTAGAATTTTCTATTTTCGAATTGAAATTCACATTAAATTTTGAGTATAATTTCATAGTCGATAGTTTTATTCCTTATTTCCTTTTTCAATTGCAATTTACCTTTATTTCCTTTATTAACTCATAATTACAATTTTCTGATTTTTGGGCTCGACCAATTTTGTATATATATAATTAATTTTGTAGATTATTGATGAAACATAGTTTCAATGTTTCTATAATATGGATATTGTTGTGAATCTCTATTCTCTTTGGTGAAAAGTGAATCACTGTTAGTTTTTGATGCTTTAGAATTACTTGAAAAAAAAAAGATTATGAGTATGATAGCTTTTACCATAAAATTTTGCTCTTTTTTTTCATTTTCAATATAGGATATTAAATCTTGCTCTTTATTTTTTTTCTCTATCATAGATATATAATACTATTGATATATCTTTATGATATATAATCAAGCTATTATTATTATGTCATGCTTGCTTGCTTCTTCCAGTCCCATATAAGTACTTTCTAGTCCGATTATGTTATAATTGTTTTATACGATGTTGGTTAAAAAGCATTTTTCTAGAAGTGAAAAAGGGGGTAAAAAAATAATAGAATTCTAAAAAGGAGATATCAATAATTTGTTAAAAGAGTATGCTCCTAAGAATCCTAAGGAATTAAATGAAGGTAATTTTTTACAACCTATTGAAAATTTAAGTGATGAGATTCGTATTCATAAGGATATTAATAACTTGAGTGAGCATGATCATATATCCGATACATCCAATTAAGAAAATTTAAGTGCGAATGAGCAACCAATCCCTCCTTTGGATATTTATGATCTTAGAAATTGAGGTAATCTTGACAATAAAACTGGCCATTTTAATTGAAGAAGGGTCTGTAAGAGAATTAAATCTTGTGTTTACATTAGTCAATACTACTCAAAGATTTTCATATTCTTATAATTATAGAAAATTGAGTAATGAAGAGATTAGCGATAGAAAATGATTGGTTTACTCTAAACATGTGGATAAAGTATATTGCTTTTATTGTAAGTTATTTAATCTAATAAAAAACAAAGTACATTAGGAAATGATGGATTAGAGATTAGAAGCATCTTAGTGAAATGTTCAAAGAACATGATAATAGTATTGAGCATATGACTAACATAAAGACTAGGGATAAAGTCAAAGTAAGATTGAACAAAAATCAAATAATTGACAAGGATTTATAATGAGAAATTGTAAGAAAGAACATTAGAGACATTGTTAATAAGAATAGTTTCGTTGTGAAATGTCTCACTAAATATATTGTCAAGGATCTAATGAGAAACTTTACCAAAAAAATAATGGTAATTTTTTAGGATTAATTGAGATGATTGATAAATTTGATGTGATAATACAAGATCATGTTAGATGCATTCAAAATCATGGTATTCATCACCATTATCTTGGTAACAAAATTCAAAATGAATTGATTTCTCTTTTGGCTCATTATGTTAAAAATTCTATTATTAAGATCACTAAAGGGGCAAAAATACCTTTTTATAATTCTTGATTGAACCTCATATGTGAGTCATCAAGAACAAATGAATCTGGTAGTTCGATGTGTAAATATTTCAAGTAACAAAATACAAATAGAATACTAATTTTTAGAGTTCTTGAAGGTAGATAACACATATGAATTGGGACTTTTCAATGAATTATTGAATGTATTTAAGTCTCTTGATCTTCATGTTCATGATATGAGGAGTCAAGGTTATGACAATGGTTCTAATATGAAGGCACAACACCAAGGAGTTATGTGACACCCTAATACACCCTAAGAGGATATACGGATGCACCCAAAATAGATCTAGACAATTCAACAACTTTCAGAGATAAGGCAAACATATATCACATCTCATGTTTCCCTGCAGTTTACATAAGTCACAAATTACACATATAATATCCACACATAAAAAAAGCATCATAAGTTATGGTTAATACAGGCCATTCATAAATAATACAAAATTCCTTCTTAATATTTATAAATACAACACAATGTTTCGATATAAGATCTTCCAAAAAGGTTACACATCCTTCTTTGGTGCCATTGTGGTTTTCCTAAATTTAACATTTTTTATCATGACCCTCACGGAGGAAAAAACACGGTGCTAAGCATATAGCTTAGTAGGGAGTAATGATGCAAGATAACAACTACTCATAGTAGTCGCCTGACAATAGCATGTCAGTGATTCATGACAATTGAGTGATGGAAAATACATTATAAAATAAAAGTCATGAAACATCACATAACAATCTTGAACATGATATTAAGAGATTGTTCCAAATTATAAAATAAAAGTCATGAAGCATCACATAACAATGTTGAACATGATATTAAGAGATTATTGCAAATATAAGTTTGCATCAGAATAGAACAAATATCTAAACGTATACATAATTGTCTGTTAATTTCTTCAGACGTGGGTAACGAGAACATAATAGAAGATACCTATCATTGGTATCTACTAAAGAGGAAATAGCCTTTGAAATAAAAGAGACTTAAGTCTCTAAAATAGAAGACACCGTAATGTCTCAAAACAGAAGCAGCTGTAGATCCTTATAGGTATGTCTATTTACCCTCAACTAAGACTTGACAGGTTAAAACTAATCATCAGAACATCATAATTACATTTTAGAGTCACATTAAAGAGAAAAAATTCGTAAGATTCCAATTTATTCCCTTATGCTTACAGTTATAATTTGAAAATGTGTATCATGCCCATTCGTATTTAATATGATTTATGATCATATTCATTTTCAATAATACATCAATGAAAGGGTTAAAGTATATATAAATCATATGTATGATGAGTCTCATATTACATTTATATTGGGATTTCTAAGCTTTAGTGACATTCAAAAAGGTTCGGATAAGATGTGGTAAACATCGGAAATGAAAATAATGTACTAGTTGCGAAAAAAGATAGGATTATGATTATGACACCCATACCACAATCGTGACAGACACTCATCATTCATAACTCTACTTGTTCTGTTATATTCATATAGCAAACATTCGAATTAGGTTTTAAGGTCTTCGACATTTCCAATTTCTCACAGAATCTCCAGGGCTTTCCTAGCCACTATATTTTTGTTATTTTATCTTCTTTGTCTAAAAATGGGTTTACTTTGCTGCACTTATGATAATTTCTACTAATTCTTCTTTTATTCATCAAAGCTCACCCTAATCTTCGTCAAGATGACTGCTTTAAACGTATCTTATTAGACATTTGTTTTTTTATGTCTTAATTTTATAATGGAATAAATTTCATGCAATTTGGTTAAGTATTGCAAGAGTTATCCCTAAAACACTACAGGATGTTCGAAAATAGGGACAACAACTAGAACTCAACTTCAAGCTGGAATTCAAAACTCTTAAAGGTAGAATCAAATTTTGGTTCGTTCATGAAAGTTTTATACCTATGTCTCTAGTTTAATCTCCAATTATAATTATCCAATTTAAAGGTCTAAAGATCAAGATATGGCCCAATTATAGAAGTCTGTTCAGTGGAACCTATCCATCTAGTGAGGTACTAATTTTAATTGAACTAACTTCGGCCTTATCACGCAAGAGCAACACAAAAACGCATCCAGCTTTAACCAACAATATCTAATCAGCAAATAAGATAATTCCTTTACCAATTCCCCTCACATTATGTTCATAATCCAAGTAAACATATCAAATTTCCTATACCTCATGAAGAAGTGAACAAAACTTTTTACTTCACTCTACTTGCTTCTCTTTGCCTTTGCCTTTGGTCTTCTCCTCCTCCACATATAACACACCCACTCAAAACTCATCTTTAACAATTACATATACATAATAAAACCCTAGATGAAGAGAAAACCACTAAATTTTACCTTGGTTTCTACCAAAGATTAACTTGATTCCTTATATGAAAA
Organism: Erythroxylum suave; assembly: GCA_027563595.1. Taxonomy (NCBI): domain Eukaryota; kingdom Viridiplantae; phylum Streptophyta; class Magnoliopsida; order Malpighiales; family Erythroxylaceae; genus Erythroxylum; species Erythroxylum suave. The sequence continues at coordinate 16,854,714 of JAOSBN010000007.1, read as the reverse complement.
ATGGTGTGATGAAGAAGATGAAGTGGAAAGGAAATAGGAGAGGAAAAATGGGGAATTCTTAACCCTAAAGGCCATCCCTCTCTCCTCTCCTTATGCCCATTCATACACTTCCTAGACTCACAAACATGCTTACTTACTATTGGACATGCATGCTTTATTATTATTGATCACATATGCCTTAATCATATTGGTCCATTTGTTAATTTTAGGAAAAATTACACATTGGTCCTTCTTCTTTTTTTAATTCCCACATTGGCAGATAATCTCATCAACTAATATCAATTTCCTTCATATTTCATGTCTAAGTATATATATCCATGCAAAAATGTACAAATTACCCTTTTACCTATGTCTTTTACATTAAATACCATTATGTCCCTTACTATACTTAGATGCACTTAATTTGTTATGTTCACTTCTTATTACACCCTTGACTTGCTATAATACTTCCACAGTATATGTTGGGGCCTTACATTTGTCTCCCCATTAAAAAGAATTTCGTGCTTGAAATTCATACCTGTATTGAATGATTGTGGGTACTGAATCCTTTCCATCGATTCAGGTTCTTATGTTGCTTCCTCAAGTCCATTATGTTGCCAAAGTCTTTTCGTAAGAGGTATTTGTTTATTTCTGAGTTGTCGGGCTTCTCTGGCCAAGATAGACATAGGTCTTTCCTCATAAGAAAATTTTGGTTATACTTGAATTTCTTGCACAAGAACTTTGTATGTATCATCAGACTGATATCTTCTCCATATAGAAATATGAAACACATCTTACAACTTGGCCAATTCTTTCGGAAAAGCTAACTTATAAGCTACTAGTCCAATTCTCTGAAGAATTTCATAAGGATTAATGTAGTGTGGGCTAAGCTTACCTTTCTTCCCTAATCGAAATATTTGTTCCACAGTGATACTTTTAAAAATACCTAATCCCCTACCTTATACTTAATATCTTTCCTTTTTAAATCGACATAGGACTTCTACTTATCACTGGAAGCTTTTAATCTATGTTGAATATTTTGAACTTTCTCTTCAATATCTTTTACAATATCAAGCTTGATCATCTTGTTTTCAGTTAATCCAGTTCAACAAATCAGAGTTTTGTACTTCCTACCATATAGTGTTTCGTAAGGCGTTATATTAATACTAGTCCGATAACTGTTATTATAAACAAACTCTATAAGAGAAAGATATTTATCCCAACGTTCAGTGAATTCTAACACATAACCCGAAGCATATTTTCTATTACCTAAATAACCCATTGAGATTGTCCATTTGTCTTAGGGTAGAAAGCAATACTAAAACTGAGCCAAGAATCTAGAGCCATTTGTAGAATTTTCCAAAATATCAACGTAAATCGAGAATTATGACCAGAAATAATAGACAATGGTAACCTATACAATCCACTATCTCATTCACATATATATCTGTCAGCTTATCTATTAGATAGTCAGGACAAATGGGTATGAAATGAGTAGACGTGGTGAACTTATCTACAAAAACCCATACAACATCATACTTCCTTTAAGTGAGAGGAAGCCCAATCACAAAATCTGTAGTAATGTTATCCCAATTCCATTGAGAAATTAGAATAGGATTCAACAAACCAGATGGAACATGAACATTTAGATACATAATTTACAACATCAATGTTTCATACCAGACTACCAGTAATGCTGCTTCAAGTCTTAATAGATTTTATTTCCACCAGGGTGCATTGTGAAGACATTATTATGGGCCTCATACAAATAACTTCTTCAATTTGTTGCAACTTATCATCAGCTTTTTTAGAGTCAATGATCTCTTGTCTTAAAGTAGGCTTCGCTTTTAATTGAGCTATTAAAGCCTCATTAAGTGCAATTCCCCACTCACCTTATTGCACTAACAATTCCAAAATGGTCTTATGACTTAAAGTATCAACAACCATATTAACCTTACCAGGATGATAATCCATAATACAGTCATAATCTTTAAACAGTTCTAACCAACATCACTGTCTCAGGTTAAGTTCTTTTTGAGTAAGCAAGTATTTCAGGCTTTTTATGATTAATGAAAATCTTGCAACTTTCACCATACAAGTAGTGCCACCAAATTTTCAAAGCAAACACTATTGCTGCAAGCTCAAGATCATGTGTAAGATAGTTCTACTCATGAGTAATATCATTGAGAATTTATGAAACGCATTTCATTTACATGCATAATATTCACATATACATATAAATCATGATTTACAAAATATTGCAAAGATTGCATGGACACTCAATTGACATATTCTGGGGAATGAAAGATTTAAAATGAATATTGTGTATTGTTTATGTCTTGAATTTTGGTTTGATGGATTACAATTAGTATTTTGGAATTAGTCATTAAAATTGGGAGATTGATGAATTAATGTGTACATTTGGACTCGAAAAATATCAAGTGGCAAGAAAAGTTGACACATAGCAATAGAAATAAGTGACATGTGGCATTAAGATTGAGTGACAAATGACTTAGATAATTAGGTGACAAACGGCTTGGAGATTAAATGACAAATAGCTTAGAGATATAGAGACAAATGGGCTAATTATTAAGTGACAATTGGTAGCTTAAGTAGAAGACATGTAGCATGGTTCTTTATGTGATAAGTGTCATAACACTTACCACACACCTAACTCACACGACATACACACATAACATACCCATTTTCTCTTTCATTTTGTTACATGCTATCTTCTTCTTCTTTCATTTTTTGATAGTCTCACCTAACCCTTACAACTTTGAGTTTTGCCAAAAGTCTACACTTTTCCACTCCAATATTTTGTTATCTTCTTCTTGTTATTGAAAACCCAACCTATTCTACATTGAATTTGTGATGATCTTGCAAACTTGGAGGGCTAGGTTAACTTGATGAATTGAGGAAGCTTTTTAGCTAAACAAGTAAGTAAAATGTTGTTCTTTATGGTATGCTTTAATAGAAAGATTATGATGATGGATTGTGATAATGGTGGTTAATGAAGTGTGCCAGAATTTGATGAATAAATGGATAAACTTATGTTCTGTTTTCTTTTACATGATAAACTACAACACTCCACTTTCATCAGGCACATACCCGAGCATGCATCGGATATTTGGGTACATGCCCTAATGAAAGTGGCATGTTAGAGCAGTCATATTCACTTATGGCATCACACATATACAGACTAATTATAGAAAAAGATCAATTTCTCATTTCCATTCATAAAACCTAGTTTACAAAGTAGCTTTTCATTACACTCATAATTCATATATACAATATCAAAAATATATGAAAGTTTAACACTCTTTATAACATTTTACATGGAGGAGGAACTATATAAAAGATTTTAACTAAACTCAACAGTCTCAACTGATTGACCTTTGAGCCATTTCTTAAATCTAAAAACGTAGTACTAGACTTCTTCTAGAACGTTTTAGAAGCTAAGTCTCCTCTCTCGTACCTGAAAATCAACATTGCAGTTTTGATGAGTTTTACGAACTCAATGAGCGAACCATCCTTGAAGTGCTCACCCAAATCAAACAACAAAGATAATCCACATTTCAATTTACAATTAAATCATATCACAATTAGAGAATACCACGTCACATTTCATTTTAGAACAGTTCACATAGTTCATTTCAAACATTCAGATCATGCATATTAATTTGTATATGCAATGCACATGTAACTCACTTTTATTGTTACTTTGTTATGACTGAACGCCTTTTTAACTGTCCCATATCAGTGGTCAATACTGGTCTTGTTGATAACTTTCCCGTATTTGTTGTGGATATTGAGCTCATTTTTCTCGTGAGCCTGTGACTCTTTGTACATATTTTTTGAGCTTTAAGCTCTTTTTCACCGACTACTCCGATAACAACTTCTTTTATCTTATCATGCATTTCAATATAATGAAATGCATCAATTCACATTATATGCAATCAATCACTTTCATTTAGTATATATACTCACTTTCACATTTCTATCAGACCTAAGTTTGGCATTCAACAACTTGGTTGACTACACTTATTTCTTTCAGATTCACATTCAATGAAGTACTTCCAATAGGATCTCAATTATCAAACTCCTTGCACCATCAATGTCTAGAATTATCACATTCATATAAATATCAACTCAATAATAAAAAAGTAGCAAATACGATTAATTCTAGTGAGAAACATCTAAGTTACTCATAGTAAGCTCCAGATAGCTATTGCCTCAACATCCTGGCAATATCTGGATACCAGCGTTCTAATTACACTTCTAAACTATACAATACACACAAATTTACACATTACTACTTTGCTCAATCATATAAGTATTCAATTATGCATATATGTATATGTGTTATATACAATGCATGCTCAATGACATTCCCGAGTTTGTGTCCTTATTAAGTCTTGATCATTTAAGTCACTTATAACTTGTATAAGTCTAGCATTCACTTATGTTTGTACCTCAATTATACATGATTAATCTACATTCATTAATCAGTCATTCACCAATGTTATTCTAGCATTATGTGATTACAAAATTTCGAAATTATCATTCAATCTTACTTAATTCACATCATTCATCTCATCAATCCATTCTTAAGTTATAACCTCAATTACTAAACCTAAACGTATCAACCAATTTATTAACTAATCAAGAATCAAACTAGGTTCATTTCAGCCCTCATTCAAGCCTAAATGCATCTTAGGAAAGTATTTTATCATTAATTGTTTCAAACATCGTTTAAAAGACAACATTACCTACCGATGATCGTGACAAGCTTGTGCAATAGACCACGATCATGGGGACTATTCCATGATTGTGACACAACCTAAATAACCAGGCCACAATTAAGCACTGAAGGCCACAATCATGCCTTGCCTTTCTTCCTCCATTTATCCATAAATTCACATATTTATAAACATCATTTACCTTTCAAGTTTTCTGAAATTCATGCTTATTTATGCAACTTGATTTCATGCTAATCTAACTATCATATTGGTTAAATTAAACCTCATAAAAATCTACTCATTTGATTCATTAACCATTTACTTCAAAATTTCTAGATTTTAACCTTTCCATACTATATCTAAGATATCTTTTGCATAGTTGATCATTTCTACATCATTTCCTCTTCATTCTCACCTTAATTCCATCTCAATACCATTAATAAGACAACTTATAACCTATAGTCCATCAATCATACAAAAACAAACCATAAACCCACACATTTTTTCATCAACGTTCATGTAATGCCCCATTTTCACCGGGCACATGCCTAACATCCCAAGGATAATCAAACACATGCCTTATGGAAGTAATATGTTAAAGCAGTCACATTCACTCATTATGGCATCATATATATAACACAATTATTTAACAGCTAAGTTCCTTATTTCCATTCATAAAACATAGTTTACAAAGTAGCTTTTCACTTCAAAATACATATATATAAGATCACAAATATTTAAGAGTTTAACACTTTTTACAACATTCTACTTGGATGAGGAACTATATAAAAGATTCTATCTAAACTCCTCATTATTAGTTAAACAACCTTTAATTCATTTCTTGTGTCCAAAACGCAAGTATACAATTTCTTTTAGGATGTTTTAGAAGCTAAGTCTCCTCTCTCGTACTTAAAAGTCAACGTTGCAATTTTGATGAGTTTTGTGAACTCAATGACTGAACCATCATTGATGTGCTCACTTATATCAATCACAATGAGAGTTCACATTTCAAATATCAGACAGCTCATATAATCAATTATTGCACATCATTTCATTTAGTTTTAGAAGAATTAAACAACTCAATTCAATCATTCATTTCATACATATCAAATTATCTATGCAATGCACATGAGATTCCATTTTCGTTGTTACATTATTATGACCAAGTGCGTTTTTAATTATCTCATATATGTTGTGGATACCAGGCTCATTGATAACTATCTCGTATCTATTATTGATACTGGGCTCATTTACTAGTGAGCCTATAGCTCTTTATACACATTGTTGAGCTTTAAGCTCTTTTTCACTGGCCACTATAGTCACAACTTCCTTTATCTAACCATACATATCTTATAATCAAATGCATCAAATCTCATGTATGCGTTCAATCATTTTCATTCAGTATACATATTCACTTTTCACATTTTCATTCGACCTATGCCTGGCATGCAACATTTTTGTTGAGAACACTTATTTCTTTCATATTCACATACAATCAAAACACCTCCAATACATTCCCAATTATCGAACTCCTCAGACTATTAATGTCCGGAATTATCACATTCACATAATTATCAGTTCAATAATTGAAATTTAAACAAATACAATCAATTTCAGTGAGAAATATCTAGGTTACTCACAGTAAGCTCTAGATAGTTATTGCCTCGATGTCCCAACAATGTTTGGATGTTGTCGTTCTATTTGCGCTTCTATATCATCCAATATACATATTTATAAACATTACTAAATTTATCAATTCAAACATACACATATATATATATGTGTTATGTATATATACAATGCATGCTTACTGGCATTCCCAGGAATGTATCCTCAATTACTAATCTTAATCATTCTTACCTCAAAACTGATGTATGCCTAATTTGAACTTAGGTTTACACCTCAATTATACAATATTATTCTAAGTTCATAAGTCAATCATTCACCAATGTTATTCTATCATTATAAGATCATATAATGTCTAAATTCTCATTCATCTTTACTTAATACACATCATTCATCTCCTTTGAATCACATTAGCATTCATGAGATCACTTTCATTCCTATAACATCTCTAATTTCCAAATTTTGTTTCATTGATATCAACCATCAATACTTAAGTTATAACTTTAATTATCATCCTAAACATGTCAAACATTTAATCACTTAATCCATCATCAAAACTAGGTTCATTTCAAGCCTCATTCAAGCCTAAATACACCATAGGAAAGTGCCTTAGTATTATTTGTTTCAAACATCACATAAAAGAAGAAGTCACGTTAATGGCCTTTCCCACGATCGTGGAAGACTTCCTATGATCGTGGGTTGGTCCAGCGGAACAATCCCAGGACTTTCTTGCTTTTCCCATGATCATGAATGCATTCCCACAATTGTGGGTTATCATATCCGAAATTTTCCAGCCATTCTCTTCCATGTTTTTCAGCTTTTCAACTCCTAAGTGTTACATTTAAACCATCTTATGAATAGTTCATCATTTCCTCTTCTCACCTCAATTCCATCTCAATTTCTTTCATACATCAATCCATAAACTATGGTTTATCATTTACATAAAAATAGATACACACACACACACACATTCATTATCAACATTTTAGCACACTTTAGTAACACCATTTTTATCATCATTTTATCTTTAAACTGTCATCCTATTTTTTCACTTCACTTGCCTTTTCTTTAACTTCCAAAACCCAATCTAATTCATTTCTAAAACAACCAATAATTCACATTTTTCATACACCCAAAACAAAACACAAGTATATCATCCTTTCATAAAATTTCTTCATTCTTTCAACACCATTACAATGATCATTCTATCTAAAAAGCATTCCTATAACAATTAATGAATTATTACTCATTATAAACACAAAATCAGGACATCAATATACTCATTTCTTCATCCACGTTTCAGCTTATATTCAAGTCCATTAACACTCTTAATCTATCTTTCACTGTCATCAAAACATTTCTATTAGAACAACCCATGAAGAACAATATACTACTTACTTGTTTTTGCTCCAAAGTTTTCTTCAAATCACTATGAAACCGTAGCTTTTCATGCATACATGATCATCATCTTTCAAGAAGGAAGGATTAGTTTTCAAATAACAAGATGAAGAAACAACAAGGATCTAGTTGGAGTAGCTAGGAGTTGGATGATAGCAAAGTTCAAGATGGTGAGGGTGAAAGTAAGATAATCGTGAGTGAAGAAGAGAGAAGAACGAAAACTGAAGAAAAGAGTTTATCGAATAAATGAAAGATAATAAAAGATATTCTTTCATTGGTTTTAGGTTGTGAGTGGTGAGTGACATTATGACACTTGTCACTCCCTACATGTCACCTTATTATGATCTCCTATTGGTTTCTTAATAACTAGTCCATTTATCTCTCCATTTCCAATCAATTTGTCACCCAATTTTCTATGACACTTGTCATTAAATCCTAATGCCACTTGTCAATAATTTCTATTGTGATATATCACTTATTTCTACTACCATGAATCAATTTGTCTTGCCACTTGGCAGTTTTCCTAGTCCAAAAATACAAATAAATTGATAAATCTCTCAATTGTAACAATTAAATTCTAAATCACCAAATCAAAATTCAAGACATAATAATTCATAATTTACATTATGATCATTTAAAATCATTCATACCTCAGAATGTGTCAATTAAGTGCACAAATAGTCTTTGTAATGTATACAAAAACCAATATTCACATGTGTGTATGCTTATGCTAGTGATATGCAAGTAAATGTAATGTATTTCATAATCTCTCTTTACTATTTCATTTCTCATGTATCATGATCTAGGATTATAACCCTAGATATGGAGAAATGGGCTATTACAATTTCAACACTCATTTATCACCATTTTCATGATCATTCTATCTTTAAAGCATGCCTATAACAATTCATAAATTATTTTCATCATATACGCAAAAATAAGAGATCAATATACCCATTTATTCATCCTTGTTTCAGAATATATTCAACTCCATTAAAACTTTCAATCTATCTCTAACTACCATCAAAATATTTCTCTTAAAACAAACCACAAAGATCATTAATAATATACTTACTTATTTTAGCTCCAAAGCTTTCTTCAAATCACGTAAACCTAGCTTCTCCAAAGCTTACACAGTCATCAACTTCCAAGAAGGAAGGTTTAGCTTTTCAATTAAAAAGATGAAGAAGACAACATTATAGAGTGGTAAGTGTAGGAGTTTGACAAAAATCAACGTGGAGAGGGTAAGAGTGAGATGGTCATGAGTGAAGAAAATGAGGAAGATGAAGAAGAAAATAAGAGCATGTAGCTAAAGTGAAAGACAAATGAAGAGATGGTCTTTTAATTAGGTAAACATCATGGGTTAATAATGTGGTGGATGTCATAACACATTTCATGACACTTACCACATAAAGATTAATGCTAAATTGGATATTTACCAAAGCTACCATATGATTCTTAATAATCAATCCATTTGTCACCTAATTTCTAAACCAATTGTCACCCAATTTTCTATGCCACATGTTAATAAATCCTAATGCCACTTGTGAATTATTTCTACTACCATTTTTCACTTATTTTTATCATCATTTATCAATTTGTCTTGCCAATTGGTATTTTTCCTAGTCCAAAAATAGACATAATTTATAAATCTCTCAATTATAATAAATAAATTATAAATCACCAATTATAATTCATCAACCAATTTTCAAGATACAAAAATTCCTAATTCTCGTTCCGATCATTTTAAATCATTCATACCCCAGAAAATGTCAATTGAGTGCATAAGCAGTTTTTGTACTGTGTCCAGAAATCATAATTCACGTGTGAGTATGATAAAGTTATGCATGAGTACTATTTCTCATATACAGTTGTCTAGGGTCCTAATCTTTAGTATGGGAAAACGGGATATTACATAAACAATAGTTTATGAGTTGTTGTATAGATGATTTTGAGTTAGGATTGAGGTGAATTTGATGAGGAATTGAAGTATAATCAATGAGCTATTAAGAAGATATTTAGGATTTGGTATGTAGATATTAACATATGGAAAAATTAAAGGAGAATGGAGAATGAACACTCGGTTCACTCATCCCACGATCGTGGGCAATGCTTTGGAGATGAAATTTTTTGTTTGTGTGATTACTGAACCAATTAAGGATAAGTTACTTTGCTTTAGTGCATTTAGACTTAATTGAGGCTTAAAATGAATCTAGTTTGACGTTGGATTAGTTGGTTAAGTGTTTGATAAGTTTAGGTTGTTAATTGATGTTATAACTTAAGGAAAGGGTTGTTTGATATTAATGTATCTAAATTTGGAAATTAAGAATTGTTAAAGGAATAAAGGTGTTTTGGGAATGCAATTGTGATCCAAATGGTACGAGTAAGATGTATTAGGTATAAATGAATGACAATTGGGAAAATTGTGTGATTATAATGCTAGAAAAGGATTAGTAAATGTATGATTGATGAATTTAGAATAATTAAGTTTCTTTGAGGTATAAACCTAATTGTAAACTAGTTATATCCAAGATATGATTGATGAATGGTTAATATATGTGATTTAAAGATACATAACTAAGAAAATCAATTGAGCATGCGTTAAACATGACACATATACATATGTATGTTTAAATATTTATATGATTGATCAACTTAGCAATGTGTACAATATGTGTGTATTGCATGATTAAAAAATCACAAATCGAATGTTAGCATCTAGACATTGTTGGGTTATCAAGGCAATACCTTATCTAGAGCATACTGTGAGTTCACCTAGATGTTTTCTCATTTGTTTTTGCTTAAATTTCAGTTATTGATATGATAGTGATAATTTCAGACATTGACGGTTTGAGGAGTTTGATATTTAGGATTGTATTTAGAGTGTTTTCTAATTGTATGTGAACATAGAAAACGTATTCTTAGATGAATGTTGAATGTCAGACTCAAATCTAATGAATGTGATAAATGGCTATGCACATTGAATGAAAGTTATTGATAGCATATTTTGTGAATTGATGTATTCCATCACTTTGTTAGGTATGATCAGATAAAGAAGTTATAACCAAAGTGACCAATGTAAAAAAGAGCTTAAAGCTCAGAAATATGTGCAAAGAGCCATAGGCTCAGTTATTAATGATCCCGAAATCCACAATAGGTATGGGTCAGTAAATGAAAAGAGCCTGATATCCACAACAGATACAGGACAGTAAATAGGCACTCGGTCACAACAAAGTAAAAATGAATGGAGTCACATGTGCATTTGCATATGCAACTTAATATGTATCATATGGATGATTGAATTGAATTATTGGATTGTTCTGAAATAGTGAAGTGAAATATTGTATACAAGTTGAACTTATTGAAGCATGATGAAATGTGACGTAATATTCAATATTGGATGATATGATTTACATGTGAATTGAATTATAAATCATCCTTATGCTTTGATATGATTGAGCACGTTAATGATGGTTTACTCATTGAGTTCGCAAACTCATCATAATTCCAACGTTGATTTTCAAGTGTAAGGGAGACCTAGCTTGTAAGGTGATAAAGTAGAGGTATAGTACTTGCATTTTGGAAACAAGAATGGCTCAAAGGCCTGGTCAGTTGATACTACGGAGTTTAGATAGAATACTTTTGTATAGTTTCTCTTTTATGTCAAACTTTTTGTATAGAGTTATAAACTCCCCAAGTGTTATGTTATATATATATATGGATTGTGAAATGTAATGGCAAAATGTAAGTTATGTTTGTTAATGAAATGGGCAAAGTTGATGTTTTAAAAACTTATGTTCTGTATGATGCCATAATAAGTTGATGTGATTGCTCTAACATGCCATTTTTATAGGGTATATTCTTGAATGTCCTCTAGATATTCAAGCATATACTCTACAGCAGTGGTATGTTATAAGACTATTCAAATGTTACTCTTTTTCATAGCAATTTAGTTAAAGGAGATGTTGTCACTGAAAACCCTTTTACAAACTAATGATAGTAATCGACCAAACCTAGAAAACTTCTCATTTCAGTCACATTCTGAGGCAACTTCCAATTAATAATCACTTTAATCTTACTAAGATCAACTTTAATTCCTTAAAAAGAGACAACATGGCCTAGAAAAGATACTTCCTTAAGCCAGAAATCATACTTATTTAGCTTGGCATATAACTATTTTTCCTGCAAAGTCTGTAAGATAATTCGTAGATGCTGAGCATGATCTTGTTCATTCTTGGAATAAACCAAAATAATATCAATGAATACCACAACAAACTAGTCTATATAGGGCCTGAATACCTTATTCACCATATCTATGAATGTAGTTGGTTCATTAGTTAACCTAAATGACATCACCAGGAATTCATCATGTCCACATGGTTTTGAATGCATTCTTTGGAACATTGACATCCTTTACCTGAAATTGATAATACCCTAATTGTATATCTATCTTTGAAAATACCCCTGCAACTTTTAATTGATCAAAGATTTCTTCTATCAGTGGCAACAGATACTTATTCTTCATCGTAACCTTGTTCAATAGCCTGTAATCAATGCATATTCATAGAGAACCTTCTTTCTTCTTATCAAACAGAACCGATGCTCACTAGGGTAAGATACTAGGTCGAATAAATCCCTTATCTAGTAGCTCCTACAACTGAACTTTCAATTTCTTTAATTTAATAGCAGTCATTCTGTATAGTGCTTTGGATATAGGAGTAGTGTCAATCACGATCTTAACAGATAGGTCCACTTCCCTTTCGGAAGGAAGTCTAGGTGGTTCTTTAGGAAAAACATCTGGAAATTTGTTCACCATCTGAATTTCTTATAGTTTTACACTTTCCCTTCTCGAATCAAGTACAAAAGCCAAATAAGCTTCACACCCTTTCCTAAGACACCTTTATGCTTACATAGTAGATATCACACTAGTCAGAGAACTAATACGGATGTCATATAAATTTGTTTCAATTCAATCTGGCTTCTTAAGAACAACAGTCTTAGCTCTATAATTAACAACTTTCTAATGCATAGACAGCCAATCCATACCCAAAATCAAATCAAATTCATGAAAAGGCAATTCAATTAGATTTTCTACAAACTCACTACTTTAGATTAAAATAGGAAAATTTCTATAAACCTGTTAACCAACACACTACTATCTAGAGGACTAGTTACATGAATATCATAATCTAATCGATCATTCCATACTTGAATCTAGAACCAAAACATTGAACAAATTGCATTAGGCCAAATAGAAACCCTTATATGCATATATAAGCCATATTTAAGCTCTAGTTAGGCTAGAATCACTCAAACCATGCTCTAATACCATAAAATTATAACATCCTAATACCTCCTAGGAGGATATATAGATGCACCCAAAATAGACCTAGACAATTCAAAAAATTCCAGAGATAACGCAAACATATATCATATCTTATATTTTTACACAAGTCACAAATTACAATATAATCCATAAAAAAATTCTCATCATAGGTTATGGTTAGTACTGGCCGTTCATATATACTACAAAATTCCTCCTTAATTTTTATAAATGTAAGATAGAAACTACTCACAACATTCGCCTAACAATCGCATGCAAATGATTCATTGCAATTGAGTGATGGAAAATACATGATAAAAATAAAAGTCATAAATCATCACATAACAATATTTGAACATGATATTCAGAGATTATTCCAAATATAATTTTGCATCAGAACAAAACAATTATTTGAACATATACATAGTTGACTGCTAATTTCTTCAAATATGGGTAACAGGAACAGAATAGAAGATAGCTATGATTGGTATATACAGAAGAGGCAATAGCCTCTGAAACAGAAGAGACTTGAGTCTCTAAAATAGAAGATACCATAACATCTTAGAACAGAAGCAGTCGCAGACCCTTCTAGGCATGCCTACTTACCCACAACTAAAACTTGACAGATTAAAACTAATTATTAGAACATCATAATTACATTTTAGAGTCACATTGAAGAGAAAAAATTCATAACATACAAATTCATTCCCTTATGCTTACAATTATAATTTGAAAATGTTTATCATACTTGTTTGTATTTAACATGCTTTGTGATCATATTCCTTTTCAATAATACATCAATGAAAGCATTAAAGTGTATACACATTACATACACGATGAGTCTCATATTACACTTATACTTAGATTGTTATGCTTTAGTGACATCCAAAAAGGTTCGGATGAGATGTGGTAAAAATCATAAACGAAAAATGATGTCCTAGTTATGACAAAAGAGAGGAACATAATCGTGATAGACACTTACCATTCATAACTTTATTTTTCCTGTTATATTCTTATAGCAAATGTTCGAATTAGGTTTTTTGGTCTTCTAGACATTTGTTCCTATATTTATTTTTCTAAAGGAATAAATTACATACAATTTGGTTAAGCATTTCTAGATTTATCCCCAAAACACTACTGGTTGTTTGAAAAGAGGGACAGTAGCCAGAACTCAACTTCAAGATAGAATTCAAAACTCTTAGAGGTAGAATCAGATTTCATTTCCTTCATGAAATTTTTATACCTATGTATCCAGTTTAATCTCCAATTAAAATGATCTAATTTGGAGGTCTAAATACCAATATATGGCTAAATTACAAAGTTTGTTTTACAAAAGTTTGCTTAGTGGAACCTATTGATCCAATGAGGTGCCTATTCCAAATTAACTAACTTCAGCCTTATCATGCAAGAGCAACACAAATTCATGTCCAATTTTAAACAACAACATATCATCAACAAATAGGATACTTCCTTTACTAATTCCCCTCACATCACGTTCATAATCCAAGCAAACATATCAAAATTCCCATACCTCCTGAAGAAGTAATCAAAACCTTTTCACTTTACTCTACTTGCTTCTCTTTTCCTTTACTTTTGGTCTTCTCCCCTCTACACATAACACACCATTCGAAACTCATCTTTAATAATTACATATACAATATAAAACCCTAGATGAAAAGAAAACCACTAAATTTTACCCTGGTTTCTACCAAAGATTAGCTTGATTCCTTATATGAAAAATGGTGTGATGAAGAAGATGAAGTGGAAAGGAAATAGGAGAGGAAAAATCTGGAATTCTCAACCCTAAAGGTCATCCCCATCTCCTCTCCTTATTCCCATTCATACACTTCCAAGAGTCACAAACCTGCTTACTTACTATTGGACACACATCCTTTATTATTATTCGTCACATATGCCTTAATCTTATTTGTCCATTTGTTAACTTTAGGAAAAATTGCACATTAGTCTTTCTTCATTCTTTAATTCCCACATTGGCACATAATCTCATGAATTAGTTTCAATCCCATCCATATTCTACATTTAAGTATGAGTATCCATGTTGAAATGTACAAATTACCCTTTTACACATGTCTAAGTACCATTATATCAGTTACTATACTTAAATGCACTTAATTTGTTATGTTCACTTCTTATTATACCCTATACATTCTATAATAATTCTAGGGTGCATGATGGGGCCTTACAAGTTCAAAATCCAATACTTGGAATAAATCTTAGAGCATTATGTATGTAATGTGCTTGTTACAGTCTTAATCTTACTCTTAGTTATATGGAGCATTCTTATATTAAATTTATTTCATTTTTTAGAATTATACAAAGCATACATGCATTAATGTAAAGTTCTCCTAAAAGTTGGAAGGTTTTATTTGAATAATGTTCTAGGCTTAACCCTGAAATCATTGTCCAATATAAAGTGTTAAAGTTATTAGATTTCAAGATCATCAAATAAGATTGGCTTTGTGGAATTATCAATACCTTGTAATGATGTCAAGTTAAAGAGTGAAGCAGAAATTTTGGCTAGTTCACTTGAGAGTTTTGAGTTTTTACTTGGCATGGTTATTTGGTATGATATTTTGTTGATTATTAATATATTGAGCAAAAATTTGCAGTCTAAACATACATGCATCGACACTACGATAGAGAGATTAAAAGGTGTGATTACAATTTTTGAGAAATATAGAAACGAAGGAATTTTTGTCTAGTATGAATATTGCTAAAAATCTTGATATAAGATGAATGTAGAGCCTATAATCTAGTTAGATTTTATATTGTTAGAAAAAGACAATTTTAAGAAAATGATTATGATGATGAAACATAATAAGGAGTTCTTTAGAATTAGTCACTTTTTAGTTATTGTGGATATGACAACTGCTTACTTAGAGAATATATTTGAGCAAATAATAATTTTTGAAAGTATTTTTGGATTCCTATTTAATTTAAAAAAGTTGAGGTTGTTGGATGATAATGAACTTAGAGAATGTTGCACTAATTTTAACCTACTTTTTCCCATGATAATGTGTCAAATATGGATTTAGATGATCTTTTTTCTAAATGAAAATTATTGAAAACGAATTTGCCAAATGAGCCAATGTCAATAGTTGAAATTCTTGAATTTGTTAAAGCTACAGATTTTTATCTCAATATTTCAATTATTTATCGAATCTTATTGACTATATTTGTAATTGTAGCATTAGTTAACAGAATTTTTTAGAAGTTAAAATTATTAAAATCCTAATTGAGACCATAAATGTGACAAGAGAGGTTGAATGGTTTGGATATTTTATGATCAAGAAGGATATGTTGGACTTGATCTTAATACTATTATTGATGATTTTGTATTTAGAAATATGTAGAAAAATATTTATTATTATCATTTGTGTACTTGTTAATGTAGGTTTGTAACTACTTGGTGTTTTGCAATCTGACGTTGCTATTTGGTTGCTACTCGTACTATTTTATTGCTACTACCATTGGTTTTAGTGATTTTATTACTGTTGACATTTGTAAGATATTTGCTACTATGATCATTTTGCCTTTGCATTTTCTTGAGTATGTGACGTATAACTTAAGCCACTTATGTATTGACATTAAAATTTGATAATAAAAATATGCTTTTGAGGTTTACATAATTGCATACTGCTAATTCATTAGGCCCTTCTTTTTACTTTGTCTCAGGCATAAAAAGGTTAGGAACAACCATGTTTAGCCAGAATATAAAGGATGAAAAGAACTTTCTTAATGATTAAGTCTAAAACAAAATAAATATCTATAATAATATGCTTAGTGCAAGTATAAGAAATTGGATATGTAGTAAGGAACGTAGCACTATCACACCATTAGTTGGGTTTAAGATCAGATAAGTCAATTTCATTAAAAAGAGATGTTACACAACATAATTCTATAGATATAAGTGAAATACTTATGCATTCAGTCTTAGTATTAAAATAGGTTGTTTCTTCACATTCAAAGAAATAAGATTAGGTCTCAAGAAGATCATTATAGTAGACAGTGAGAGTAATAATTGAGGCTTTAGTTAAGTATGGGCCATGAGAGGTTGTTGACCATAAACATGAAGAATTTGTTTAATCGTATTTCAATAAGTGTTATTAAGGCAATAAAGAATTTGTTAATAACAAATTAAATATCATGAGAAGTGAGGAAAAAGGGGAGTATCATGGTCTTTGAAGAAAGGTAAAGTGGGGATCATGAGTGTTGGAAAAGATTTTGAATTTGCAAGATGTGTGTAAGGGAGAAGATATTGACTGTATTTTATTTCTGTAAGGAGAAGTCCATTTGGTTTAGATGTGGCTTTAATGCTAAGGAAGTAAGTTAAGGATACGAATGAGAGAAAAGACGAAGGATGGTGAAGAACTTATAATTAAGATACCATACAAATAAATGAAGAGAAATGTTATGTCAATAAGGATAAAATGAATGAAAAGGGAGGTGTCAAATTTTGAGGAAGTGAAAAGGGAGGTGTCAAATTTATAGGAAATGAAGTTGAGTTCAAGAAATTTTGACTCAATTGATGAAACCAAGCATAAAGAGCCTATTTGAGAACATAATGGGCTTTATATAGATGATAGACATGGTGAGGATGATTTAGATTAAAAAAATTAAGTTGTTGAATCAAGTAGAATTTTTTTTTAAAAGTATCACAAAAAAAAGAAATTATTTACATGAAGTTGGCAAATGAGTTAGTTTGTAGTGAGAGCAGTTGTGACGATAATACAATAATAGTTAACTTGACAATAGGACTAAAAGTATCAACATAGTCAATGCCAGGAGATTGGTGATATCCCTTTGTAACTAGATGAACTTTATAGTGGTTTAGAGAGCCATTGAGTTTAAATTTGATGCAAAAGACCCATTTATAATCTACAATGTTGATATTTGGTAAAGCAGGAACAAGGATATAGGTTTAGTTATAATGCAGTGCTTTGAACTCATCTTGCATAACTTGACTAGTGGGTTAATTTTCATTTTTAATGAAAGAAGTGGAATTAGATTCTTAAGTGGTGGTGTGATAAATGACACAGTCATAGAATTTATAAAGAATATGAGTTTTTTTCTCAAGTTTAAATGACTATTAGATGTTGATGTGATAAGACTAGTGGAAGAGACGGTGGTTCAAGGTATATGTAATTTGTTAAGCTATAGGTGATTGTGGGGTTAAGACAGGTGTAAGTTGTGGAGGTGAAGGTGAAGATGGTAAAAGCAGAGGAAGAAGAATTAGTGGTAGAAATAATGGGGGTTTGAACATAAGAAAATTCTATTTCAATAAAGTGAACATGTCAAAAAATATACATAAATTTTATTATTTTAGGATCAAGTTAGCAATAACTAACATATTGGCATAGATATATAAGAAAAATACATGGTATAGACTTAGGAGTAAGTTTTTCAGATTATGTGGATCGAAGAAAAAGGAAACCACATCAAAAGATATGAATATGAGATAAGTTTTGATCAGAAAAAGGGTCTCATATAAGGATTGATGAATGAGGATGGGTGTAGAAAGAAGGTTTATGACATAAACATCATTGGAAAAGGCTTCGAAAAAAAAATTTTTTAGAACAGAGACATGAATAAGAGGATGAGACTAGTTTTTATAATGTTCCAAATTTTGCATTTAACAAGCCTATTTTATTGGGGAGAGTGAGGACAAGAGATACGGTATGAAATTCTATGAGTGTTGAGGATTAAGCGAAAAACCTTTAATGAGTTCATTAGCTACATCATATCTAAAAGTCTTAATGATGTTGTAAAACATGTCATTAGTCTGAGTTTTGAAGTGCTAAAAGTGGTTAATGACTTGTGATTTATAAGTCAAAAGGTATATCTATATGAAACGAATAAAATTGCCAATAAAGATAATGAAATAATGTTACCTAGAGAGAAAAATGGTATATAGACTCAAATGTCATAATGTATTAATTGTAAAGGCTTCTTAGACACACAAGATGATATAGAAAAGGCAAATGTGTACTTTTACTTTAAAAGTAAGAACTATATGATTTTGTTACATAAGGCCTAATAGAAGAACTATATGATTTTGTTACATAAGGCCTAATAGCTTAAAAACTAGATAAATGAGAAGAAATGTTATGAAAAGGTTATCCAAGATGATGATGCCAAATGTTAGAGGAAACATGACAAGCTATGAGAGTAATGGGATTACTAAATTGAGGGATATGTTTAAGTTGTTAATTACTGTGGATGTTAGCTGAGATAAGCAATATCTTGGTTCCTAGATCCTTTATAATATAACCAAAAAGGTCAAATTTAATGGAATAAGAATTATCTTTGACAAATTTGGCAGTAGATAAAAGATTATTAATGAGTTATGAGATAATTAAGATATCATAAAGAAAAAGAAATTTAGATTGCGTGGGAGAGTTAGTTATCAAAAGATGTAATGAGTAAGTGTTACTCTTACTGATGAACACTTGACGATGTCCTTCATATGGTTCTAGAGATTTAGCCATTTACATGTCATAAGTCATGTAGGACATTGCATCTATGTTTGGTAGCCATTTAGCCATGTTACTTGTGGTAAGATAGGTATTGGTAGGTTTGTTATTGAGGTTTATGATGGAAAATTTTTTTAAAGATTATTTGAAAAGTTAGATTAGGCATTATAGGAGTCATAATACTTAAATCAATATCTTGCAATAGTATAACATTATTTGTAACAAATTTGGCAGTTAGGAGGGATATTTATGTAATAAGGCTATACGGATATTTCAGAGCATCGGGTGAAATAAAGGTGGGTTATAGGTTAGGCCTATTTAAGCTAATGAAATATAATTTCGATTAGCCTAATGACCAAACCTGGTAGATATGTGGAATAATTGATAAATTGTGGATTAGTGTTTGATGAGTTTGGATAATAGTTATGATAAGTATTTGATTGACTATATATTTACTCCCTAACGCTTAGTGATTAATGTTATATTGTGCTTACGATACTTATTTTCGTTCATATTTTATTTTAGGTACAAGTTAGGAAGAAAAGAACCAAAATGAACTCAAAACAAATTCTTGTTGTTTTCCTATTAATGGTTAATCTAATTTTCCTTTACAGAATCAAAAGAGATGAATTAGGATGAAAATGAGAAAAAGAATGAAAGAAATAAAGTTATTACAACTTATATGGTTATGTATGGGACTGTGTAAGTCACTAAAAGCATGTAGGAGCTTAAAGACAACATTTCAGCTACTTATGTAACCTACACAACTATGTAAGTAAGCCACACAGTAGTGTAATTGGTCGTGTAGCTCACTCTAAACCTGTAAGTTCACCAATTTTGGGAAAAATATCATACACAATCACTTTCACATCTGTATAGCTGACCGTGTATTGTGACTTGAGCGTAATTTTTATATAAAAAGGTATTTAAGAGGCCAAATGAGGTGTGAAGAGTTTAAAGACTCGAAAAGAGGCAGGTTCCTTATCCTTTAAAGAGTTATGAGGAGCTAAACTTCATCTTTCTAGTTCAAAAGGATATCAAGTCGACAAACATGTTTAGGCATTGATTAATCTAATGATGTTTTTCTTAACTCTCTTTTAGAATTGATTATGTTATTCTATGATTAATGTTTTAGGATTTATGTATAAATGATTTAAATATTCTAAATAGATTATTCATATATGAACTCATAACTAAAATCTAGATTGTAATATATAATCATTGTAACTATAATTCTCTTGTGGTAAAGTAACAGTTACACATCAATAAGGATAATGTAGCATTAGTTAAATGACTCAAGCTTATGTGGTTGTTGCTTAGATTAACCTGTTTTCCTATTGTATGGTGTGATTGTCACCCTAAATCTAGCAAGCTTGTTTTAGGTTATCTGATAGTTAGACCTGATTAAAGATCTTATTCTAATTAGATAAAATCTAAGAAAAAACTGGAATTAATAAATCTTGTTGTTAATCTATAGTTAATTGTTTCAAAGAGAGGTACAAACATAACATCAAGATTGATTGTGCTAATTCATGTGAAAGTTGAGATTGAACTGCATATTATATTCGAAACCTGTTGATTAATCATAGCAATTTTGTACTATATGATTTGATTTACCTTCAATAGTTTCGTTTTATTTTATTTTGTTAATCAAATTCAACCAAAACTCTAATCCCCTAATCCTAAACACTAATTTATTCATTACAAAAGTTAAACACAAACTTTCTGTATATACAATACTCGCTCAACTTACTACAAATTTTTAGTTGTATGGAGTTTTGTTTTATTTTTTAATGTGTTCAATGCTCATCAAGTTACCTTGTCTTCTATTGTTGTAGCAATGGCTGCCTCGTTGATCATTACTATCATTAGGATTTAAAGCCAGTCCAAAGGTGGTCTTAAGTGAGCCAATGGTGGAGGAGTAGTATAACCGATGAGAATAAAGAACGTCGTACATAGTTATTGTGAAGTTTTTGTTTCGTAGCTAAAAGTTTTACCTTACTAAATCGTATTTGTAGGTAATTATTTTTAGTGACGATTTCTTTTTGGTAACAAAATAATTTTAGCTACTAATTGTTTGCTATAGGAAAATGTTTTTAGAGACATTTCTATAAATGTAGGTAAAAATATTTTGTGACGATTTAGTTTTGGTAGCTACTAGTTTTTAGTGACGCTTCTGTTTTTGTAGCAAAATGGTTTTAGCTACTAATTTATGGTTATAGCAAAATATTTTTAAGGACGTTCTTGTAAATGTAGATAATAACGTTTTTGGTGATTTTGTTTTGGTAGCTAATATTAAAATTTAATTTTGAATTTAAATATTATTATAATTATTAAAAAAATTATTTTAATTGGTCATTTGTAAGAAAGTTTGAAATATACAAATTTTTAAGACAGTTTAAAATATAAAAATTATTCATTTTATAATTAATGTTAGTGACATATTTTTTAAATAATAATAAATTGAAATAAAATAAACATATAAAATGGAATGCATTATGTACAATAAAATATTTACACATCATTTACAAACTAAGAGTCTTCATCTGAGTCACTACCACTAACATATGGAGAATTTAGTAATTTTTTAAACATTTTTTTAAGGTTGTTCGCTTCTTTAATAGTACGATCTAACTTAGTCTTTAGTTATTGGTTCTCCACTTGAAGCGCTGTCAACAATGGTGGTCATGACGAAGATGCACCAACAGGCTTAAGGCCATACCTAAGATCTTTGATATAGCTCGATCTTATAACAAGGACGTTGTTGCAAATGTCATCGACATGGGCTCATCCCCTTTAGGCTATGACGTCTGTAACAACTCATGCATCTTGTCCTACAATTTAAAGTACAAAATCGAGTTAATGAAAAATTATAACTTAATATTACATAAAGAAGTAAGTTGTAATATTAATTTGTTTATACTTACATAATTACTTTGTGCCTCTTCAAATGTCCAGCCTTGACCTTCTTTGTAGTGTGTGTGAATGTACAATGTGATCCTATCACAATCTTGTCCTTGGAGTTATGTTTAGCTCTATTATATGAATTTAAAAAATTATAACCAGTTAGAATTCATTCTATTAAGAAATTAAATTGAAAACGTTATACTTACAAATTCTTGTTGGACGACAACAAATGATTTGGAGCCGGTGTTATGAGGAGTCTTCATTTTTGCTCTGTTCACCTTGTCTTTTCACACATTTCCTAAATTAAGAGAATTAGTCATGAAATGTATAAACAAAATTAATGGAAGGAAAATATTAAGAGAAAAAACAAACATAAACCTTCTCTGAGGCTTAATAATCTCACATTTTACTACAATTTTCTGGAGTCTCTTATTCTAGAACATGTCTCCTTGCCTCTTTATCGGAAAGGAAAGATTGGTAATATTTATGAAGTTGATATCGATGATTCTTCACCCTTTGTTTCAACAGTGAACTAACACTGCTTGAAACCTCAAGCATGTCGATATCAACGATATTGAGCCTCACCTTTGAAAAACACATACAAGTTAAGTTATTATTTTTTGTAAGTAAACTTGCAATATATAAAATAAAATGAATTGAAAGATTACCAAAACTTTTTCGTAATCATTTTGGAGCAAGTTATCTTCCTTCAACTGCCTAACATGTTGAGACAAGGCAACTCATTCCTTACAACGATACCCAACTCACTAACTAATTTTGTAACTTGGATCTTATCTACTAGGCGACGTTGCGTGGGGTTAATCGTCATAAACAACTTGGTATTCATTGCAACATTTATTCGTTGTAACTCAACTCCTTTTGTCTTACCTCTACCTTATTTTTTGATGCCAGTATTGGAACCTGAAAAAAAGTCATAATGAGAAAGACACACTAATCATATAATGAGTAATTTCATCATAAATGTAAATATGTTTGGTTAATAATAACAGACCTGAAGACCTATCATGACTAGCAGATGATGTTAGTAAAGGTTGTTGCATACTTTCTTCATTCGAAGATGCAATTACTAGTTGTTTTCTGGGAGAAACTTCATCTACCATTACCACCCTCTTTCCCTTGTTTCTACCAGGTGTCATTAATATGACCATAACGTATAATTGTAATTGACAAAATAAAATTAACATTTTGTGGAACATTAAAAATATGCTTGTAGTCATGTTAAATTAACATAACTAAAACATCAACATCATAAGGCAATTACAACTTGGAGACATTTCAAACAACACAAACAATTTATTTGCATGCAATCATCATGATCATGATTTTGAAAAATGTCATCATTAAGTGACAAATGAAAAATATGCTTGTAGTCATGGTAAATTAACATAAGTAAAACATCAACAACATAAGGCAATTATCTTCTTAACATTTCAAACAACACAAATAATTTATTTACATTCAATCATCATGATCAAGATTTTGAAAATCATCATCATCCACAAAAACATAGGTGAAACATTGAAAATATGCTTGTAGTCATTGTAAATTAACGTAACTAAAACAAAAACAACATAAGGCAATTATCTTCTTAACATTTGAAACAATACAAACAATTTATTTACATTCAATCAATATGATCAAGATGAAGAAAATCATCATCATTAAGTACATTATCGCTTGATTCTTCATCACTAATATATTCGAGCAAAGTATCGTCATTATCATTCAAGTCATCCTAAGTATAGTCTTCATCTATTTGTAAGATAAGATGGGCTTGGACTTTATCTAGTTGAACTATATTGGGCTCAATATCTCTCCTATGGAATGATGATATATCTACATCTTCTACTAGAATGCCTTTATTATTGAACTCCAATCCAATATCTTGATAGACTTCATCAACACCCTCATCTAATTCACCAATATCCCTTTCCCAAAAATCAAATACATTCCTCTGTTGAAACTTTTGGACAACCTTTCAATTGCTACCCAATACAGTATCGTTGACGTAGAAAACTTGTTTGGCTTGACTTGCAAGGACAAAAGGATCATTATCATACCATATCTTACTAACATTTATGCTAGTAATATGCCCGTTCACTCTCATGTAAGTTAGATCAAACCATTTGCATTTAAGTAGAAAAACCTTCTTATCCTTGACGTAGTGCAACTCTATTATTTCAGAGATGACACCGTAGAAATCAATGATTTCGTCGTCTTGACATCCTTCAACAACAAACCCACTATTTTGACTTCTAACTTGATTATTTCAATTTTGTATATGATATCTCACCATATTAACAATGTAACTTGTGTATTTCTTCTTACAAATATAAGGCCCATATGTCAAACTATACAATGTCATTGTCGCTTCTTGCACGTTACGGTTATGTAACTGTACATTTGTAGGACAAATTAAAAATAAATAAGAGGATGAGACATATTCTCATATTTTCATAATATGTAATTAATATGAAACTTACTCAATTTCTAAATTATGATACAAACTTCTGCCTATATCTTTGTTCAACATTAATGATCCATTTGCTGGGAATTATGTCTTTATGCTCTCTATTTAAGAAAAAACACAGTAAGATCTTAGAGTTAATGAAGAAAATTATAATATGATTGTTTGAATGAAAAGGAATAGACGTACTCCATATATGTATCTACATTCTCGCAATTGTTCAAAATATACCAACAAATTCGTCTTTAGTTAACTCGACATATTTACCTACACCAAGTGGCCTAACTTTTCGGGAGAAAATAGACAACCTACCATCATCATTAAAATCAAAGTTACATTCTAGTTTATTAAATCTTGTTTCCACATTAGTTAAGTACAATAAACAAAAAGTCAAGTATTCATTTGCTTTATAAGCCTTTACAATAGACCCCTTTGGTCGACCTTTATCACGTAGATAATGTTTAAGAGAGCATAAAAACCTGAACATAAACAGTTATAAACTTAGGAATTGTTACAAACAAATAACATAGGAAAAACTTGTTGAATTTAATATGAATTACCTTTTAATCGGAAACATCCATTGAAATTGAACTGTTTTACAAAGTTTTGCTTCATTGGGGGGGGGGGCGGCAGTGGGGTATAATAGTTCAAGCTTATATAGAATCAATGTT
>JAOSBN010000007.1:16791154-16814617 GCA_027563595.1 Erythroxylum suave | reverse complement strand
ACCTTCAGTTCTTATTAAATATACTAAATATATTAAACATCGAACAGTGGCATTTAGAAGCGGTAAGTTATCGCATGATCTGAT
Organism: Erythroxylum suave; assembly: GCA_027563595.1. Lineage (NCBI taxonomy): Eukaryota > Viridiplantae > Streptophyta > Magnoliopsida > Malpighiales > Erythroxylaceae > Erythroxylum > Erythroxylum suave. Next base: position 16,814,533 of record JAOSBN010000007.1, on the reverse strand, counting down.
CACTGAGCCTCCAGGCTGACGATGGAAAATTACATACTTTATTGTCTTCCTAATATTTATCCAGGCAAAAGAACAAATACGAACTGTAGTTAATTGTAAGTACAAACTTAAATGGTTCAAGTTGGAACATTTTATGTCGTAAATGTAAATTCTGACATCCAAAAAATACCAGAACACTGAAAGACATCAATAATCGAATCACTAGCCTTCCTACCTCTAGGCTTAATATAGCCTGAAAATACTGCTCAGCCTAATAACATTTAGAGCATATACCCATGGAAAAATTGAGGCCTGTCCCGCACAATTCCTAACTTACCTATCCGTTACCCCATGGATCACAAAAGATGAACATGTAGATCAACCTGCCAACCATCATGCACCGCGAGGTTCAACATCCGATCTCAAAATGTAAACTGCAATTCCCAAAAGGCTGAACAGATGAAAGATAGCATCCCGCATTTTTCCAACAATACCTGCAAAAAGAACAAATAATGCATCATATCCAGTAACACGACAAAGGAAATAAGACATTATGGCAGAATCGGAGATGAGAAATCAGCCACTATATATGTTCATTTGAAGTGGAGGAAGAAGCAAATGCATCGCACCAGATATCCACCTCTTCAACACTCCGGGTAGCAATGGTATGGGTGGAAAGTATATTGAACATTCGAGCATGGGCTTAATTCATTCCTCGATCCATAGAAAATGGTAGAAAAAGAAACAGAAAAAGAAAAGAAATTAAAAGGGGGAAGACATCAGAACGTTCGAACAAATTAAGAATATTAGAGCCAACTGCATAGGCTAAAATACATTCAGAAATGAGGATACTGGAAATTAAGACAAGTGTATAATCACAATCATGGAGAACATAACCTCTTCTACCATCTTAATCTCGTTAATTTCATTTTATGATGTCAGTACAGCGCTAGAAAAATCAGTAAGGACGCAGGAAAATATATGGACCCGAGACTAGCAACATCCTCAATGTGGAAGATAAGCAGAAGCCTAATTACCACTCACTACAGGTCAGGATCGTTAACAAAATTTCCTAATCCTTCCTGACTTTATAATATAGCTTAGCCCATTCCTGGAATATAATTAATGACTATTCAATGTTTGGATGAATATAATCTACAAAAGCAGCTTTAGGAGTCTCAAGTTAAACAATCAACAGCGTATACAAGGACAAACAATTATATGGAAAATTTGCAAAAATAATTATATGGAAAATTTGCAGCATAAATCTCATCGGAGAGGATTAATTAATCGCCAACAGTGAGACAACTTCAGTTCAAATAATAATATTCTGGTTTCAGAAAGAGAATGAGTTCTCACACTTATAAAACAGAATATCTGCCTGGTTGAACCCCACCAGGAAGAGAGAGCGCCTGGTTAGTGATGTCTTCCAAAACACGCTTTAGTTCGGCTTTAGCTCTCTTCACTGACACTTCAGTGGGACCCTCAATGAACAAGTATAGCTTGCGGTCTCCAGGCCCTGCTATCCGACCAGGCGGGAAATACTGACCCCTGGTGGTAATGGCAGCACCAGTCCATTCTGAAATAGGGCCCAATGTTTCTTTGTGCGTAACCTTCCACCTTGCATTTTGAGGAAAATCATTAATCTCCAGTTCTGCTTCATAATGTTCAGGCATTGCATCAGCTTGAATTTTTGCCAGATTATGCTGCAAGTTAATGGCAGCAGCCAGCGCTGCTGCTCTAGCAGCCCCATCACTTGGGGCAACAGGCAACCCAGTCCCAGGCAAAATTGTTGCAGCACCTGGAGCAGTGAGGCCGGCAACACCTGGCAAAGGAACAGGCACTCCACCATTAGGAAGCAATTGAGAAACAGAGATGGGAGGCGCAGATGTATTTCCTTTAGAGGCAGCAGCAATTGCAGCTAGTTGCTGAGCAAGGGCAGCCTGCTGTGAAAAGTCACCACCTGCCTTTCTGACCCCTTCATCTTCATCGTCCGAATCTGATTTGTCTTCCTCAAAGCCATATTCTTTAGCCTGCGCCTTTTTAGCTGCAATCCTCTTTTCATCCTCCTCTTCATTGAATTTGAAACCACTTCCACCATAACCAGTTCCATGGGCTTGTTCAAGCCCCTGAGTGACTTTTGCCATAAAACTATCAGCAATAGCCTTCAAGTCTTCTGGAACAGCTTGCTCAGAAAGCTCCAATGCTTTTACAAGATCTGGTGCATATCTGGAATCCTCCTCAGATATAAATGTTATAGCACAGCCCTTGCGACCGGCACGGCCTGTCCGACCAACTCGGTGAACATAATCTTCATAGTGGTTTGGAGCATCAAAGTTGATCACTAGTTCAAGCTCCTTAACATCTAAGCCTCTGGCTGCAACACTGGTTGCAATCAGTAAATTGCAGATATTGCTTTTAAAATCAGCAATAGTGGATTCCCGGTCTGTCTGATCCTTCGCCCCGTGAAGTGACAAGCAAGGATAACCATGCTTGAGCAAATCTCTAAACAAAGCATCACATTTTTCCTGTGTGTGTACAAATATCAAAATCTTTCCCTTCTCATACCATTCACCAAGTATTTCCAACAGTCTTAAGAACCTATCACTTTCTGGTCTCACCTCAACCAATTGAGTTATGTCCTTGTTCACCACACTCCGACCACCAACCTGTATTTCTACTGGCTTGTTCAACACTTTCCGAGCTAATGTTTCCACCTGTCGAGGAAATGTGGCAGAAAATAGTACAGTTTGCCGATCTGGGCGAATATTTTGAACAATTCTAGTGATTTGAGGTTCAAAACCCATGTCAAACATGCGATCAGCTTCGTCCATAACCAGATAGGTAACTCTGCGCAGATTTGAAATTTTCCCACCACTTGTGCAAAGTATGTCAATCATCCTTCCTGGTGTACAGACAACAATTTCAGTCCCTCGCTTTAGCTCACTAATCTGTTGAGCAACACCAGAACCTCCATATACAGGCACACACCTAATGCCAAGAGCCTTGGTAAACTTCTTTATATCACTGTGAATTTGTTGAACAAGCTCCCTCGTAGGTGCCATTATGAGCCCAATAGGCCCATCTCCAGCTTCCACAGGTGGCTGGTCTTTAATATGCCTCAACATTGGCATCACAAATGCCAGGGTCTTGCCAGAGCCAGTTTTCGCAACACCTATACAGTCTCGGCCACTCATAATTATGGGTAGTGCCTGAGCTTGAATTGGCATTGGTTTTTCATAGTTAAGTTTCTTTATTGTCTCCAGAATTTTACTTGTGAGCCCAGTTTGATGCCATGTTTTAATGGGTTTTGGGACATCCTTCCCATGTATCTTCAATTCCAGCTGTTTTCTGTAAGCAGCAACCTCTTCAGCAGTCATCCTCGAGATCTCCTTCACTTCAATATAGAAATTTTTCCGAAAGGGTTTGTAATCAATCTTTGAGTGATCAACTATAGAAAGCTTCTCAGCTTTTGTCTTCTTCACCCTTTTCATGAACTCATCATCATCTTCATCTTCATATGCCAAAGGATTTTCTTCATTCTCATTATCTCCATAGTCTGAATCAGAATTTTCCCCAGGAATGATCCTACCAAGAGACTTGTTGGAAGTTTTCTTTGACTGAGCTACATTTGTTTGTTCTTCCTTTTTGACCTTCCTAGATTCCATTTTATTTTCACCAATACTTTGAGTAATGACAGTGCTGTTCAGTTTCACAACTTCAGGCAAGACCATAGAATTCATGAAAGCATCTAATGGATCGATTTCCTCATCTCCAGCAACACCATCATTCCCATTCTGTGAAGTAGCAGCCCCATTCTCAGAGTCCACCAGCATTGTGTCTCCAGTATCTTTATCAGGTTTAGCATTCTCATCCAAGTCCATGTCTGTCTCTGATTTTCCCACAGGAAACACCTCTTCATCATCAGATTCTCCCTCTAGCGTCCATGCTTTACCAGTTTTAGGTTCATCAACGTTTGTTGCTTCTCCATGTTTTTCTCTCTCAGATTCTTCCTTCTTTCTCCTCAACTCTTGCCATTCCTGAACTCTTCTCCTCCTCTTTTCCATTTCCTCATCCAGTCGCTTCTGTTCATCTTCTAGTTCCTCTTCTCGGGTTTTCTTCTCTGTTTCAGTAGAATCATCCTCAGCACTTTTTCTTCTAGGACTGTGCTCGCCATCATCCCTGTGCCTATTTGCCTTGCTAAGGCTTTGTTCACGTGTTCTATCTTTATAATCATCTCCATCTCTCCTCCTTCGCTTTCTATCATGCTCCCTTGAATCATCATCACTGTCATCACTACTTTGTTCCCGTCGTTTCACTCTCTCCCTTGCTTTCCTTTCTCTTTCTCTTTCCCTCTCCCTTTCTCTATCCCTCTTTTCCCTCTCCCTGTCTCTCTCCCTCTCCCTCTCCCGTTCTTCTCTATCACGCTCTCTTCTCTCCCTTTCTCTCTCTCTTTCCCTCTCACGTTCTTCCCGATCACGTTCTCTTTTCTCTCTTTCCCTTTCCCTTTCTCTATCTTTCTCCTTTGCCCTCTCCTTCCTCTCATCTCTTTCTTTCTCCCTTTCCTTCTCCTTGTCTCTATCTTTATCTCTATCTTCTCTATTCTTATCTCTCTTCCTATCTCTTGCTCTTTCCCTGTCATCATCCCGACTCCTGGTCCTATCCTTGTCCCTATCCCTATGCTTCTCTTTATCCTTTTCATGTTTATCATCAGAATCAACACTCTTCTCCCTCTCACTATGACGGCTTTTCCTATCCCTCTTGTCTCGGTCACGATGCCTCTCTTCATTCTTCTCCTTATCTGTATCTCGACTCCTTTTTGAATCCTCTTCCTTCCTCTCAAATTCTTCCTTCCTAGATTTATATTTCACGTCCTCCATTGCTTCTTAATCCAATTTATTGCAAAAAAGAATCAGGCAATACACCGCTGTTAATTAAATCCCAACCCCACTGCCTTATGATGAGACGCAACTCTAACTACTCTCAATTGATGGTATAATTTAATCTAACCTGATTCATAGACAACAAAAAAAGAAAAAAAGAATGGAGGGTGAGTGAATCATTGATAAATCCGAATAAAATGAAATGAACCCTGCAAATCGCAACTCAAAGGGACAAAGAATTATTGAGATGTTAAACTCTAATGAAAAAAATTTAACGAGGAGTTAAATCAACAATAGATGCCCTTAACTAGAGCTCTAAGTCACACGTTGCTGGCCTTAGGTGTGTTCATACATGCATCTGTGTCCCCCTTTGCACAAGAGTAAATAAGGAAAATATCAAACCGAAAGTTTTCAACCTTTGAGTATGAGAATCGAAGAGTGGCATCGTCGTCGCAAGCAAAGGCGGAGAGAATACCGTCCAGGTCCGTTCTGCAAATTACAAGAATACAATCACGATCTGTTGCTCCAGGAAGGAAAATCAACAAGAAGTTTTGAGGAGGAAGAAGCAATTGATAAACAAGAAAAACCCTAATTAGCTAAAACTTTAGGGAAAAGGTTCGGGTTTTCGCTCTTCTCGAGAATAAGGAGGCGTCTGGAAATGAAGCCGTCTCGACAATGAAGGGTATTTATGTTTCTTTACACCCTTCTAATTTAAATCCGATTGGTTCTCCTAAGCAGAATTCAGAACCGGAATTGATAATTAAAATATTTGAAGTTTTGATGAAACGTTTATGTATTTTCAATGAATATTAATTTTATAAATTAAATAAATAAATAAAATTTTATATTAATAATTTTTAATTAAATTTTAAATTTTAAATACGAAAAGATAATATTTTAAATTGTTTTTTTAAATTTTAAAATTTATTTAATCTTATAAGGCACAAAAAGTTCTTTACCTTCAAATATAAATAAGAATTCTACTAAATCTTTTATAATACAATCATATTGCAGATTTATAGACTCAAAAATTTGTTGTCAACCACAATTATTACAATTATAAGAAAATTTTCTTCCGACTCAAACCTACTCATGCTATGTGTTATGTGATTATGATTGCTATTAGCTCTGCGATATCGTGGGATAAGTATTTATCTACTGCAATTTTTAAACGCAATTACATATTTAGATTTGCGAATGAACAACAAAAGGTTTGAGGAAAGTGTGATACTACTGTAGAAATCGATAAGTAAAAAGAGAGTTGCGGTAGGAAAATGTTTTAGTGGTAAAAATTATACTTTCCATTAATAACTTTATGATAGTTATTATTTTATATTAAACCCTCAACTAAATTTATTTTATTTATATTTTCTTATTTTAATTTAATATTTTGATATTTATAATTTGAATTTATATGACCAATAATATATTTTTAATGAAATAATTAATTTAATTTAATTATATTTTCTTTAATATTTTCTTATTTATAGTTTGAATTTATATGACTAATAATATATTTTTATGAAATATTTTATTTACTAAATTTATTTTATTTATATTTTCTTATTTTAATTTAATATGTTATTATTTATAATTTTAAATTTATATGAAGAGCAATATTTTTATGAAATATTTTATTTACTAAATTTATTTTATTTGTATTTTCTTATTTTAATTTAATATTTATTATTTACAATTTTACATTTATATGATTGATAATATATTTTTAATTATTTATACAATAATTAATAGTTTATTAAATCGATGAATTTTTTTAGTCATTTTAACTCTTTTCAACAACCGCAGATATGCTTACTAAATACTTATTTTCACATTTCGAAAATTACAAAAACAACAATCCTAAACACATTGTTCGTCGATCAGCCAAAAAATAGCTGATTGACCCAAATCAACTAGTTGACTTAACCAACATATTGAAAGGAATAAGGGAAAACGTGGTGAAGTTATTGGTCAAAGGTTACCTTGGAAGAAGGTGGAGGAAGAGTTTCCCAAAGCAACCAACTTAACATGGGATAAAATTAAGCTTAAAAATAAGTTTGATTGGATGAGAACTAGATAGAGTCTTTGGAAACAATTAAAAGGGAAAGAAACGAGATTAGGATGGGATTATGACAAATGAACAATTGCTGCTAGTGAGGAGTGGTGGGCTTTGAAGATTAAGATTATCCATTTTTCCCCAATTCAAGTTATTTTCCTTTACTCTAGTACTAAATAGTTAGATAAATATAAGTTATTTAATTTTTTGTAGGAGAACATCAATTTTAAAGCATTTAAAGATTATTGCTTAAACCTAAGCTTGAATGTAAGTTAAATCAACTTTTAGATGTTTGGCTTAAGGAGAGACTACATTTTGTCCTGTGGCTGACCCTCCATATGGGCAACGAGAAGTTGAGGAAGCATATGTTCCCTCTCTACCTAACTGTTTGAACCGAAGTATATTGTCAGGCTATCATGATCATGAGAATGTAGATGAGACTAGTGATCTAAACAATTGGGAAGAAGTGTGGAAAGAACTTACCCCCGACTCCTCAAGTTATACATGATGAAGGGGGTGAGAGAAGAAAATGCAAAAGGGTTTTGGAGAGTGATAATTCACAAAGTAATAAGAGTGCAAGAACTAATTCTGCTAAAAGGGTAGGAAGATCTACAACAATGTGTGAAAGGCTCAACGATATGATGCAATTGATTCAAGAGAGACAGGGTGCAACAATAGAGATAAATAGATCAATTACAAAAGTTTTCGACACAATGAATATTGGCACATCGTAAAGTACTAGTGCTGGTGCGTCACATCATGATGTTATAAATGCTTTGGGAAAAATATGTACTTTGCTTGATTTAGAGGCTGGTACTCCTGAATTTTACTTTGCTTGCATGTTGATTAAAGATCCGCAACCAAGGTCCACTTTTTTAAGTTTACCAGATGATACAAAGAAAGCTGAATACAGAAAGTCTATGTATGAGTATGACAAACATAAAAAACACTAAATATAGTTTCTATCTATCTATTACTATGTTTAGTTTATTGTTTTTATTATTTGTGCACTTATGTTGACATGGTGTATTTTAAGGCATTATGAATTTGGTTAGCTTATTTTATTATATTATATTATCATGTTGGTAATCTATAATTTTATTACATACTGTATTTTTTATTTCTTTATATTCAGACATATAAGTGTTTTGTTTATTTATAATATAATTTTACTCATTGATCTGTAGGCATGGATGATAATGTTATGTAACTTCTACAAATGAAGCATTTTTTGGACAATGAGATTGACTTTTGGGACTCAATGACTTGTGTAACAGGTTACATGAGCGTGTATTTTTTTAACCACATATACAAGGAACCATGCATGACTTCCTATCAAACAAGAGAACTATGAATGAATGAATTATTGAATGGTCATGAAAAAAAGGTGTTTTAACACATTTAAGGTGAATCAAAATATATTTCGTCAACTATGTATGGTATTGGAAAATAATTATGGTTTGAGACCTTCGAATAGGATGTCTATTTTAGAGAAAGTCGGTTTATTCATTTATGTGCTAAGTAAAGGTTCTTCTAATAGAGATACTCAAGAGCGTTTTCAACATTCTGGCGAAACTATGAATAGAGTTTTTAAAGAAGTTTTGGTTGCTATTGATAGATTTTTCAGGGATATACTCGTACAAAAAGATCTCGAATTCATGGACATTTGACCACAAATTGCCAATGATGTTAGATATATGTCACATTTTAAGATAATTGAATATGTTCTTCCCCCCTTCGTTATATTTTCCATTGAAAAATATTGTTTTATCATCTTATGATTATTGTTTGATATTAGGATTGCATTGGAGCTATTGATGGTACACATATAGAGATAGTTGTCGCAGAAGAGGATCAAATGAGATTTAGAGGACGGAAAGGAACAACAACAACAACAACAAATGTATTGGCAGCATGTGACTTTAACTTACTATTTACATATGTTTTAGCGGGTTGAGAGGGATCAACACACGATTCTTATATTTTCCTTGATACAATCGGCAATCCGAGACTTAAATTTCCAAAACCACTTATAGGTAATTTTAAAATTTATAAGATTTGCTATTCATGATTTAAACTTTTTATGATATCATTTATACTAACTATATTGCTTCTATGGAAACTCAGGTAAATATTACTTGGTTGACAAAGGTTATCTGGAAAAAGAAGGATATTTGACACTTTACCCAAAGACGAGATATCATCAATAGGAGTTTTGTGATGCAAATCCAAGAGGATCTTAAGAAGTTTTTAATCAAGCTCATTCATCATTAAAAAGTTGTATTAAGAGGGCTTTCGGTGTTCTTGAGGCTTGATGGAAGATATTAGAGAAAATGCCTAAGTATTCATTAATGGATCAAAATAGAATAATTTGTGCAGCTTTTACATTGCATAACTACATTAGAAGAAGTACAATTGGCGATCTGACTTTTAGCATCATCGATTAAGATCCTGAATTTATACCTCTAGATGTATTTCAAGATGTTGAAGTTAACTCTACACAAGAAGAAATTGAAGAAGAGAGAACTTGAGAGATGATATCTATTCGTGATAATATTCCTTCTAATTTAATGATAGGTAGACGCCGTTCTTGAATTGTTATAAACATTTGCTTTAAATAATAGTGTTAATTTCTTTTGCCCTATCTGAATTGTGGTGTTAAACTTCATTTCGATTATTATATTTTATGTTTGGATATATCATCATCATCATGACTATTATTATTGTTGTTGTTATTGTTATTGTTATTGTTGTTGTTGTTGTTGTTGTTATTATTATTGTTATTGTTGTTGTTGTTATTGTTGTTATTATTTGTTCAATATTTTTTATTAGAGTTAAATATCTAAAATCTAAATTCTTATAAAAATATTGAATAAAATATTAAAAAATATAATATTCATTACTATTATAATTTTTTTTAAAATAACATACTCATAAGCTATTTTATAAATAAACAACTAATATTAAGCAGATAATTTTACTAAACATATTTAGTTTAATGTATTTCGTTAATCAAATCAATTCTTATAACCAGCTATTTCAAATAAGGTCGTAATTATAATTTCACGGCTGCCAAACCAAGCCTATGTCTTGTTTTTTTGCATCGTTTAGAAGTTTTTTGAAAAGTTGCAGACTCGTGTCCTGCACTTGTCCAGAGACCCATCCGCGTATGGGTTTTCCCCCTTCTACATATTAGTGTACAAAAGTAACAAAAATTTCAGAGAAACAATGGCTTCTTCGTCACCTCCGCCTCCACCACCGCCGCACTCGCCACCCTCCGCCTCCAATTCGGTCAACTCTGCTCCCAACACCATCACCACCTCCACCACTACGCTGCCATCTGCTCCAAAGGTACTTCCTTTTTATCCATTTGTTTGAATGCGTGTGTGTTTTAGTTCTGTGGTGAGTTTGTTTTTGGGTTTTTGTTCGTGTCAAAGGTTGAGGAAGCAAGCGAGAATGGTGTCCCCGTCGAGCAAAAGCCTGACTTCTCCCATCTTGCGTAAGTTTCTGCTTCTTCCGTTTTTACTTTTATCGAAGCTACACCATTGCCATTATCTTCAAGCCTTACTCCTTTTAATGTCATGATGATTTGCTTCTGCTTATGTTGTCGGTGCCTTGGCTTTGCTTCTCGGTTATAAGCTGAGGAAGTGGATGAGAGATGAAACATGAAGTAAAGTTTCTGTTTTGCTGATGAGTTTTGGATCTGGGCGTTAAAAGCTTTTCTTCTTCTTCGTCTTTGAATCTTCTGCTTGAGTTTCCTATTTGGTTCGTTTAAGTCTCAATCATGTTAACCTTCTTTTTGACTCACCGAAATGATCTTGTTTAGTTGACAATTGTCTTGTTTGCTTAATATTGATCGCAGTACTGCTCTTGAAGAAAAAGAAAAGCTTATTTTTCAAGCTTTTGTCATGTCTTGTGCTTGTATGTATTAAGATAAATGATTGCCTTCATTGTTGAATTCCATATCCCAGCATCATCTCTCTTTCTGTTTCTGTAGTCATGTTTCATTCCTTAAATAAGTAATCTGACTCATTTGATTGGCGATCAACCCTGATACTGGTTAGGGATTATCATTACTAGTTTATGGAAGTCAGTAACAGCTCTAATGTCTTCGGAACCAGTGGCACTGCAGGCACAGTAAAAACTTTGGTATGCATGCTAAGATAATTAAAACTTAACTTTGAAACTGTGACCAATGTTCTTATATATTTTGAAATACTTGTCTGCGGCAAGTGATGAACATGAATAATTCCCTTTGATAATTTTCTTGTTGAGGAACACTTATCACTGATTTACAACAGCCTTTGCATGGGAAGATGCCCAGTAATTCAAGGTCTTTCATGAACTAAAAGAAATATATCTACGTTACTGCTGATCATGCTTAAGAAAGTACATGTATGTTCACACAAAAGCTTCAAGAAAATATTGTAGGGATGTACTTTATTTAAAATCAAAAGGAATGATCCGAATTTAGGGTCTCCATTGTTACCTATTTGTGATGCATAATTGCTTTTCTGGTTCTCATTAATCGAAGTTCTTCATTTTGCTAGCAGATTCATAGGTAGAAGTTATAATTTTTGTCCTTGCACCTAATTAGGGAACATTTAAGGAAGATATCTGAGCAACTTAACATGAAAGGAGGGCAATCCATGGACTAGTTTTGAAAATGCCTTTTGCAGCTAACATATGTACTTCACATGGATTGTATTGAAAGACTATCTAAGAAAAGGAACTCCTTACCACATAAGAATTTGCAAGATATTTGTTTTGTTTGAAGACCTATCTCTCCTTTCAGACTCTTTCTAATAAATGTTGGAACATAGGCAAAGAGAAACAATATATTGTTGGATATGTTACTTGTCTATAACTAGGGTCAGACGTGTGCCACATTGATATGATCTGCTTCTAAATTGCTTATTTTTCCATAGAGATGCCTTTAGTTGGTTGCTTCTAGTTGGAAGTTCATGGTATCAGATGAAGCGAATGGCAGTCAGAGCAATACTCCCTGTGTGAAAGGGTACTTGGCTGGATAGGATGCATAGGGCTTATAGGGATGGGATATGAACTGCATTTATGTATTTGGAAAGATGTCTTGATGCCTAACTATTCCCTTCTATAAGCTAGTTCGAGTCTTTTTCAAAAGTCTATGGTTTTCCTTATATAGATTGGTCCTCTCCTACATGTGTCCCCTTGATTCCATGTATTGGTCCATTCTATGGTTTCCTTATATAGATTGGTTGTCTCCTACAGATTTATCCTCTTGATGCCATGTATTGGTCCTTGACTCTAAAATATTGTGTCACATATAATTCATTGGATGACTTCCTAATGTCCTTTCTGGACTTTTGTTGGATTTACTTGTATAAATGGGTTATATGATTGTCTTTGGCTCTTGATGCACTTATGTTTATTGATCTATTTCAGAGATATATTCTGTCTGCTTGTTGTTGTTCCTTTAGGGCAAATCTCCTCTCAATACTCTATATTGGTCCATTGGTCCAAAAACATGTCATATATAGGTCCTGACTTGCACCTCTTTTATGGATTAAACCATTTAAGTTAGGTATTAATGGGCATATACATATAGTACGTGTTTGTCTTTGGCTCTTCAATATTTTCCTGTTTATCAATTGCTGAAAAGCATATCCTATGCTTCTGTCAGCCTGTTATTCATTGTTAAAGTTCCGAAATTCCCAAATAAATACTCATCTTATCTTTTTGTTCCCTCCATATGATGTTCTTTACTTGATCACCGGTAACAGACTTGTTCACACTTTACTGTTGCATTTAAAGTGTTTGCTTTATCATAAGTTTGACAGACACATGTAATTCCGTTAGCAGTACTTTAATCTAAGGTCTAAATGCCCTTATAACAATAAATTAAATATGTTCAGGTTTATAGACAGTGAAGAATACATTGAAAAGTTCAGAAGATATGAAGCTGACTACACCCGCCGTTTGATGAAGAAGTATTTCTCAAAGAAGAATATTTATGGAGGTAAAAAGTGTACCTTCTATTAACTTCTGATCTTAATATTTGAATATTGATTACTGGTTGGGTCTACTGCATCCTGCAACATTTGTCCTATAGTAGGATTGAGTAGTTAAACTCTTGGGAATTTGATTTCTTAAACCGAAGTGGAGATATTTTCTGCTTTTTAGAACAGCACATATTTATTGCTGCCCAATTTATCAGTGGATTGTTTTGCAAAGAACTTTGACCTTTCAATAACCACTTTCAGTATCTATCTATTGTGATCTGTTTTGCAGTATGTAAAACAGATCACAATAGATAGATACTGAAAGTGGTATGTAAAACAGATCACAATAGATAGATACTGAAAGTGGTTATGGAAAGGTCAAAGTTCTTTGCAAAACAATCCACTGATAAATTGGTACTGAAAGTGGTTATCGAAAGGTCAAAGTTCTTTCTCATTTTCTATTGATGTTCGTACATGGCATGCCAATGGATTGAAACTGCAGATGTTATAATGCTTTTACCGGCTCATTTCTTTTGTTCTTCCAGATTCGAAGTTTTAACTTTCCATTCTTCCAGGTAACATATTTGATGAAAAATCGACTATAGATGACGAGACTATAATGTCAAGCAGGTAAGAAAAATAAGCACCAAGATTAGCACCATTTCATGCTCATGCAGAAAGATAGATTTAACATTTTTTCGCCATTTCCTTAGGTTGCCTTGCATGGAGTCATATGCAGACCCCGTCAAGGCATTTGAGGAGCTGAGCAGCACTGGTTCATCATCAACCTCAGAAACTTAAAGACTTCTGTTGTAAATAAGATAGCAGCTACCTTAGAATAAATGGTAAATAACAAAAGTTGCTCTCTTCAAGTTAAACATGGTTACCCAAATGCAGCGCTGTAAGTACTGCTGAGCAATAAAAGAAACAAACTTAACCTGGCCTTTGGTATGGTAAGAATCGTAAGCTATCTTATATAAGAGCGTGTATGTTACAAGTCAAATGATTAATGATGTCCATTTATCTTACAGCTAGCTCACTGGTTATTCCTAACAAACCTAGCAGATCAATGGCTCTTTGACTGCCCCACTGGATGATGAAACGGTAGTTCCTACTAAGAATATTGGTACAGTACTGGTACACGATTTGATTATGGTATAGTATTTACTGGTACGGTTAATATTGCGTATTATTTTAGGTAATTTTTAAATTTATAAAATAGTCTGAATTTTTTTAAAATTATAAAATAGTCTTTTATTATATTGCACTATATAATTTTTAATTTTACCAATACTTGAAATTATAATAATAGAGATTTAAAATAACGACTATTTATTTATTTTTATTAATATTATTTGACACATTTTACATATAAATAATAATCACAACTAATATAAAAAAGATTATTTAATTATCATATAGATATAAAATTAAGAACAATACAAAGTATTTAAAATATTATAATTTTATTATATAATAAATGCAATTAATTTTTTGTTAATTAAATGCTATTAAGTTTCGGTCACTTTAGACATGATATTTTAAAAAATTTAAAACTAGTAAGTTTCCTAAAATGTATACACCACGTAATATATTAGGGCATGAGTAATTTATTTTAAAAGCTTACAACAATAACATCCAGTAAAAATTTAAGACGAAAATTTGGAGAGGTTAAGTAGTACGCAATTTTACTTTTAATTAGTAGAGAGAGTATTTTCAAATGATCTACATATATAAATATAAATATAAATTAAAATTAAAATAAAAAGAAAGAAAGAAAAACTTTATTATTGTTATTTTAAAAACTTAATTATTATTTTAAATAAATTTAATTATTTTGTAATAATTATTATATTATTAATTATTATTAACTCCCTAATAATTGTTACCTAATTCTAAATGCCTAATTTAGTTTCAATCTCTCTCGTACTACCCATCAGTCACAAGCTATCACAAGAGTAACAACGATGGGTTTCAAAGAGTAAAGACTCTTTTTGTCTTTCTATTTCATTCTCTCTTCCTGTCTACTTTGAAAATTTGGTTTAATCCAAGAAAAAGGCCAGTAACTGCCAAGAATTCCTATCAAACCCTTTTGATTGTCTTGATTAAAAAGCCTTGTTGGCTTCATTGCCATTCCTCTGAGCAACTTCACCAATCACTTTACTCCATTTCTGCTTTTAAGTGTTTCTCTCAAATATGATCACTTGTACACGTACCCCTCAAAACTGCAACATGTGCTAACATTTGATACCAAACTATTAAATTTTGTACATATTTCATTCAATACAGTATAAATCTTATGACAGTGCTACTAAGCTAATGGCTCTATGATTGCATAAAAAAAACTAAACCGGATCAGTCTGCTGGACTGGAAATAATGCAAACCGGTTAATAGTCTAGTTCAGTTTCATTTAATAACCTCTCACTGTATAAACTGGCCGGTTTATATAGAACCGGTTTTTCAGAACCTCACGTCTTGCTTTTCCTCACTTCGTTTTTGGGGAATTCCAAAATAGATGAATGGGTGAAGAGAATAGCAAAACAATACCCAACCCACACCTCTCCTCTAGTCGTTCTTTTGTCATCTTTCTTACAAAAATCCCAGAATTCCTTTACCAGTATCATTATACCTTTCTTCTTCACCTCTCTCTTGTCTTAGGTTACAAACACTAGCGATTTGTTTGTTTTGTCTTGAAGCTTTCTTCAATGGCTACACCCATTTTTATTCTTCTCCAAGAACCCATTGAGACCGAATCTTTTCATCAACTTAAACCCGTATATAGTAGTACCCGAGGAAGAAAATCCGACAAATGCCCACCTCGTAAGAAACATCCTCCCCGTAGGGGCATGGGTGTGGCTCAACTTGAGATTTTAAGGCTACTGGAGAAAGACGATGATTGAAGAAAAGAATAAAGAAGCAGAGAAATAGTCCAGTCAGAAAACAAGATATGTTTATGGGATTTGGTAATGGCTTTCTTTAAAAGACACGAGAAAAGAGGAAAAAATGAATGGTTAAAAAAATTGAATAAATTATATATATATATATATAAAACTCAAGAAGACGATATTGTAAAAAAAGTTATGTATTAATACATAAGTTATATAGACATATTGTAAATTTTTTTTAAGGAAAAATTGTCAAGCTTCATTAAATTAAATCAGATGATACAACATCAAAAGTACAAGATGGAGGAAAATACTTCCAAACCACCCTATCTGTCATCATAGTACAAGCTCTAGCTAATGAATGAGCTGCACTATTAGCAGATCGTCTCACAAAATTAAGATTAGCAGCTCCTAATTCTAACAAAAGAGATTTGCAATCTTGAATAAGCAAACCAAATGATGAAGAAATCCTATAGGTAGAATCAACTATAGCTTGAACACTTGATTGGGCGTCTGATTCCAAAGAAACTGATTGCCACCCTTCCTCTTTCACCCAACTCAAAGCCTCCCAAATGGCCATAGTCTCAACCTCACGAGCTTCATAGTTTCCCTTTAAAGTTCTTTGTAAAGCAGCAATAAAATTACTGTGGCAATCTTGGACAAAACAGGCAAAACCAACATACATCCCTCCAAAGCAAGCACCATCAATATTTATTTTAAGAACACCAGGAGAAGGTCTGGTCCACCTTTGCAACGAAGAGGACGTTGAGGATAATGAAACATTACAGTTAGCCTAGATCCAATCCTGCAACGTACCTTTAGCCTTATTAACAACCTAAATTGGCCATTCCTTCTTCTGCTTCCAGACTAAATAGTTCCTTGATTCCCAAATAGACTATAACATCATAAATAAATGCTGCAATAAACTGTCATCCAGCAGACCCGTGGCACCTCGCAACCATACTGCAAATGAGTCATCCAAAGAAGGATTATGACCAACATCAGACGCCATCCAACACTGCCTTGCATAAACACAATCAATCATCAAATGTTTTATAGTCTCATCATCCCCTCCACAAAAATAACAGGAATTAAACACCGGTATATTACGATGCTGTAAAGACGCAACAATCGGCAATGCATTTAAGCACATTCTCCAAGCGTAATTCAGAACCTTCGCAGGAACTTTAATCTTCCAGAATTTCCTCCAAAAGTCAATAGAAAGAACCGACACATTCAACAAAGGATTTGAAGTTAAGTGCCTATAAGCACTCTTAACCGAATACGAACCTTTACGATCAAACCTCCAACACCATTCATCCTCAACACTACGGTTACTGAGGGGCAATCGAAGGATAGTATCGCCATCCACTTGCTCAAAGTTGCTCATAATAGCATCACAATCTCAACGACCATTGAGAATTAAATCCGAGACTCTTACCAGATCAGTTTCTGTCGGTCTAACAGTGGAGACTTTCATAGACAACTTGGAAGGAAGCCATGAATCTTCCCAAATGGAAATTGATGAACCATTCCCCACTCTAACATATGCTCCATCTCGTAATAAATTGCCGCATTCCCAAATGCTACGTCAAGTGTAACTTGGATTGGAACCCAATGACGCATCCAAGAGAAAAGAATTGGGAAAATATTTAGCTTTTAGCAATCTTGAGACAAATGAATCGAGATTATGTATAAACTTCCAAGCATGTTTTCCCACCATGGCTAGATTAAATTCATAAAGCTTCTTGAACCCCAACGCCCCAAACTCCTTAGGTTTGCTCATCTTATCCCAACTAACCCAATTGATACCACGCTCATGCATTCTGCCTTTTCCCCACCAGAAATTAGACATAATACGTTGAAGTTCCATACACAAGGTCTTAGGAAGTAGAAAAAGACCCATCACATAATTAGGTACAGCTTGCACAACCGATTTCAGAAGTACCTCTTTACCAGCTTTTGACAAATTCCGTTGCTTCCAAGAGTTGAGTTTCTTCCAGAGATGATCTTTAACAAAAGCAAAAATCTCCTTCTTGTTCAGGCCAACATGAGTAGGAAGCCTTAAATAGATACCTAGATCAGGCTTTTCAGACACTCCTAAGATGTTACAAAGATTAGCCCTTGTTGAAACTCCCACATTTTTAGAAAAACAAATTGAGGATTTATGTAAATTAATTTGTTTCCCAGAAACTCTAGCATAATCCTCAATCACTTCCTTCACCACCGTAGCATCTCTATCATCAGCTCTAAATACTAACAAGCTATCATTTGCGAAGAACAAATGATGAACCATGGGTGCACCTCTAGAAATTACACAACTATGCCAAGTACCATTATCAACCCTGGCTTGAATCATTCTTGATAAAGCCTCCGCACACAAAATAAACAAATATGGTGACATCGGGTCACCTTGACGGATGCCTCTAAAAGGAACAATAGGACCCAGGTGCTAACCTTCATGAAGTATCCAGTACCGAACCGAGGAAACACAATTCATGACCAAACTAATCCATCTAGGATTGAAACCCATACACTCAAGAACCATAGAAATAAACTTCCATTCTAACCTATCATACGCCTTGGAAATGTCCATTTTAAGAGTAGCAAATCCCTTCTTATCCTGAATGCTTCTTCCTACAACAAAAGCATTCTGTGAAGGTGATATAATATCAGGCAAAAATCTCAGCAATCTATTAGCAACTGCCTTGCTCATAATCTTGTACACAATGTTACATAAAGCAATAGGCCAAAGGTCACCCATTTCCTCCGGAACAGATTTCTTGGGGATTAATACCATCAACGTCTTATTAAGGTCATTCAGAAAAAACCCCTTATGAAGATAGTGGATACATGCTACTGAAATAGCTGAACCTACAATATCCCAGTGATTCTGAAAAAAAGCCGGGTTAAAACCATCCATCCCCGAAGCTTTATCAGGCTTCATACTAAACGCAGCAACATGAATCTCCTCAGATGAATATGGTGCAGTCAAAAAATCATTAATTTCCTCTGTAATAAATGAAGGAATCACATCCAACATAGAATCAACAATTGTAGCAGAAGAAGAGAATAAACCTGCAAAATACTCTGTAAAGAGATTGCCAATCGCCTCACTATCTTCCACCCAATCCCCATCCCCATTCTTAAGCCTGCAAATCCGATTCTTTCGTTTGCGAGAAGAGGCCGCAGCATGAAAGAAACAGGTGTTTCAATCTCCTTCTTTCAACCAGAAGACCTTCGCTCTCTATTTCCAGTGTACCTCCTGATCATGAATTAGCGACTGGAACCTGCCTTCAGCATCTAAAAACTGATTAGTATCAACCAAATTCCTTTTTCCACGCGTGGTCCTCATAACCTCATGACATCTCTGCAACTCCTCTTTATCAGCAGCTTTCAAGAGTAATCCCCATCGAAGAAGCTCATAACCACAGCCAGAAAGTCTATCCACAAGTGCCAAACTCGAAGAAGCATTCCACGCTTCTTGAATAACACTACTACAGTTAGGGTTGCGAAGCCAGGAGTTTTCAAACTTGAACCTCATAGCAGTAGAACGAGATAGGAGTTTTCGAACTTCCAGAAAAAAGGAAGATGATCGGAGGAAGAGGAATCAAGAGTGTAAGCTTGTGCCAACGGGAATTTCAATTTCCATGAGTCAGAAACTAAAATTCAATCGAGTTTGGACTTAATTAACTCCCCAGACTCACGCCCACGCTCCCAAGTAAAAGGGTATCCACCAATAGTGAAATCCAAAAGACCCGACCCAAATACAACATTACGGAATCTTGTAATTAAATTATCCGGTTGTCGACGACCTCCTTGTTTCTCCGATTGATGAAGAATATCATTAAAATCTCCCAGACAAACCCAGGGCAGATCCCTACACCCAGCTAGATTCTGAAGCAAAACCTACGATTCATTTCTCCTGTTCCTATCAGGTTAGCCATAAAAACCCGTAAGTCGCCAAGAACCAATGGAGTCCATAGTAACAGCCACGTCAATACACCTATTACAAACCATAATAGGAACAACGGAGGAAATAGATTTCCAAATTAAAGCAAGCTCGCCATTGTGGCCCACACAATCAATAGCAATATAATCATCATAACCCAAAAGCTCTTAACAGACAAACAAAGTGTTTCAATTAAAAAAATAAAAACTAGCTTTTTCTCTAAAATAATAAATTTTAGATTCTGCACTGCCCGTGGGTTGCCAAGCCCACGGCAATTCCAACTAATGATACTCATTTCGGACGGTGGGTTCTAGTTGAACCGGCCGATGTATTTTTAGTTGGATCAATAGGCATGCCTTGTTTATTGGCAAAACCTTGGGCCTCTCTTTGGAGCTGAACCTGGCCCATCCGTTTCCTCTTAGCCTCACCCACAGTCAAATCTTCACTTGATTCACTTCTTATTTCTTCCATATCAACGTTCCCATCGGTATTATTTACATTTACTGCTAAAGGATTACAATAAATGTTTGAATCAAATTCTCCCACCAAAACAACCTTTCCCATATCCTTCGGAACTCGTTCCTTATCCTTCCCTAAACTCACGTTACTTCCAACCAAAGGACTCTCCCATTGACTTCCTCCTATCGCAGCATTTTCGGTGGTCGGACGTAACCAATGCTCACCAATATTCTTCTGTACTCTACGGTTAGGAGCCCTTACTGAAGCATCAAACTTACGGACATCTTTTCCTGGCTCAAACTTGAGAAGTTTAGGGCAGAATTTCTCTGTGTGCCCCAGAAAGCCACAGATGAAACAAAAGGACCCTTTCATACAAGAACTCCACCATAAAACTCTGTCCCTTGCCAAACTTAACAACAAAATTGGTTTTAATAGGCTTCCGAACATCCCATCGCACTAGCATTCTCATATAAGAATCCCAGGAGGATTCGAAATTCTTGGAATCAGACTCCATAAAGGTACCAAGCTTGTTTCCAATGTCCCTCAACACATGTTCTGACGGGAAACCTGAACGGTGTCCTTTTACTTGTATCCACAACGGTACATAAAACAAAGGCACATCTAGAGGGGATGTATAATCACCTAACCGTTCCAAGAGTAGCAGTTGATTATCGAAAGTCCACGGTGACATCTCCAACACTCTGTGAACATCAACTTTATGAAAAAGTTGAAAAAGAAAGACTGCACCATTTGTTTCTTACACCTGCATTCCCATGAGAGGTCTCCAGAGAGATGCTATCATTTGTTTCATAGCCTGGACATTAATATTCCGATCAGTTAAAAACCTCCCTACTAAATGCAGCCTTGGATCCTCCCCCTCTGTAATTGTTCCCTCCTCATAAACTAGCTCATTGTCTTCCGTTGTATCCACATTGAGAGCAGCCATCTCCACAGAAACATGATCTTCCGCCATGGTAAACCTAAAGAAAGGGACTAAAACTCCTCAAAGAAGAGACAAAAAACTAACAATTTGTCAAATAAGACCATTAACAATGGTCTTATTTTATATATTCAAATAAGACCATTAACAATATTAAAACATAATGAATTTATTTACTTCTTCAAAAAATTAATATTTATATGTTATGTTCAAAATGTTAATATTAAAATCAATCAATTAATTAATTAATAGATTTATTTTTAATAATAGGAGTTATTATTTAGACTAAAATAATTAATTAGGGGTTCTTGGTTAATGGGTTTGGGAAGGAGTTAACGGGTAATGAATGAAAAGTGAGTAGTTAGTTGTTGATTATCGGACAATAGTTTGATATCACACTTTTAGGGAATCCTCTATATCCTCTACTTAATAGAGGAATGAAACTCATTTCTTAGTATTGACTTTTTTTTTAAAAATATTTTAATACTAATTAATTAAAATAATAATATTAATTAGTTAATTACATTATAATTAATTAAAATATAACTAATTAATTAATTACAATATAACTAAACAAAATATAATTCATTAATTAATTAAAATATAATTAATAAAAATTCTATAATTAATTATATTATGATTAATTATAATATAATTTATTAAAATATAATTCATTTATTAGTTAAAATATTGTAATTAATTAATTAATTAAAATATAATTAATTAAACTATTATTATTAATTAATTAATTACAATATCATTAATTAAAATGTAATTCATTCATTAATTAAAATATAATTAATTAAATTATTATAATTGATTAATTAATTACAATATAATTAATTAAAATATAATTAATTCATTAGTTAAAATATTGTAATTAATTAATTACAATGTTTTAATTAATCAATATATTATAATTAATTAATTAAAATATAATTAATTATAATGTAATTAATTTTTATTTCTCATTATTTTTTACAAGTAAACTACTGTCAATGATAATGGTGATCATTTCTTTCTCTTCACCAACCATTATAATAATAATAATAATAATATTCATTTTCATTCCTCACTATATTAATTCTCATTCTTATTACTATTGCCTCATGTGAACCAACTACCCCCTTATCTTTATGTTTTTTATCCCTTGGTACTTTATGCCCTTTCTATTTTAAAAATGAACTTATTACCCCCTTTGACTACAGGTCAAAGAAGCTTAGAATTCAAAAATATGTTTTTATCCCTGACATCACCACAACTATACATAATGTATTTTTTGGACAAAAATACCCTTTTAATCTTTTGTTGACTAAAATATATCACAACCCCTATATTTTTGCTTTATTTTATTATGCCCTCTATTTCAAAAATAAAATTATTTTAAGTATAAATTATATTTTGACCGTTAATAAATAAATAAAATTACTAAAAATACCATTTTTTCACAATTATATTCATGACTGTTAATTTATGAAAAAATTTAAAAAGAAAATTTATTTATGAAACAAAATTTAAAATAATAATTAACAATAATAAAATAAAATATCACTATTTTTATGTTTCCGTTTGCTCTATAAAACTATAAATTATCTTCTTTAGGCTCTTTTTCAATTTTCTATCATTCCTTTATTAGGAATGATATTGGGTCGACCTAAGCTCGGTCGCTTCTGGCCTGACCCAACCTGACTTAAACCACGAGCTTATTGGCTTGTGACCTGACGGGCTTGAAGCTGCCTGGCCCGTGGGCCCACCCTACCATAGGCTACTGGTTTGTGACTCAGTCCTTAGTCTGACGAGTCACAAGCAGGTCAGCCTAGCCCGACCTCACTTTATTTTTTCAAAAAACTAAAACCATTGTCTCAACCTAACCTAGATCGTGACCCAACAGGTCTAAGCAATCTCGATCCATGGGTTGACCAGTGGCTTGGTCAACCGGATTGGACCACATTTGCCACTCCTATCCAATGTTGCGAATACCGTACCGGGCTCGGTATCGGATTCAGTTCTGGAACGATACTGTACCGGCACCAGTCAATACCGAGTACCGTATAGGGCAATTTTTTATATTTATAAAATAGTCCCTGAAATTTTTAAAATTTGCAAAATAGTCCATTGATATATTGTATAGTTATATACTGTACAGTTTACTGTTTATAAGTTTACATCAACCCTATTTCTAAAAATCATAATAATAAATAATAATCACAATTAATAATTTAATATAAAATGACAATAATTTT
>JAOSBN010000007.1:16754188-16776291 GCA_027563595.1 Erythroxylum suave | reverse complement strand
AAGAAAAATTAGAAGGATGTGGAAAAAGAAAAAGGGAAATAAAGACTCCTCTTTCAAAAGGATTAGCAAAGACGATTTGACCAATAATAAAAGCTCTATCGTCTGCTATGAGTGTAATAAACCAGGACATTACAAGTCTGAATGCCTCTTGGTCAAAAGAAAACAAAAGAAGAGCAAGAAAACAAAAAAGCCATGATGGCAACATGGGAAGGTCTGGATTCATCTGAATCTGAATCCAATTCAAATTCATCAGAATAAGCAAATATATGCTTGGTAGTTGAAGGTGAAAGCGATGATGAGGTAATCTCTAACTTTATTGATCTTCAACATGCTTATTTAGAATTATTAGAAGATTCACATGCTATTTTAAAATAATATAGATTGTTAAAAAAAAAGTGTGTTGAAAATTCTAATAAAACAAAGCTATTAAAAGAAGAAAACGTCTTCCTTAAGAAACAAGTAGACGATATGAAAAAGAAAGTAACTGCAAATAGATCTGAGGAGATTAATCAGTTAAAACAAAGGATTAATATTCTTTGAGTAGATTTATCAAAATTTACAGAAAGCACAAAAAGGATGAATAATATTATTGGAAGTTATAGACATCCAGATGATAAAAGTGGTTTAGGATTTTCTAAAAGAAATACTACTCATAATCGTAATGTTCTTCACAATAGGAAGTTTATTCCTAATAAAGGGAAAAAAACAACATTTTATTATTATTCTAAGAATAATTATAAGACTAACCCCTTAGGACCCAAGAAAATATGGGTACCTAAGAAGGATATAATATATACTACAGATCTCCTTGCTTGGAAAAAACAAACATCATCAATGGTACTTGGATAGTGGCTGTTCGCGACACATGATGGGTAGAAGGTCTATGTTCCTAGACCTCCAACTTAAGCATGGAGGATCAGTAACTTTTGGAGACAACCAGCAGGGCAAAATTATTGGGATCTGCAAAGTTGGTAAAGATTCCTTTTCATCTATTGATAATGTTCTGCTAGTTGATGGTTTAAAGCATAAGGTAATTAGTATGAGTCAGTTATATGATTCTAGTTTTGAGGTATCCTTTAATCAAAATTCTTGTTTAGTTAAATACAAGGACGGGTCCATATTCTTCTCCGCCAAGAGACGAAAAAATATCTATAAAATTAACTTAGATGATTTAAAAAGTCAAAATTTCATGTCTTATATCAAAAGATGATGATAAACTAATTTGGCACAAAAAAGCTAGGACATGTTAGCTTTAAACCTATTTCCAAATTAGTTAGACATAATTTGGTAAGAGGTTTACCAAAGATAAGTTTTAACAAAGATTTCTTTTATGAGAGTTGTCAGAAAGGAAAACAAGTTAAAACATCTTTTTCATCTAAGAACATTGTAACTTTGTCTAGACTATTAGAGCTATTACATATAAACTTGTTTGGACCTATTAGAATAGTAAGTCTTGGTGGAAAGAAGTATGGTCTTGTGATTGTTGATGACTTTACTAGATTTTCATGGATATTGTTTTTATCTTATAAAGATGGATCTTTTAAATGCTTTAAAGTTTTATCCAAAAAGTTACAAAATGAAAAAGGAATTTCTATTGCTGGTATTCGAAGTGATCATGGTAGAGAATTTGAAAATAAAAAATTTAGAATGTTTTCTGAAGAGAATGGAATTTTCTGTAACTTCTCTGCTCCTAGAACTCCTCAACAAAATTGAGTTGTAGAAGGAAAGAATAGGACGATTTAGGAAATGGCAAGGACTATGCTATGTGAAATGAATGGAGTTGTAGAAAGAAAGAACATGACAATTCAGGAAATGGCAAAGACTATGCTATGTGAAATGAATCTTCCTAAGTACTTCTGGGCAGACGCTGTAAATACAACTTGTTATATTCAAAATAGAGTATTTCTACGACCTATTTTAAATAAAACTCCATATAAGTTATAGAAGGGAAGAAAGCCAAATATTTCTTACTTTCATCTTTTTGGTTGCAATTGTACTATTTTGAATACAAAAGAAACTTTAAATAAATTTGATTCTAAGATCAATTCAGGGATCTTTCTAAGTTATTCTATTATTTCTAAAGCATATAGAGTTTATAATCTTGTTTCTAAATCTGTTGAAGAATCTATGCATGTAAAATTTGATGATGATTCTCATCTAGATAGGAGAGACGATTCTGATGATGAAACTCTATCTGCTCCCTTAAACAGTAACCCAGAAGATTCACCATCAGATGGTCCTTCTGATAAAGTGGTAGATATTTATGAAAATATTAGCTTAAGAAAAGACTAGAGATATAAATCTTCTCACCCAGAAAACCTGATTATAGAAGAATCATCATAAGAAGTGAGAACTAGATCTAAGTTTAGGAGAGAGGCCAATTTAGCATTTTGTTTCTGAATTAGAACCTAAGAAAATTAATGAAGCTCTTCAAGATGAAGCTTGGATTTTAGCTATGCAAGAGGAGTTAAATCAATTTACTAGGAATAAAGTTTGGTCTCTAGTACCTAGACCATCTAATAAATCTATCATAGAAACTAGATGGGTATTCAAGAATAAACTAAATGAATCAGGAAAGTATCCCGTAACAAAGCTAGATTAGTAGCTCAAGGTTATAAACAACAAGAAGGAATAGATTATAATGAAACGTATGCTCCAGTAGCTAGATTAGAAGCTATTAGGATCTTACCGGCATATGTTGTTTTTCATGATATAAAACTGTTTCAAATGGATGTGAAAAGTTCTTTTTTGAATGGTTTTACAAATGAAGAAGTTTATGTTAAATAACCTCCTGGTTTTGAAGTCATTGATAAACCAAATCATGTTTATAAACTTCATAAAGCTTTGTATGGATTGAAACAAGCACCTCTTGCATGGTATGATCGTCTTAGTTCTTTTTTGATTAAAAATGACTTTCTTAGAGGTTAAGTTGATAAAACTTTATTTCAGAAATGTATCAAAAACGATTTTATTATTGGGCAAATATATATAGATGATATCATTTTTTGTGCAACTTCTAAAAATTTATGTTCAATTTTTGAGTTTCTTATGAAAAGTGAATTTGAAATGAGTATGATGGATGAATTAAAGTTCTTTCTTGGTTTACATATTAAAAAAACTAAAGAGAAGATTTTTATCCATCAACAAAAGTATTTCAAAGAACTGTTAGTCAAATATAAAATGGAAAATGTTAAATCAATGTCAACTCCTATGCATCCTTCAATTGTTTTATCTAAGGATAAAGCTAGTAAGAAGATTGATCAAACTCTTTTTAGAGGAATTATTAGTTCTTTGCTTTACCTAACTACAAGCAGACTTGATATTATGTTTAATGTTTATTTGTGTGAAAGATTTTAAGCAGATCCTAGAGGATCTCATTATATTGCCGTTGACAAGATTCTTCAAAGAATTTGGAATACTAGTTGATAGAGGAAACCGAGTAAAGCTGAATATTAAAAGAGTTATCAATGCCTCTACTATTTACAAAATGGGGATCAAGACTGAAGTTGAAACAGATAAAGATTTCATACCTAAAGCACAATCTATGGGGGAGCTTTCAATAAGATGAAGTAGGAAAGAAGATGTTTCATCTAGACTACAAGCAAAACCTTACTGGTCCAGAAGAATCTCAGCAGAGGTAAAAAGTGAACAATCGTCTTATAAGCCACTACAAGCCAAGACGATTCCTGAAAGGAAGGAAAGTTCAATTCAACAACCAACTCATAAAGTGTCTTTAAAGAGGAAGGCTAAGACGCTCTAATCAGAAAAACTCGAGAAGTCAAGAAGGTCATCAAGACTGATGACCTTACGATAACAAAAACAGAAAAAGCAAAAAGCTCTAGTTCTAGTTCTTTGTCAAGGTTTCGAAAGTGCAATGGAGCAACAACCATAAAAATAATAGCAGCCTACCAAAGCAATTGTCTCTATTCCCCGGACTCAATCAGAACAACCGTCTGGAGAGACAAAGATAAATAGGAAGTTAGTATTTAAGCAGAAGAAGTCTCAACAACAACTCTCTTCCAAGCCAACAGAAGAACTAAAGAAGACAAAACTAACTCAGAAAAGGAAGGTTTCATCGTCTAATGTTCAACAAAAGGCATAGACTATGGAAATGCAGCAAGCTACTTATAATCCCCTGTAATCAATGAAGAAAGAAGACTTGAAGATGAAGATAATAGAAGAATTAATGCCTAATCACAACAAAGGTTCAGTGATCATAAGAGAACCTTTTATACAAAAAGTTAAGGTTCAAGTTGAACCCGTAACAGTAAGCGATTAGATGATACATTTTCTAAGCCCTGAAGAAAGAAGATTGTATAGTATTCTATGAGAAGAAAAAGCAAAACCATATCCATTAAAGATGACGAAGAATCCTTACACCATCTACCCAGTGAAAAATAGAACAACAATAAAGATTGTACCAGATGTACAACCAAGATGTCTAACACTGGTACACAACAAAGACAAAGGAAAGAAGAAGAAATTCCTTGAGAGACAAGAAGATGATCTCACGGAAGAAGAAATTCTAGTGGCAATGAAGAATATAGACGATGTATGTCATGCAGCTCAACCTATAGGCATATATATTTCACTCCACTTATCAAGACCATCAGGAACCATACTTAAGATGAAAGTTTCAAGGTAGTTGGGACAATTTCAGAAGGAGGGTACAAAAATATCACAATTGAAGGTATCAATTTCTACTTAGAAAAATTTGTACATCTACTTATTCATTTTAACCGTAGGTTTCATTCCTTCAGTCAATGATATTCTACACTTTCTAGGAAAACCAATTTTCAAACTACCTAAACCTGATGATCTAGATATTCCTCACCAAATACAACTCTTTCAATTACCCTTTATCACAATAATTGAATTAGATGACTCAATTAGAAAACCATCTGTCTCTGAATATCTTCATCCGCTAAGTGAAAAGTTATAAGATCCTACCACTAATTTAGAGCTCTTGAAGAATTTCATGAATTGGACTAAAGCTAGTCAAAAGTAGAAGGAAGTTCAAGAAGCCTTAGCCAAACATATTAGAGAAATAGATACTAAGGTTGATTAACTAAGAGACTCAGTGGGTGATCTTCATGAGGAACTGGCACTTCTACATGTTTCTACTGAACAAGACCTCAAGACAATCCGCGCTGATATTCAATATATGTTTTCTAAAATCTTGAAGCTTCTAAATTGATATTCTTTTTGATTAATAACAAATAGGGGGAGAATAGTGGTAAAGGGAAGAAATTTTTTTTTGAAAAATTGTTATGCACACTGTATATCTTGCATTAATCATCTGAATAAATATATCGTTTGTCTGAATATTATTCGTCTGAATACTATTGTTATGTTTTCTAAAATCTTGAAGCTTCTGAATTTATATTCTTTTTGATTAATAACAAATAGGGGGAGAATAGTGGTAAAGAGAAGAATTTTTTTTTTGAAAAATTGTTATGCACACTATATATCTTGCATTAATCATCTGAATAAATATATTGTTTATCTGAATATTATTCATCTAAATACTATTGTTATTTGCTTTAATATTTCTTTTATCTTCTAATATTATGATTATTTGTTATCATCAAAAAGGGGGAGATTGTTAAGTCAAAAAGACTTCACTTCTTCTATTGATTTGGATGAAAGTCAAGTGATAATAATATTAGAAGTGTGTCAACTATTTTGGTGTGTTTATTAAGTGCGCAGATACAAAGACATAAGACGATCATAGTCGTAAGATGATGCGAAGCCGTAAGACAGTGCACTGTCATAAGACGATACAAAGACATAAGACGATACGAAGTCATAAGACAATGTGAAGATATAAGATGAAGCATAAAAATCAAATCGAGATGATATAATCTACAACAACAGTTATTTAGTTAGAGGTAATTACAGGAGTCAACTAATAACAGATCTCTGAGATTTTATAAGCAATTTTTTTCAAGAAGATCGTTGGCGAATTAGACTATAAATATCAGTGTAGTCATATACAAAACAGCTTTTACTAATCATTCACTGTACAAAAATATCCTGAGTGAAAAGAAGAAAGACCGAGATCAAGAACACCTCTAGCGTGAGTTTAGAAAAGCTCAAACAGTATCTTTTCTAGTGAAAGGAAGGCTAGAGCCTAAAGAGGCTAAGATAACAGATAAAGAATACTTTGTGAAAGAGACCTGAAGAGGCTCTGAGAGAGAAGAAATAATAATTGTAAAATTGAAGAGATAGTGAAATCTCAGATAAACTCTGAGGACTAGATGTAGCCCAATTGTTAAGGGTGAACCAATATAAATCACAGTGTCATATTCTCTAACCCTTATCTCTTTAATTCTTATAGTTAGAACAAAAAGATAATATTTCCGTTGTTGCATTACTCAAACATATTAAGTGCGATATTTTGTAATCATCTGAGTTTTCAAGAAAATCAAGAAGTTTATAAAGATAACTATCTTAGATGATTTTACATAATTCAGCCTCCCTTCTTGTGTATTTTACGTATTATAAGTGATTTCTATATTAACAAGTGATTTACTTTAGCAACTTCCTATTGAAACACCCCTAGATCAAGGAGGTAGTCAATAAGGGTTTCAATTTAGTTATATATGGTTTACTAGCTTTCAAATATCTACAAAAACTAAAGGTTATAAAAGCTTAATTGATTAATCTCTGAAAGAATAAGCTAACCTGATGTCTTGTGGAAAAAAAATGAGGTATTAACTTATGCAATAGATGTTAGGAGAAGTTTGCTTTACATCCTACAGATCTTACACTTAAAGAGCAAAAGAGTATGGACATAAGTAAGTATATGACTACTTTGGAAACCTATAATTCACAAATGTTTCAAAAATATAGAATTAAGTGGTTGAAGAAGGTTGATAGGAACTCCAAATTCTTCTATAGATCTATTCAAGCTAGAAGAAATAAAAATAGAATTTCTTCAATTAAAAGAGAAAAAGTGAAAATCATTACTTCCTAAAAAATCCTTAAAGAGATTGCATATGAACATTACAAGAAGCTACTAGGATCTTATAATGATATTTGTCCTCTTCTTGAATAATTTAAAGGCTCCTTTACTGATTCCTTCTTTCCTAAGCCATTGCACAAAAGAACTTACTAGATAGGTAATAATAGAAAAGATTAAGGAAATCTTTCATTTCACCCAAATAGAACCTCTAGTCTAAATGGTTTTAATTTAATATTTTTTCATAATACTTGAGATGTAACTGGTGAGATGTCAATCAATTTAGTGGGGGAATTCTTCATGTTTGTTAGGTTACCTGCTAAGACTAATAAGACATTCCTACATCTAGTTCTAGAGGAAGAAAATCCTTTTAACTTGAATGACTATAGAGCAATTACTTGCTACAATATAACATATAAAATCATTTTAAAAATAGTTACTAATATATTAAAGAAGTTCTTACTTATATTATAAACCCTATCATAGTAATTTTTCTTATAAGAAGAAATATTAGTGACAAGATCTTGCTAGGTTAACAGTTCTTTTAATTCTAAAGTTAATATCAAGAGCTGTGCATTAAAGATTAAATATTAAAGCTTTTAAATCATTAAGCTAGAAATTTATCCTTAACTTTGCATATGCTATATGTTTTCATCATAAAACAATACAAATTAAAATAAATATACAATTATTCAATCGAGGTTTCCATTTTATATTCATCACCCAAATTCAAAGTTGCAAAACATCAACCTCTTATTCAATCCTACTAAATAGATAGCCAACTAAGTTGTTAAGAATTGCTCATGACCTTAAGTCGGATGATCCTTTGTCAACTTATCTATTTTTCATTTGCATGGAGATTTTTTCCAAGCTTACTCAACCAAACATTGTAAAGGAATTCAATTTTAAATTTTACTATAGATGTAGCAAATTTCTAACTTTCTTTAAAGATGGTCTTATGTTGTTATATGGATGTACCTCCATTTCAATTGAGCTTCTCACCAACTCCCTCGAGGTACTTAAAAGCATCTCATTTATATCTTTTAAACCTTACAAAAGTTCCTTTACTCTTTCTGTAGGTGCCAATCTTAATGTAGGGCTTCTAGTCATTTCCAAGGACTAAAGAAGCGATAACTTCTCTTTAACTATCTTGAAGTCCCTATTATCATAAGGAAGCTTACTTATGTTGATTGTTGCCCCCCTTTTGGATTTTATACATAACAGACTAAATAACTAGTGCAATAAATGCTTGTCATATGGAGGAAGACTATAGCTAGTGATATCCACCTTAAGTAGCTTGTACATTCATTAGTGCTCCTGCCTTGCTATACCAAAAGGAATGATCAATGAAATCAATAAGCTATTTAAAATTTTTCTCTAAAATGGATCAAATAACAAACCTAAGATTCTTAGGGTTAAATGGTCAAATGTTTGCTAACTAAAAACTTATGGATAACTAAGAATTACCTTATTCTATATGATGAATAAAGTTCTGTTGATAAAGAGGCTTTGGAAAATATCCACAAATAGGAAGGACCTCCAAGTGAAGTTGATCCATCTTTAATTTTTAAAAGGTGAAAGTATTTGATCCTTCAAATTAAACCTTAGTCTCTCTTAGACCTTGAGATAGCTAATGAGGTATATATTATAGATGTTCTTCAAACATAGAATTGGAGATGTAGTAAAACTTTGTTTTAGTTTGATCATTGACATAACTTAGGACTCTTTTACAAACTAAGTGCTTTTAAGCACTAAAGTCAATTATACTAACTAATGCAAAATTTTAGGGCTTCATCAAGGATAAAAAATGATTTTGGCCATTTCATTCCTCAAGTGATTTTAAGGAAATCTTAGACAAGCTATCATCCTAATAGTTCTTGTATACAGGATAGGATTCTCTAAACTGAGTATAGATCTTTAGTGTTCATCACTAAATCTTGTAAGAAACTTTGATAGGGATCATTAATATGTCATGTGGTTTATATGCTAAGGCTCTTGACACGATTCACATTTTCTTTAGTTACAAGTATTCTACTAAACTATGGAACTTTTTCTGAAACTTTTCAATCTACACTGTAGTAGTTTAGAATGGAAAGTGATTATACCTTAGGCTTCCAGTGTTCATTTTCACAACTAAGTGGATTAAAAAAATTATAATGAAATTTAATGCATTAATGTACAACATATGTCATAAAAGGAGCAAAAGAATCTTTTACAATAAAGTGTTAAATGTTGAAACAAATTTACATAATATAATACTTGGAATTATAACTACTACTATTACTTGGAATCTTCACAACATATTACCGCTAGTATCTGTAATAGTTGGAACTTATGATATGCTTCCCTTTCTTAGTTTAAAGGTCCTTTACTAGCTAAAGTTACATTGTTTCCCTATTTGTTCTTGTATACCTTTTTTAGAAGCTTTTCCTTTATATGAATGAAATTAGTTAACTTCTTAAAAATAGCATATGAACTTGATAACCTTCCATGTAAGATAACCTATATTATAAGTTTCAAATTCTATAAAGGAGAAAACCAAGGAATATAATGCCATGCTAAAAATATTATGATGGAATAAGCAGCACAAGTTTATTACATGAGAGATATATATAGGTAAAACGATCCTTATAGGATGATGTACAACTCAACATGGAGAAATATCCAAATTTCTCTTTGAGCAACCAACTTAAAGACTACCTTGACTGGTGTTTCATAACTACATGAAAAAAAAAGTTGCAATGTTTAAAATAGATATTAAGAGATTTTATAACCTCTTTTTGGTTATGAAATTATAATGTCTTAATGATAAATGTTGAATTAACGACCTTTGTTAGTAAAAGGGTTCAAGGAACAACACCTAATAATATTGTGTTTAACCATAAAGAATATACTCAAGCAATCACTCTAAGAAGTGAAAATGAATTGAATAATGAAAAGAGGGGGGAGGACAATAAAAAGGTCTATAATTCAGGCGTTTTTAGAGAAGTACTCTAAAGGCAATCACCTTTGGCACTTATTGTACAAAACTTTTTATGATTAATAAAGGCATTTTTTATTTTGATGTTTATACATTTATGGATTTGGTGTTGATCTTAAATTAATTTAATGAAGTCCTTGATACAAAACATAGCATGGAGGAAATCATAATGAGATGATGATAATGAGATTCCTATCATTTTTAATTATGATAGTATCTAAACTCACTAGTCATAGGAATAATGAGATGGGATATCATTAATCTGGATAGATTAGCACATGTTATCATCCTTGATTAGATCAAGCAGTAGACCTTATAAGTTGCAGACATGAGTTATTTAGAGTTAACATATGGATGCTTACTAAAGGTAGTAAGTACATTGGATTGACCTACTATGAGACAATCATATGGATATTTTATTCCAGAGTCAATGATAGTCTCATCATTGCAATGGTGCAAGTATCCTTTGACTTGAGGTGCTCATGAATATCTCAATTACTGATCCTGTATTTTGACTCCATTCATCAGTGCCTTTCAGGGGTAACTTATAGGTTGGTGATTGGGCACACCTTGAGGTATCGGAGGTAATTGAGTAGCCAATAAAGGATTCACCACTTCTGATAGAAGGAGATGATATCCACGACCTCTTATGGGGGTCATTACTCAGGAGTCTCTGGCCAGAGCAGAAATGTGTCATGAATAGAGTCTCTAATGATACATAAAGTAATGGGATCCTTAGGAAAAGATCTAATACAGTAATGAGATTATTAGGACAACATCTAATATCACTTGGACTAGATGTGTAGTTAGTCTAGTGGGAGTTGACACTCTGACCATACATTGAACCAAGTGTGATATAGATAGTGAAAGGAAAAATGGTATGGCAACATTGCATATGGAAGTGTTTGTAGTCAAACTACTAACTTTCCGGTCAATTGGAGGTCATGAAGTGTTGCTAGATACCACTCTTGACTTACTTAAATTAAGTGTTAATTCAAGTGACCAATATAACTGGGAACTTCATGGGTCACACTCATAGGAGATTTGAAGGATGAGTAAAATGTTCTTGAATGGTGATTCAAGATATGAGAGAGTGATAAAAACATTGCATATAATAGATTAGAAATAAGTATTGTTAGCTTCCATTAATGTATGTTATTCATGGTCATTAACTTCCCATAACTTCCATTGATGCATGCTATTAAGGACCATTAACATCCCATAACTTTCCATTAGTAATAGGGGTTATGGAAAGCCAAATGGTGTAGAAAATTGAGATAATTTTCGGGCATCTTGTATAAAGCATAAAAGAAAAAAAAGAAGTCTTACACACACACTTTTTCTCTCTAACTCTCTCAAATAGTTCTTATCTTTGCTAGCACAAAGAAAGAATTCCAGCCATCTCTTAGTGAGGTTTCATCCTTCTATCTTCATGTGGACTTTCATTAGAGATGTCCTATGTTGATCGTTGTGATTTACCATAACCCAACGTGGAGAAGATTAAAGAGCAAAGGAGATCGTCAGAAAGGTATGTAAACATCTTACATTTCATGTTTTTGTTTTTCTATATCTATATGCATAAGTAGATCCAGTTTTTGAGGTTCCGTTTTATTTTTGCTGCATATATTTGATATATATTATGTATGAGATGTATGATCAGACAGTGGTATCAGAGCCATCTTGTGCCTTGTTAGATGTAGAATACATGACATGTGAAAACTGCTTTCATAGTTGTGACAACTTAAGGTACTGTAATGTTTTGTTTTAAATTAATTATAGAAAAACGATTTTCACTATTTTATTTCACCAATTTGTTCATAAGATGTATTTAAATGATTCAGTGTGATTGAAAATATTTTTAATGTGATTAAAATATTTAATTTCGACTTTACAAAAACATGCATGAAATCTGTCTTTCTGCTAGGCATGTGATGTCTATTGGCTAAACTGATGAGGTTACACATGATTATCGTGGACTTTGATTCTGGAAAAATTATGTGAATATATTTGGGCTGTGTTTATGGCTCTTTAATTTTTTCAGAATTATTAAAAATGTTTTAACAATTTTATCAAACAAATTTTCAGATTTGGACAGTTTTCCAGAAATTGTAGGATTTGCTTTGTTTGATGTCTTTGTATTTTTATATTTCGCTTCCATAACCTTAAAGATATTTTTATGTGATAAAATTTTTTTAATGTGATGTTAGATGCATGCCTAAATGCTTTTTCTCGAAATTTGATTTTCAGATTATTTTAGAAATCGTATTTGTCATTTTTGGTGTCTTATTAGTGTTTCAGTGATCATAATAATTTTTAAGTGATTCCTAAATTATTTTGATCATCATGAAATGAATTTGAGATGCTTGAAATGATGATTTGATGTTATGGAAAATTTTGGAAATTATAGAAATTAATTTTAGTAGAGCAATTAATTTTCTAGTAAGACTAGAAAAATTGGCATGTATGATAAAATTGAAGTTGTTTAATTTTAGACCTCAAATAATTATTTTAAGGTAAATTAATTATGAATTAATTTCTAGAATTAGGAATTCATGATAATTAGATTAATATTAATTCCAATCTAAATAACATACATTAGTAATTTTAGCCAAGTTAGTAAAAGGAAGAAAGTAAATCTAAGTGCTAGATTGGGCTTAGATCCAAGTGTTGGATTAGGTTTCCATATTAGGATCCATAAGATGTTATAACCAAAATGATGTGTTTACATATATGCATTAGAGAATGCATGCTTAGGAGAATGTGTGGGCTTGCATGATGGATGGTTATGGGCTTAGGCTCAATTTAATTGGGTAGTCCATACCCTATAAATATATAGATGTACATATTTATGTATAAGACCATCTGTGAGACCTTAGTCAAACCCCTCACTTAGAATATTAAAACCAATGGATATGTTCAAACCATGAAAATAGGATTTCCATATTAATAGGTCGATTTTAACTAGAAGCGTTGGTTTGTTAGGCAAACCCAAGATCAATATGGACAAAGATGAGGTTAGGTAGTGCACATTAGATGTACACATGCCAAGAGTTGATAGCCCAATGAGTGTGCACACATCAACAATTCTCGGACTTGAGAACTATTCTCAAGTTCCTAAGTGAGTCAAGGAAGTTTGGTCTAGTTAACTTGTTAGCTTCCATCAATGATCTTAGATTCACACTAGTACTCATGGTGTTGAATCGGGCAATAGCCCCATCGTCAAATAGAAAAAAAACTTGGAATGTACTTAAATGCATGTCTATAATAACTTTAATAACATGTATTATGGCTCCAACTATTTTCACAAGTTCAAAACCCTCAATATAAATTTGAGATAGCTTGTAGAGAAATTCTCCTAGTGGGTTGATATACAATATCCTTAAGAATAACCTTGGGTTTGCCCAATAAGCCACCCTAGTTCAACCGGTAGGTATTAATCATACCAATTGCATCTATAATGTAACTATCAATATATATATATATAAGACCATCTAAGTTAGATTTTATAATTAGGGTTATTGGACAAACCCAAGCCTAATATAAATGGATATGTTCGAGCCACGGAAATAGGATTTCCAAATTAATGGGTCGGTTTTAACTAAAAGCATTGGTTTGTTGGGCAAACCCAAGATCAACATGGACAGAGGTGATGTTGGGTAGTGTATATTAGATGTACACATGTCAAGAGTTGATAGCCAAATGAGTGTGCACACATCAACAATTGATAGCACTAAATTCGATAGTTGCATTAGAGATGCAATTGGTATGATCGATACCTACCGGTTAAACTAAGATGGCGTGTTGGGCAAACCCAATGTCATTATTAGGGATATTGGATATCAACCTACTAGGAGAATTTCTCTACGAGTTTTCTCAGAGTATATTGAGGGTTATGAATTTGTGAAAATAGTGGGAGCCATAATGTGTGTTATTAAATTCCTTATAGACATGTATTTAAATACATTCTAATTTTTTTCTATTTGACAATAGGTTGCTATTGCCTAAGTCAACACCATGATTACTAGTGTGAATCTAAGATCATTTATGGAAGCAAACAAGTTGACTAGACCAAACTTCCTTGACTCGCTCAGGAACTTCAGAATAGTTCTCAAGTCCAAGAAGCTTGGTTATGTCTTGGAAGAATCCCTTCCTGATCCCCCTACTGCTGATGCTTCTGATGATGGTCGGAGGGCATATAGGAAGCATCTCGATGATAGTGAGATGGTTAGTTGTATTATGCTAGCCACTATGTCACCAGAGTCGCAAAAGTAGCTTGAGGCTCTAGATGCTCATACTATAATCTATCATCTTAAGGAGCTCTTTAAAGAGCAAGCAAGGTCTGAAAGGTTTGAGACTTCGCGATTGCTTTTCTACTCCAAGATGGTTGAGGGGACATCTCTAGTGTAGTGCACACTGAAGATGAATGGCTACATCGAGGAATTAAGCATTGACTTAATTCTTATGGGTTTCACCAATAATTACTCACAATTTGTGTTTAATTATCGAATGAACAATATATCCAGTATAATTCCCAAGCTGGTCAACATGCTCAAGGCAATTGAGCCATCTGTCTGCAAGGACAAGGTTGCGATGCTAGTGGAATCTTCTGGCTCTAAGAAAAAGAGCCAAAAGAAGAAGTCCGGAAGGCATAAGGGAGGTGTCAAGAAAACAAAGAACACTGCCTCGAAGGGAACTTGCTTCCATTGTGGCAAGGATGACCACTGGAAGAGAACCTATAAGTCCTATCTAGAGTCGTTGAAGTAGAAGAAGGCATCTGATGCTCCATCTACTTCAGATATTTAAGTTATTAATATTCATACTGTTTCTAATAATAACATATGGGTATTCGATACCGATTGTAATTCACACATTTTTACTGACATGAAAGGCCTCAGGAATAGTAGACAACTCAACAAGGAAGAGTTAGACCTATAAGTGGGCAATGGAGCAAGAGTTGCTACATTAGCTATAGGCACATATGTATTGATGCTCCTTAGTGGGCTTGTACTATGATTGGAAAATTGTTTTATGTACTTGATTTGACTAAAAATGTAATGTATGTTTTTAGTCTTAATAAAGCTCGATTCCATTTAAATTTCAATAACAATGGTTGTTCAATTTATTTGAATGGAATGTTATATGCTTTAGGTACATTGTGTAATGGTGTATACATATATTGGATATGTCTAATCTGATTCTAAATATCAACAATAACATGAATAAAACGAGATAATGTGAAATTGTCTTACTGATGGCATTTTCACCTTGGCCATATAAGTGAGAGATGCGTGTCTAAACTGCATAAGTGTGGTAGTTTAGGGCCATTTGATTATTAATCATATGACGCATGCGAATCTTGCTTATTAGGCAAGATGACTAAGTTACCCTTTAAGGGAAAAGGTGAATGAACTAGTGAACTTTTAGACCTAATACATAATGATGTATGTGGTCCGATGTTCATACATGCCAAAAGTGGTTTTGTATACTTCGTTACCTTTATCGATGATCATTCTCGATATGGGCATGTGTATCTTATGAGATACAAGTCTAAAGCCTTTGAAAGGTTTAAAGAATTCAAAAATGAATTTGAGAAACAACTTAGGAGAGGTATTAAATCACTTCAATCAGGTCGAGGTAGTTAATACTTAAGCCAAGAGTTTTTGGATTATCTCGGGGATAATGGAATATTGTCCTAGTGGACTCCACCTTACACACCACAACATAATGATGTCACTGAGAGCAGAAATCAAACCTTATGAGACATAGTGAGGTTTATGATGGGTTTAGCGAGTTTACCAAATTCCTTTTGGGGTTATCCACTAGAAACTTTTGTTTATATATTAAATGGAGTCCCATCCAAGTCAGTTGATGTTACTCTATATGAGATATGGACTAAAATAAAACCCTATGTTTCTTATATGAAAGTTTGGGGTTGTGCTACTTAAGTGAAGTGGATTTAGTCAGATAAGCTTCAAGTTGAATCTGACAAGTTTTTGTTTGTAGGATATCCTAAGGAAACTATAGGATATCAGTTCTGCCATGTTTAAGAACAAGAGGTGTTTGTTTCGAAACATGTCTTTTTATAGATAGAGTTTCTTCTAAGAGTAGATAATAGGAGAAAAATTGAACTTGTGGAAGTTTAAGATGCTCAACCAAATGTAGATTAACTACCTAGGCCTGAGACTATTATTCATGAAGTGAAACAATAGTTCAACCTTTTAACACATAAGAAGTTCGTAGGTCAGGTAGGATATGTCATGTTCCTGATAGATACAGATTTCTCATAAGTGAACAATGTATTGCTCATAGAAGATGATGAGCCTAGTACCTATGAAGAGATTCTAAAGAGTTCATAAGCTAACAATTGACTTCAATCTATGAAATCAAAAATGGATTCTATGTATGAAAATTAAGTATGGAATTTGACCCACCCGAAGGGATAAAACCCATAGGGTGCAAATAGGTTTTCAAGAAGAAAACTGTTATGGAGTGTAATGTAGTTACCCATAAAGTTAGGTTTATAACTAAAGGTTATCGTCCAAGGCAAGGTATTGATTATGAGGAAACATTTAGCCCAGTAGCTATGCTTAAATCCATTAGGATACTCCTATCCATTACCGCTCATTATTATAAGATATGGCAAATGGGCGTGAAGAAAACTTTCTTTAATGGAAACCTAACCGAGGATGTGTAGATGACATAACCTGATGGTTTCATATCCATGAATGGAGAAAAGGTATACAACATTTGTGGATTGAAGCAAGCATCCAGGAGTTACAATATTCGATTTGATGGGATAATCAAAGAGTTTGGTTTCTCACAAAATCCTGATGAGTTGAGTGTGTATAATAAGGTTAATGGGAGCGCAATCGTGTTCCTTGTATTGTATGTAGATGGCATATTACTAATAGGAAACAATGTTTTAACCTTGCAATCAGTAAAAATTTTGTTAACTAAGAACTTCTCTATGAAAGACCTTAGAGAAGCAACTTATATTTTGGGCATAAAGATCTATAGAGATAGATCTAAGAGGTTGCTTGGTCTTTCTCAGTCTATACATATAGACAAGATGCTAAAGAGGTTTAACATGGAGTAGTCCAAGAGAGGTTATCTTCCCATGGTACATGGGATTGTACTCTCTAAATCTATGTGTCCAAAGACACAAGATGAGAGGACTCACAGATTTTGATTCCTTATACTTTAGCTATAGGATCAATCATATACGCTATATTATGTACTAGACTCGATGTATAATATGCTTTAAGTGTTACGAGCAAATATCAGTTGTACCCTACTGAGGGTCATTGGGTGGCTGTTAAGAATATCTTTAAGTATTTGATAAGAACTAAAGATGTATTCTTGGTATATAGAGAAGGTGATCTTGTGGTAAGCGGGAATACTAATGCTAACTTCCAATTTGATAGGGATGACTCCAGATCCTAGTCTGGATATGTATTCACACTAAATGGTGGTGCAGTCAGTTGGAAAAGTTCCAAACAAGAGACGATTGCTGATTCGACAACAAGGCAAAGTACATTGCAACTTCCGAAGCAGCAAAGGAAGCAATTTGGATCAAGAAGTTCATTATAGAACTTGCTATGGTTCTAAGCATCGTTGACCTAGTACAGTTACGTTCTGACAACAATGGGCTATAGCACAGGCGAAAGAACTGAGGTCTCATAAGAAGTCCAAACATGTAATCAGGCACTACCATTTAATTAGAAAGATCATTGGTAGAAATGATGTCAAGATAGAGAGGTTCCCACTAATCATAATACACTACCATTTAATTAGAAAGATCATTGGTAGAAATGATGTCAAGATAGAGAGAGTTCTCACTAATCATAATACACTACCATTTAATTAGAAAGATCATTGGTAGAAATGATGTCAAGATAGAGAGAGTTCCCACTAATCAGAATATAACTGATCTATTGACTAAGCCTATTTTCCAAAAGAATTTTGTGTCACATGTACACACCTATGGTATTAGATATCAAGGTGATTGGCTTTAGTGCAAGTGGGAGTTTGTTAGAGAAGTGCTCTAAAGGCAATCACTTTTAGCATTTATTGTACAAATCATTTTATGAATAATAAAGGCATTTTCCATTATTTCGATATTGATACATTTATGGATTTGATGTTGATCTTAAATTGATTTAATGAAGTCCTTGATACAAAGCATAGCATAGAGGAAATCATGATGAGATCATGATAATGAGATTCCTATCAAGTGTAATTATGTTAGTATTCCCTCGTCATAGTATTAATAAGATGGGATATCATTAATTCGGATAGGCTAGTGCATGTTATACTCCTTGATTATATTAAATAGTAAATCTCATAAGATGTAAACATGAGTTATTTAGAGTTAATAAGTGGATGCTTACTAAGGGTAGTAAGTACATTGGATTGACCTACAATGAGACAATCATATGGATAGTCTATTCCAGTGTCAAATGATAGCCTCATTATAACAATGGTGCAAGTATCCTTTGACTTGAGGTGCTCAAGTCAGATACTGATCTTGTGTTTTGACTCCATTCATCCATTCCTTTCAAAGGTTACTTATAGGTGGTGATTGGGCAGAGCTTCAGGTACTCGGAGGCAATTAAGTAGCCAATAAAGGATTCACCACTCCTGATAGAATAAGATGATATCCACAGCCTCTTGTAAGGGTCATTACTCGGGAGTCTCTAGCCAAAGTAGATATGTTTCATGAAGAGAGTCTTTAATGATACATAGAGTAATGAGATCCTCAAGAAAAGATCTAATAGCACTTGGACTAGATGTGACGTAGTCAGTCTAGTGAGGAGTTGACAATTTGACCATACTCTGAACAAAGTAGGGTATAGATGGTGAAAGGACAAATTGTATGGCAACATTGTATATGGAAGGGTTTGTAATCAAACCACTGACTTTCTGGTCAATTAAAGGTCATGACATGTTACTAAATATCACTCTTGACTTACTTGAACTAAGTGTTAATTCAAGTGGTCAACATAACCAGGAATCTAATGGGTCATACACATAGGAGATCTAAAGGATAAGTAAAATGGTCTTGAATGGTGATTTAAGATATGATAGAGTGTTCCATGATTGTATCGTGATGAGATCGTGGTAAAAAACATTGCATGGAATGGATTAGAAACCAATGATGTTGGCTTCCATTAATGCATGTTATTCATGGTCATTAACTTCCCATAACTTCCATTAATGCATGTTATTCATGACGATTAACTTCCTATAACTTTCCATTGGTGATGGGGGGGTTATGGAAAGCCAAATGGTGCAGAAAATTGAGATGATTTTCATGCAACTTGTGTAAGACATAAAAGAAAAAAAAAAGAAAATTTTTTTTTCTTACTCACTCACTTTTTCTCTCTAACTCTCTCAAGAGTTCTTGTCTTTGCTAGCACAAAGAAAGAATTCTAGCCATCTCCTAGTGAGGTTTCATCCTTTTATCATTGTGTGGACTTTCATTAGAGACAGTCTACGTTGGTCGTTGTAGTTTATGACAACTCAATGTGGAGAAGATTAAAGAACAAAGAAGATTGTCAGAAAGGTATGTAAACATCTTACATTTCATGTTTTTGTTTTTCTATATCTATATGCATAAATAGATCTAGTTTTTGAGGTTCCGTTTTATTTCTTCTATGTATATTTGATATATATTATGTACGAGATGCATGATCGAAACCTAACAGGAGTAAATAGGAATAGGATGTCAAAGTAATTAGTGATAGCAACTCTAGGGCAACTTAGATCAATTTAAACTAAAGTCAAAAGTTCAAGCTTGAGTTGAACGAATTTTAATTTATACTTAGACCTGATTCGTTGGTTTGATGGCCTAAACTCCTCCCTAAAAACAATATCATTTTGGTTTAACTTCCCAAAATGACATTATTTTGGTCTATAAGTTTAAAAAACTTATTTTGGTTAGTTACAACAAAATGACATTAATTTGGATGGTTTGCTTAAGCAAGGTTCTGAATGTGTATTCAAGGCTCGACCAAGCTTTAGGCTAAGCCCAAATGAGGGTAATAAACATAATGCCTATTGCCATCCCTCAAAGTAATGTAACTTATAACGAAATATAGATTAAGAATTCTGATCCAATAAGGCCAAGATATAAAAAAAAAGGATAGGAAGTTTAATAGTTCCTTGAAAATTTAAGTAATTTCATATTAACATTCCTTTTTTGCAGTTATTTCATAAATGCCTTAATATGATAATTTTCTTAAGGAAATTATAAGGAAGAAAAAAGAATTTGGAGAAGTTATCAACCATTCCATTAAATGAAGAATGCTTGGGTATCCTCCAAAATAAGTTAAGTTAAAAGATCTATAGAGTTCTACTATCCCTTGTGTCATCGGTAATTTATCTATTGATGAGGCATTGACAGATTTAAGTGATAATAATAATTTGATGCCGAGGACTGTGTAAAACCAAACATTATGGGATTAGTTCCTAACTAGTTGATAGATCTATTAAGTGTCTTAGGGGCATAATTGAACATATTATGATTATAGTTAATAAATTCATTTTTCAATTAATTTTGTTATTTTAAATATGGAAAAAGATATTGAACTACCTTTAATCCAAGGTAGGTTTAATCCAAGGTAGGTCATTCCTTTTTATACAAAAACTATAATGAATGTCTATGAAGAAAATAACACTTAATATTAGAGAGGAAATGGTAATGAAACACTGTTTGTAGGTGATGATTATTGTCATTCCTTTAATGTATTAGACACTGAAATATCATTTTCTTTGTAGGAAGCTATACGAAAAGTCATCTTTGAGTATTTATCATTAGAGAGAAAAACTGACTTGTAAGATGGAGAATTGTGTGAGCAAGTAGCCTATTAATTTTTCTTTAACAAAAAGAAACTCGTTTCATAAGGAAAGACTAAAAAGATGAGGTGAATTCACACTAGTAGAAAATGAAACCATCTACAGAGAAACCACCTTTAATATGCATTCTAGAGGAAAACTTAAACTTACCAATTACAATTATAGTTGGGTTACTTATAGAACAAAAGGAAAAGTTACTATAAGTGTTATGAGATTATAGGAAAGCTTTAACATTAAAAATTATTGGCATAAAGTGGCCAATATTTCATATTGGATCTATAAAATTTTGGTGGATAAAGGCCACAAACCTATGGTGCAACCCTATAGGAGATTCAATCTAAATATGAGAGAATTTTTTGAAAGTATAGGTAGTTAAATTACTTGACTTAGGTATAATCTACCCTACCTTTAATAAGTCATGGACAATTAATGTACAAATAGTACCAAAGAAAGGTAGGGTGATGATTGATCTAAATAAGAACAATGAGTTAATGCTAATGAGGACTATCACTAGGTGGAGGGTATGCACTAACTATAGGAAACTAAATGATGCAACATATAAGGACTAGTTTCCCTTACATTTATTGACCAAATATTAGA
This sequence comes from Erythroxylum suave, assembly GCA_027563595.1. Classification (NCBI taxonomy): domain Eukaryota; kingdom Viridiplantae; phylum Streptophyta; class Magnoliopsida; order Malpighiales; family Erythroxylaceae; genus Erythroxylum; species Erythroxylum suave. The sequence goes on along the minus strand of JAOSBN010000007.1, from coordinate 16,754,890 downwards.
ACAACTCTCAAGAAATATATATTATTATTTCTTGGATGGATATTCAGATTATTATCAAACTTCCAATTGCACATGAGGATTAAGAGAAGACCATTAAATACTTATATGGAACATTTTATCATTATAAAATTTCATTTGGAGTGTACAATACACCAATAACATTTTAAAGGTGTATGATGGACACTTTTTAAGGTAAGGTTGAAGAGGTAATAAAGTCATTCATAGATGATTATTCAATCTTTGGTGACCCTTACAATCATTGCCTCTATAATTTATAGAAGATACTGGAACAATGTGAAAACACTAATCTTATTATAAATTAACTGATCGAATTATTTTACTTATAAAGATTTATAAGTTTTAACCGCAAGTGCATAGTATAATGGCAGCTAGCAATAGTAAGTACGGGTTGATGATGTAAGGACTGTAAGTACTAGTATTAACCCTTTTTCTATCATCTAATTGTCAAATTAGGATGTAAATTTACTTGAAAATTAAAGAAAACTTTTTAAAAAAGGAAGAATAGTCAATATTAAATAAGTAGTACCTAGGCCTAAGATATCTTAAACAATAACTTTTATCATGCAATTAAATTCTTGAATATTGGAATGTGGAAATTCCTATCTTATTTTAATATTTTTCTAAAGACTATTAACCCTCAGTTGAATAGCTAAAATCTATTTCTAATTAAAAATCCTAAGA
>JAOSBN010000007.1:16712815-16741392 GCA_027563595.1 Erythroxylum suave | reverse complement strand
TAGTTGATGCCATGATTAATTTGGATATGTGTTTGCTCTAACATGTCATTATTATAGATTAGATACTGGAATGTCCACAGGGTGTTCCGGTATGTAATTTATGATAGTGGGGTGTTACAAGTCAGCTTTAGATATTGTTCCAACTAAAATGATGAAAGTTTTAGGAAAACATGATAAATATTTGATCTTAAAGGAAGTGACTGTTACTGGATTTATTAGGGAGACTACTAAGGCATGAGCAATTCTTCCTTCATCTCTTTATTAACTTTTGGATATATAAATTTAATAAGGTGGACATTTTTTGGGTTAATTCTCAGCCTTTTTGTTCTAAAATGGATGCAATAGAGGCAAAATTTTATAATGGTCAAGAGCGGCCAGTTCAAATTTAAAAGTGGTCTTATAAAGAGTGTTCAAAAAAACAAGGATAAAGAAAAGATAAAGTTAGAGTTAGTTGAAGTTAACTACAATTTACTTGCTAATATGCTGATGAGCATTCTAATTATAGAGGAACCTAATGAATATGCTCTCATCAAAAAGTTATGGTAACGAAAACCACAAAGGTCAAATTTTAAATACAACAAATCACTGAGAATTTTGAGGAGCTAGAAGGATGCGAGAATGCTGAACTATTTTTTAAGGAGGAAGAATTATTGATAGAGGATAAGGGTCAATTTGAAGATTGAAAATTTGTTCCTATAAATGTCGATGATTTTGGGTGTTAGAATCATGAACCACTAGAGAAAATAAATTGAGTAGTTTAAGAAAATTTTGCAAGTGTGTTTATGAGTAAAATTCTCAATCACAAAATATGAATATAACTATTTAAATTTTTAAAGGAAATTGTTTTACCTAAAATTATACTAAAGCCATGATTAAGTAGAAAGTTGGTATAACACAGACTTTCTATAAAGTCAGAATTTCATCCTTACTGTCAACCTCTTAGATGTTGGTCTAAAAAATTCAAGTTAAAAATTAAAGAAGAAATTGAAAAGTTGTCAGCCACATATATTAAGTGACTAACTAATGTTGTATATGTAATAAAGGAAGATGGTAAGTTAAGGGTTTGTGTTGACTTCAGGGGCTTGAATGTTGCCACTCTCAAAGATGTGTATATGATTCCGATTGTTGACTCTTTAATTAATAAGACAATCATTCTTTTATTTTCTTTTATGGATTACTTTTCTAGTTATAATCAAAATTTTATAACTAAGGATGGTATCTCTAAAATGACCTTTAAAGGTTTTGGACATAAGAACATTTCAATGAATTATGATGCATTTTACCTTAAGAATGCAGGAGCCACTTATTAAAGGACCATGGATATTATCTTTCATGATTTAATAGGTTATATGTTAGAAGTTTAGATGATATTTATTTTAAGTCCAAAAGAATTATAAACCATGTGCCAAATTTGAGGGAAAGTTTCTAAAGGATAAGAATGTAAAAGTTGAAGTTAAGCCTATTAAAGTGTGCTTTTGGAGTAAAAGCAAGAAACTTTCCGGGTTTCTTGATTCATCAAAGACAAATTAAATTGGTCAGCAAAATCGAAAGGGAGATTATTGAAGCAAAATCACGTCAAAATAAGAAATAATTTTAAAGATTTTTGGTCTAAGTAAATTATATTAGAAAATTTATCGCTAACTTGGCTAGTTAAAAAAAAAAGAACTCTTAGATCTCTTGAAGACGAATTTTTTTTAGGAATTCTGTTCAGAAAAAAGACATCAAGTGACATTTGATAAGATTAAAGAGTACTTCACTAAGCCTTTAGTGTTGATGTCACCTTGGAAGGGAATACCTTTGAAGTTACACATTTCTATTTTATAGGAATCTATTTGGCGCTTATTGGCCCATAATAATGAGGTAGGTCATAAGCAAGCTATTTATTATTTAAATAGAAATCTAACACCAACAAGAAAAAAAGTAGGTTACTATTATGAAATTATGTTTGGCATTATAGTTTGCTTGCTCAAAATTAAGACATTATTTTCTTTAAAATCAACTTATGTGGTTTCATAAACTGATTTGATGAAATATATGTTTAACAAACAAATTATTTTAGGAAACATTAAAAAGTGACTCTTCACGCTTATAGATTTTAACCTAGTTTATTATCCTCAAAAGTCAGTAAAGGTTCATGTTTTGGTTGACTTCTTAGCAAGCCACCTTATGACAAAAATTTAAGAGGATTTGAAGCTTTTAGTGTTTATGTGTCAAAGAAAACTTTAGGAGTTGAAATTTTATGGTTCTAGTATAGTGAAATCAACTAGTGTTAGAATAGTCATTACTTCACCAAATGAAACAAAAACTCTTCTCCATCTTAAAATGGGCCTTCCATACATTAATAATTAGGCTGAATATAAGGGTCTAATAATAGAGATGGAACTAATGATAGATCTTGGAGCCAAAGAAGTGCTCATTATAAGAGATTCTAAGTTGGTATTATGGGAAGTAGTAGAGAATATAGCACATAAGTTTAACTTTATCACCTTATTATACCACTGCTATTCAATGACTACAATTCTTTAATAAGGTAGAATTCTAACATATTCCTCGAGAAGAGAATCAAAAGGTAAATGAACATTGTCAAATTGCCTCTAGGTTAAGGATGTCTAAGGAGCTAGTTCATAAATATGTAGTTATACAATGAAAATCTAATATGTCTTCATATAAAAAGGGATTTCCTTAGAAATTTTTCAATAACAATAAAGAAATTGTTCATAATTGGAGGGATTAAATTAATTTTTTTAAAGTGACGCAATAAAAAGGTGCCTAATAAAGTTAAATTGCAAGCAGTTAACTTTATACTGATTAAGGGAGTCTTATTTAGACAAGGTAGTGATGGACTTCTTTTAAGATGCCTTGGGATGCCTGAGACAATGACAGTAAAGAAGCAAGTCCATAAAGGGGTATTAGCTCATCGATCTAGAATTAAGATAAGATGGATTATTAAGCATCATGGCTACTAATGGCCTTCAATATTAAAGGAATGCATACCCTATATAAAAGGGTGCCAACAATGCTAGAAGTATGGAAGAATACGACAAGCTTCTAAGTTACACTATGTCATTAAACCATGGTCATTTAGAGATTGGGCCATTGTTATTAAAAAAATATACCCACCTTCCTTTAAAGCTAATAATTTTTTATTGGCAACAATTATTTTACTAAATGTGTGGTGGCTCAACCTATAAAAAAAGGTTGAACAAGCTAAGGTAGTGAAATCCATTAAGGAAAAATTATTCGTCAATTTGGAATTCTAGAATCAATAATGAGTAACTAGGGGACTATGTTTATTATTTAAAAAGTTAAAGATTTTACAAAGGATTATGTCATACAATTGCTGAAATTGACTCCACATTATGCTTAAGCTAATGGATAAGCTGAGACATCAAAGAAAGTAGTAGTCTTTGAAATCCTAGACAAGATGTTAGAGGAGAATCCCAAAAATAAGGTAAATGTATTTCAAAGCCTAAGGCTTTAATAACAAGGCTAGGGTTTATAGCTTTATCACTACTTGCAAAAACTCTCAAATGGTGTAAACAAGGAGGAGTTTTGATAAATAGTGGAGTAAAAAGAAGCAAAAGGCTTGAAAATTTTTAGCTAATAGGGTCTTTCGTACAAGTTCTCAAAAGGGTTAAGTTGGTTAATTGATATGGACTTTAAAGACAACAAAACATTAATAACATCCTTGATAGGTTTACTATATAGCTTATTGAAAGATGAAGGCCAAGAAAATGGAAGAATCTAGGGTCTATAGAAGGAAGGCCTTCTTATCACTGAGTTTTGGAAAATAAGAGAGTGTTTATAGTTGGATGAACCATACACTTAAATTAAACTTATAGAGAGGGAGATTGTCTATAGAAGGAAGGCCTTCTTATCACTGAGTTTTGGAAAATAAGCGAGTGTTTAGAGTTGGATGAACCATACACTTAAATTAAACTTATAGAGAGGGAGATTGGACAAATAACTTCTTATATTGTTATAAAGGAATCCTTGAAAAATAGATTCCATAGCAAAAAACCTACTCAAGGCTATTACTCTACAAAAAAGTAGGGACTGTAGACTTGGTTTATTGTTTACTACACAAAAGACCCGATTTAACAAGACACAAACAAACTGAGTATGTTCTTTTTTAAAGATACAATTTTTGGAAACAAAAATAATAATGATCAGGCTAGATTAAGAAAAATATTTGACTGCCTTGGGATCTAAATCAAAAGTTTCATTAACCAAATAAAAAAATCTCCAATAATGGCAAGTCAGTCAATTGGAAAATATCTTTAAAGGAAATAAAGAAATGGCTAAAAGGAAAAATAAAAGAATTGCAGGAAGGAATTTATAATTTCAAGACAACAAATATGACATTGGGTTAATACACTAGTGGATTCCTAGATAGAGATATTAATTGAATAATTCCTTAGTGCTTTTAAGTGAAGTGGCAAGACAGGTAAAGTTTCTCTACATATAAGACCCATTGTCACATATTCTTTAGCCATTATTTCAAGGATTTCGAGGCTTGTGATAAGGAAAATTCTAGTAGGATGTTTGATTTACTTGCCACCCCTAGATATAGGAGGTAAAATGAGGAGATCTAATAAATGGGGGGATTCCAATAGTCAAAAGTAATCCTTGTTTATGATCAAAGTGTGAAATTCCCCCTTTAATGCTGAAAAAAGGAGATTTTGATTATAGAATTAGAAGAATGATCATAAAGAGGATTAAGGTGCAGATTTTCTTCCCATAATCTAATAAAGGCTGGGAGAGGCTTGGCAGGAATAAAGACTACGTTGAGTTTTATAGCCTACATGGAGAACAAAATTGAGAAAAACTGGTAAAATATTTGAATAAAAGATGAAGAGAAGTTGAAGGATTACATCCATAGCATTCAACTTGGTAGAGTTAATAGAGGATAAAGAAGATGAATGGCGTGTAATAACTATAATAAAAGAACACATTACTAGGTTTTGTATGGATTTGTAAAGAAAAGAAGGGAGAAAGCTTGGAATTAGTGGAGAAGATGGAGATTATTTGGAGTTTAAGATAGTAAAAGGTGAATAATAAGGGATATTTATAGTAAAATGAGAAAATTCTAGAGGAGCAGGAGGAATTTGAAATTTAAATAGAGCAAATGTTTTATTTTTTGAAATGGGCTAAGAGTTAAGAGTTTTATATACAAAAGAGTTTTGATACAACCACTAAGCTTAAAATTTCCCATTCTATCGAGGACTTTCTTGGGCTAAGGGGTGTATAAAGGTTATCCTGGCATTGTTTCCAAGCTTCTCTTCTTATCTAGATTCTTCTTCAGTCATGAACTTCCCAAAACCATTAGTCAATATTTGAGAAATTGATAATTTTCCATAGATTCATTTTTGTGAAAGTCTGGAAGGTCTTTAATACTATAAATTTGGTTTGTTTAACCAAAATTGCATTGGGGCAATTGTTGATAGCCTAAGTGGAATTTAGCTCATTTGAATCGAAGATTAAAAGGTCTAGTTGTTATAATATCCAAAAGTCAACTAGATTGCCTAAAAAATTTCTAGGCACTGAAATTAGTAAACAAGTATAAGAGTTGAGAGTCAAGTGGTTTAAAAATAAGAGGTATGTATAATCAAGACAGAGAAAAATTAGAAAATAGTAGGAATTTGAGCAATTACAGGAAAATTGAATGAGGTAGTTGAAGCTGAGAGAGGTGTACAAGCATAGAATATGGGGATGGATAGATTGAACATCCAACACAACAAAGGAAAGTTGAAACATTTTTAGGATGTGATGAAAGATGGTGTATTTACCCCTCCTATAGAGCTTTTTAAAGCTAGAGCTATTGTTTAGTCCACAACCCTGGTAGGTTTCTTCTAAAGTAAAAGGCCTACATTCCTAGTGGTTAATGCCTTGACAATAATGGAATGAAGTAATAAACGGCTAGAAGAAAACAATGTTAATGGAAGATAGAAGATGGAAGATGGATCCTTTGTTTTCAATTTTAATTCAGAAACTTATTTAAATGAGATATTTGAACAGGGCCCTTGGCATGTAGGATGTCAACCCATGTTCATTCAAAAATGGAAGCCAGGTGCTAAATGTGACATAGCTAATATAGATATTTTCTCATATGGATTAATTTTCACAATTTCCCCGTAGAATTCTAAAAACTTAAAGGACTAAACTTCCTTTCTACCTCCCTCGGAAAGCCGAAATATATGAACTCTTAAACAACTAATATGGAGAAGATTTTCTTTGCAAAACTATGTGTTGAAGTTAAGAAAATTTCTGAATTACCTAAGAGCATTCTAATAGATGGAGAAATGGTGAGGATTGATATCCCTATAACTTATCCATGGAAGCCTAACAATGTTAACAGAAAATGGAAAGCTACAAGGAAAGTCTTTAAGATAATAGGGCATGATGAACTCATAGGACTAGACACCTTAGAAAATCTTCAAATCTCTAACATATAGGGAAAGAGAAATAAATGGAAACAATTGTAGTAACTAAAGAAATGGAGGGGACTCAAAATATAACAAACATAATCAATAAATAGAGGGTGCCTGAAACAAACCTGAGGAGATCTTTAGTACCAGCAGGGAATCTATTGGATAAGGAAGAAGTCAAGGATTTTGCTATTAATTTTAGGGGAAAATTAGATAGAAGAAAAGGAAAAACAAGATAAAAGGGGACCAACCCACTAATGATAGTCCTTATATGTAATGTTAACGGGTTAAATGGCCCTCTAAAAAGGTCAATTGTGAAGGAGGTCATCTTTTACAAGAAGCCTTATATAGTGGGGCTCCTTGAAACTAAAATAAAGTTACCTTAGATGCAATATTGCCTCAAGTTTTTGGGAGTAGAATGAAAAACCATTTTAACCCATCTTTTTCAGTACAAGCAATGCCTTTATAATTCAAACAATGTAGATGTCTAAGTAACATATGAAAGTTACCCATTTATACATTTGAAATGTCAAATTGTTGGTTTACACGTAAAATTTGGTTCGATTGTGATATATGCTTTTAATTTCTCATTTCAAAAGGAGAAATTATAAGAAGACCTCTAAGCTATTCAAGCTAGAATAATAGATCCTTGGTTAATAGTAGGAGATTTCAACTGCACCCTATTATCTCAGGAATTAGAAGGAGGTAAGGGGTATCACTTGGGAACTTTTAGATAACTAACTAATATGGTCCAAAAGGTTAACTTAGTGGATCTCAACTTTACAGAATGATTATTCATCTAGACCAACAATTAGTAAAGAGACTTATATGTCAAGAAAAAGTTAGATAGAGCTTTGGTTAAACCAATATTCGCAATCTTATATGTGAAAATTTCTACTCTAGTCACTCTTATATGCATCTAACTTTTTTCCTTTCAAAATGTATAGAGCTCCTTTTAGATTTTTAAATGGAATAATTCCTAAAGAGGGTTTCCAAGAAACAATGTTTGATAGTTAGAATCAAACAGTGATAGGTTACAAAGCTTTTTAGCTTATGAAAAAGATCAAACTAGTTCTTAAGAATTTTACTAAAGATTATATTAAAAGTGTAATTGAAAACAAGAACAAATTGTTAGAGGCTTAGGAGGATTATTAAAAATTTCCCTATAACAATGCCTTCAGAGAAGTTAAAACTTAAAGGCTAATAGAACACCAAAAAGCTCAAAACCTACACGACTCAATTTTAAAGTAAAAAGCAATGATTAACTAGTTAAAGGAGGAAGATGCTAACACCAAATTCTTTCACCCTTCCTTATTAGCAAGAAGAAATAGGAATAAGATTACTAAGCTCCAAGATAATATGGTGAACACTTTTTCTAATCAGAGTACGCTGCAAGAACTATCCAAGAATTTCTTTATTAATCTAATACGGAGTTAGATGAATCCAATCATACAATTTTTAATTTGAATAGATTCTTTGATAAAAGCAGTAGTCAAAATATGAAGCAAATTTTGGTGGCCCATTTCACACATTAAGAAGTCAAAGAAATTTTTATTCAATTTGCATCCCTCCAAAGGCCCAGGACTTGATTGCCTTTTTTCAGTAGAAAACTTGGGATATCACAGGCAATCTCTTTACTAAAGCAACTCTAGAATTTTTTTCTTCCTCGAATATGCTGAAAGAAATGAATTATGCATGCATCTACCTCATTCCTAAGAAGCAAAATCCTTCTTCTATGGTGAATTATAGACCTATCTTATGAAGATGGCTCTGAAGGAAGCCATAAATCTAGCTTAAGAAGCTTTCATTACTGGGAGATCTATGGGAGATAATATCCTTATAATCTGGGAGTTAATGGAAGGTCACAACTTAGGAAGAGCCATCAAAAGCTACTTATTTAAAGTCGATTTCTGTAAAGCTTTTGACACCATTAGATGGGGTTTCATTCATTCCTATCTAGCTGCTCTTATATATCTAGATTAGTTAATCAAGTGGATTATAGTATGTATCATAGCTTCATCCTTTAGTATTCTAGTTAATGGGGCTCCTACTCAATCTTTCAGGAATATTAAAGGAACTAGGCAAGGAGATCTCCTATCCCCTATCCCCTTACCTATTCACCTTAGTGATGGAATGGCTTTCTAGAATGCATAACAAGCTCACTGTTATAATGGTAGATTCCAATTTCACCACAAATGTAGAGAGCTCAAGATCAATCACTTGATTTTGATGATGAACTAATGCTTTTCGGTGGGGTTGATATTCAATCCACTAAAATCCTGCTAAACATTTTGAATCTATTTGCATATTGTTCAAGATTGAACGTCAATACGAATAAGAGCAATATGTTCATCTCTTCTTATATGAGCAACCAAGCTATTTTAAGCTTAGGATTTGGAATTCTTACTCCTACTTTTAAATATCTTAGCATCCCTATTACTTCTATTAAACTAAACATTTCTGATTGCATTCCTTTCATTGAAGAGTAGAAAGCCAAAATCAATGCATGAAAGAACATGTTTTTATCCTTTGCAACCATGCTTACTCTAATCAATTAAGTCCTTAACGGCTTGCATGTTCATTGGGCTAAACACTTTCTGTTACCAAGAAGAGTCATCAAAGAGATTGATATAACCATCAAAGCTTTCCTATAGCCAAGAAAATTAGATAATTCAAAGGGTGCAAAAGTTAAATCAGAGGAAATAACTAGTCCTAAGAGGAAAGGTGGATTAGGGATTATTCCCATATCTCTTATTCAAAAAATACTATTGACTAAAAGGATTTGGAGGCTACATATTGACAAGGGAGCTTTACAAAGCAAATCGATTGATGAATTTTATCTTAAAAACTAAAATTTTTGGTTGTTGACAAGTAAAGTGGAACATTCTTAGAGCTTTATCCATATGATAAACTTGAGGAACTTGTTATATCCCTAAATTAACATAAACGGGCAAATGCGGAAAACATATGGTTTTGGTATAGCAACTAATCTGATCTAAGCCCTCTCATATTAAGAAATGAAATCCTTCATTTAAGGAACAAAATCCCCAATGATGAAAAGTCTCTTCACTCATGTAGTATGGAGAATGGTCTTTAAATTTTAGAGGTTTGTGCTCTCTAGCAACCTATTTACTTTAAATCCATCATTTGCATAAGGAGGACAACATTTTTTGGACTCTAAATTACAAAGGGATCTTTATAAATGAATCCTACTATAAAATCTATAGAACAAGCCTAGGAGATGTGCCATGGTAAGAATTATTTGGAAACACTCCCTAAACCCCAAATCTTCATTAATCACTTAACTTATGATAAATAACAAAATTAGAACAAAAGAGAGATGGTTTAGTATATACAATCCCATATGTGTTTTACACAAAGAAATTAAGGAAGACAGGAAACATCTATTTTTCCTTTGCAGGTATTCCAAAGTTATCTGGAGTAAAGTGATGTATAAGTTAGTAGAGTATTGTTAGACTTACGAATGGAATGGGCTTTTTACCTGGGTCACTAAGAAACTAACTCAAGCAGAATGTAGAACTCTTCAAGATTACTTTCACCACAACTATTTACTCTATATGGAAAGAAAGAAACAACAAATAATATAAAAGAGTTGACAATGGGAAGCATCAACTAGCTAATAACATCCTAAATTGGATTAGAGAGATCATGATAGCAAAAAATGTACCAAACAAACTCAATACTAACATGAAATTTAGATGGAATGTTTAAGTTTGAGTTGCTTGTAATGGTCGGAGGAAAATTCTTACGAAATTTTTATATAATTTAGTAATTCATAATTCATGCAATAAGAAGTTTAGGCTTTAAACTACATTAATCACTTTTTTTGCATTATTGTCTTATAAGTACATTTATTAATACAAGACTCGTTATTTATACATAAATTTTATCTTTATCATTTTAAGTCATAAAAGTGGCCAAACTACAATGATGACGTGCATAAATAAATGAAAGGTCGATTATTCTTATTATTTAACAAAATGCTTATGAGTAAAGTGAGTGATAGATTGTTATTTACTATTTTAGTATTTTAATTCATCCAAAGGTGAGTTAAATTATTGTATGAGATAGTAAACATAATGAGAGTAAATTAATATTTTTTTCAAATATATATGTGCATCCAAAGATGACAATTGCATTTGATTAAGAATATTTACTTACTTATAATTAATTGTAATTGGAATTTAAATTATGATAATGTATTGAAGTATTTACCCAAAGAGGAACTATAATATACTTTTGATCATTTATTCTGAAACCATAAATGATATAATACATAATATAAGCATTTATGTATAATTTTTATAGTAGTTTCTCTTTATTTTGAAGCTTCATCTGTTGTTGTTTCTAATGGTTTGAATTTCTCTAAATGGATTAAACAAGTTAATTATTACTTAAGTGTTTTAGAACTTAAATTAGAACTATTAGAGAATCAATTTCCTACTCTTACAAATGCAAATAATGAGGAAGAGAAGTTACTCCATAAGGCAAAAGATCGTTGTAATAAATTGATTCAAATATGTATGAAGATGACTATCGCTAACAATATAAGACAACTATTCCAAAAACTGAAGGTGAAAGAGAATTTTTGAAGTTTATGGAAGAATGTTTTCATTCTACAAATAGCTCACCTATCAGGACTCTTATAACAGAACTCATAATAATAAAGCATATTAGGTCGCAGAGGATATACGACCATATTATTGAGATGACTAACGTTACAATAAGGCTAAAGATATTGGGAATGACAATGGATGACTCTTTTTATTACAATTCATTTTGAACTCACTACCTCTTAAGTATGGACTTTTTCAAATTAACTACAATGTTATGATGGAAAAGTGGAATATTAATGAATTATCTAGTAAGCATACTAAAAGGAGCAGCAAAAACAAAAGAGTAATTTTGTCAATCTAGTGCATCAAGAAGCTAGTAAAGGACTGAATGTAAACTATAAAAAATTTAAGAAGAAGAAGTTGTCTTTATGCTATACAAGTGAATCGAAATAAACAAAGGGTAGATAAATGTAAGTTCTATAAGAAAGTTGGACATTAGCAGAAAGATCGCTTAAAATGTATAGCTTGGTTCCAAAAGAAAGATAAACATTATGTTTCTGTATGCTTTAAATCAAACTTATATAAAGTTCCTCTTAGTTCATAGTGGCTTAATAATCGTGCTCTACTTATGTTTCTAATATGAAGCAGGAATTTCTTACTATCTAAATTATAAATCTAGATGAGAAGAACATTGACTTATCATTTAATCTTGAATTATAGTCATCAACAGACCTTTTACAAACTCTTTATGTACCTCTAATTTCTAAGAACCTAGTTTTCATTTCAAAACTTATTGTTATTAGGTTTAAAAGAGGATTTAGATATGAATGTTTCAATTTATTTATTGGTTATGTTGTTCCTACTAATGGTTTATATAATTAGAAGTTCAAGGTAAATAATGAATTTGCTGAACGTCTACTTTTCGTTCATGGAAATGTTGGTGTTAAATGCAATTAGACAAAAAATCTACTTACTAGTGGTACAAACACTTGGGCCATGTATGTAAATAAAGGTTAAAAAGAATAGTAAAGAATGAGATTCTTTTAAATCTATATTTTACTAATTTAAGTATATGTGTAGATTGCATTAAGGGAGAATAAATCAAAATAATAAAAAGGAGTCATAAAAAGCACTTAGGCTATTGAAATTATACATAATAATATTTGGAGAAATTTTGATGGAGAAAAATATTTCATTATCTTTATTAGTAAATTCTTACAATATGAAACATCAAAATTTCTTAAGTATTATATTCCTTTGAGCTCTAACATTATTGAGATTGAAAAGCAATTACACAAAAAAAGGTTAAAGATTTAACACAAGGGGTGCTATGAAAAATATAATGAGTCAGAACAATGTCGATGTCTATTTGTAAAGTTCTTTGAAAGACATAGCATAGTGAACAATATATTACCCTTAACAAAATAGTATGTCAAAAAGGTACAATAGAACATTGATGGATATACTTGGGAGTATAAGAAGTAACTCCTCACAACCTAAATCTTTGCATTTGTATGCCTTAAAATTGCCATATATTCATTAAACAGTGTCCTTGGTAAGGTCATTCCAAAAACTGCTTTTAAACTATGAACTAGAAGGAGACCTAGTTTGAGACATTTTCGTGTTTAGGTTTACTTAGCAAAGACAAGGATCTATAATCCGCATAAAAGGAAATTAGATTCTCAAAGGGTTAATGGTTACTTTATAGGTAGCCTACAGAAATATAAAGGATTTAGGTGTTATTTTCTAAATCATAGTCTTAGAATTATGGAAACTAGAAATGATAGATTGATTGAGAATAGTAAATTTAGTAAGAGTAATGAATGATAAAATATGCATATCAAAGAAGTAAGGGTAATTGTTTTAATATTGGTCAAGGGTCATTTATCCATAGTCATTCCAAATATTATTCCAGTAATTAATAAAAATTTAGACAATATTGAATAATATTTAAGGAAGACATTTGTAAGAAACTAACTCACAATCACCCATTGTATATGAACCACAAGAAATAATAAATTTGAGTAGATCTTAGAGAGAAAGAAAGTCAACTATTTTGAGAAATTATATGGTTTATTTATAAGGGTCAGATGCGAATATTAGAATCAATAAAGATCTAACTTCATTTTCACAAGTCATAAAATATTTAACATTTAAAAATGGATCAAATTCTTGAAATATGAATTAAAATCCATAAAAGACAACATATTTGGGATCTGGTTAAATTGTCATAAGATTCTTAGTTAATAAAATGTAAATGGGCATCTAAAACCAACTACAACTCAAATGGCAATATTGAACAATATAAGAGCAGACTCGTTGCTAAAGGTTATATTTAGAAAGTTGGTAATAAATATAAAGAGACATTTTCACCTATCTTAAAGAAAGACTCATTAAGGATTATAATGGCATCGATTGCTCAATATGATTTAAAGCTACTCCAAACAGATATGAAGATAGTCTTTCTTAAAGGGGATATTAAAGATGATGTCTTTATGTACCAACTTGAAGGTTTCTCAACAAAAGGTCAAATGATGTGTAAACTTAAGAAACCAATATATGGACTTAAAGAAGTTTCTCAACAATGATATCTTAAGTTTAATGATAAACATTGTTAGTCAATGCATATATTGAACATTCAAAGGTAGTAAGTTTATTTTCTTAGTTTTAGACATTGATAATATCTTACTTGCTACTAATATTTGGTTTTAAGATGAAAGATAAGAGAGAGACATACTATATAATAGGAATTTAAATTTTATAGACATACTATATAATAGGAATTTAAATTTTATGTCATAGATCACAAGGATTATTGGACTATCTCAAAAGGCTTATATCGAATGAATTCTATATAAATTTAACATAGACAGATAATCAATAAGTCTTAGACAAATTTAGTCTCTTACAATATTTTAAGACCAATACAAAATGAAAAGAGAAAATAATTTCTAATGCTTCATTTGTGGGTAGTTAATGCATCTGCAAGCTTGTACAAGACTAAATATTAGTTTTACAATTGGAATGTCAAGTAGATATTAACACAGTCCTAAAATTGTTTATTGGAAGGCTGCAAAGAAAGTATTAAAGTACCTATAAGGAATAAAGAATTACATGCTCATATATTCAAGGTCTAATCATCTAAAAGTAATTAAATACTCAAATTCATATTTTACTGGATGTCTTGATAGTAGAAAATTTACATTTAGTTACCTGTTTCTTTTAGTGAATTGAGCAATATCATAAAAGAGTACTAAATAATCTATTATCACTTCATCCAGTGTGGAACGAGAGTTTGTGTGATGTTTTGAAGCTGCAATTCATACAATATGGTTGCCAAATTTTATTTTAGGGCTTAGCGTTGTCAACATTATTACCAAGTTATTGAAAATTTATTTTGATTCCATAACATTTTTCTTCAAGAGTGAAAAAAAAAATCAAAAGGTATTAAGTTTATGGAATTGAAGTATTCTTACCGTTCAGTTGATCATTGTCAAATTTTTGTTACTAATAATTATAAATATATTTTTTCATAAGTTATGATATATAAGATAAAAATTTAAATATATTTATTACGTTGTTTAAATTTATGGATATTCAATGTAATCTACCTTTTAACTTAACAATTAAGTTCTTATACACCTTATTAATTTTGTGAGTTTGACTTAATAAAACACTAAGATGAGGATGATGTATTATAAATTGTAATATGTTAAACCTATTTAGTTTTCTACTAAATAAAAAAGAAGAGGAATGCCTTGTGAAATCGTGACTTATTAAACTTATAAGTAAGTGATTGACATGGACAATACATGGTTTTTATTAAAAGAAATCTGTGAACTAATTATTTATAAACCTCTAAATACTTTATTGCAAGATGGTAAGTTTTCACTACGAGTAAGTTTTTGATAATATTATAAGCCCATAAGCTGGAATTAATGGTCTTTATGCACTTTCTTGTAATATTTAGAAAGTAAAATATAAAAGAGTCTACAAGGGCTTGCTCGTGAATTCAAATATAAAGAAGCAATTACAAAGATTAATCACATTTCATAAAAAGAATTATGCATATATATATATATAAGACATTAGCCTTCATCTTTTCACAGCCAATATAATCAAATCCTTTAATTTTGATTTTGGTTGATTAAAAATAATATAATGCACATTTTGGACATGTATGTAAAATAACTTAATATAAAATTATTTTTTTTAGAAAAGTCAATCTTGACCCAAATAAAAAAATAATTTTTTTAGAAATGACAATCTTAATCAAGCCAACTTTGATTTAAGTTAACTGAGTTACAGTTATTAACCTAATCGGATCAGCCAATTTAGAGATGATAATTCCGGCCCAACCTGCTCTGCCCGTGTTTTGGGCTGAGTTAGTCAGGCTATGGGTGGTCAACGAGCAAACCATGGTCCGGCCGCACAGTCCATGGGTTAGCCTGTGGCTCATCGACTTTATCCGAAACGACGTCGTTTTGATTAAAACAACGTCGTTTCAATAGATTTTTTTATAAAAGTATGGCTTGGCCCGCCCATGACCTGGCGGGTCATTGAGCGGGTCACGACCCGACAGCCCATAAGTGAGCCGGGTCGTGACTGGCCCATCCTAACCCGTGTGAGTCACGGGCCAACTCGCAACCCGCCATAATTGAGGCTGGGCTTAGGGCGGCTCAAGCTCGGCCCAGCCCATTGCCGTACCTATCAGCCATTCATCAATTCCTCTGGCAAGCCAAATCTTATTACTTTCCCTTCCCGCCAAAACCAGGAGCCTGACAATCTTCGCGCCACAAAGCCCTCCGAGTCCCACTGTAGTTAGATACATAAACAAACTCACCACATTCAACTAATCGAAATCAAATCTCTCTCCATGAAAATCCGTACACTGAAGCTCCGAGAAGCGCACAGGTCAACCGCCAATGGAAGCTACTGTTCCGTACTGTGGGATCAGCAGGCTCACCACCTGGTGACGGCCTCATCCTTCGACCCAAACATCGCCATACACGACCCTCTCCTCCCCTCAAATCCACCCAGGATGCTCCGCCACCATCGTGACGGCGTAACGGCGCTTTCCATTAGCCCCAACTCCACTTGCCTTGCTTCTGGTTCTATAGATCACTCTGTCAAGCTCTACAAGTTCCCTGGTAACCTTTATATTCACTCCTTTCATTTGTGTTATTGGCCATAGGGGTCTTTTGGAAAAATAGTACTTGATTCATTTAAATTGTATCTTTATTGTATTCCATCACATTGAATTGTTATGTTAAATTGTCTAATTGTTGCGAATATTTTAATGGTAATCAGTATCCTATAATTCTTCCGACAGTTGGCGAGTTTGAGACTAACATTACCAGATTCACTCTACCAATTCGCGTGCTTTCATTCAACAAATCAGGAAGCATTTTGGCCGCTGCTGGTGACGATGAAGGCATTAAACTTATTAATACTGTTGATGGTTCGATTGCGAGGGTTCTGAAAGGACATAAAGGACCGGTTACCGGCTTAGATTTTGACCCTAAAAGTGAGTACTTAGCATCTGTTGATTCAATTGGAAATGTCATATTCTGGGAACTGCAGTCCGGGAGAATATTGCATGACCTGAAAGCTGTTGCTCCTAATACCATATCTGACACTTCTGTTATGAATGTCCTTTGCTGGAGTCCTGATGGGGAAACCTTGGCTGTCCCTGGTCTAAGAAATGATGTAGTGATGTATGACAGAGACACAGCTGAAAAGCTCTTTTCATTGAGGGGTGATCATGTGCAGCCTATATGCTTTTTGTCTTGGTCACCTAATGGCAAATACATGGCTACATCTGGTATGGATAGGCAGGTTTTGATATGGGATATCGACAAGAAACAGGATATTGACAGGCAGAAATTTGAAGACAGAATCTGTTGTATGGCATGGAAACCAGTTGGCAACGCGTTGGCTGTTATTGATGTCATGGGAAAGTATGGTTTGTGGGAATCGGTTATTCCAACCTCAATGAGATCTCCTACTGAAGGGATTCCGAGCTTGCAATCCCGGAACAGTAATGGGCTTCTTTTATTTGAGGAAGATGGTGAGGAGCCTAATACATCTGTTAGTTTGGGTGATCTTGGTGAAGATGCACTAGATGAATCAGACCTAGCCGGCAGGAAGAGGTTGCGTAGACAGTTTAAATACAATGATGATCAAGATGAGGACATGGACGATGACTGGAACTTGCTTCCAAAAAGTCAAATGCAGAAAAAAGGACACCGAACTCGCAAGGAAAATTTTGACGGTAGAAACAATAACCAAACAGCCACAGTTGTATCAGTTAGATCAAAAATGCAAGAGGCTTTTCAACCAGGTGCGACGCCTTTGCAGCTTGGGAAGAGACGCTTTTTGTGCTATAACATGCTTGGAACAATCACATCAGTTGAACATGATGGTTATTCCCATATAGAGGTGACGTGCATACTTGCGTAAATTGCTTTCCTATCTTTCCCTCTCTATAGGTTTACATATATCATTAGTTTTGATAAGATTATTGTGATTGGATCCAGCGCAGTTTCTGACTTTTCAGGTCCTTAATGAGCGTATTTCTTTAACAATAGCTAACTTCTCCTTTCCTATTTTTCCTCCTATACCACCTGTTAATCCAAAAGGGACCAGACCTTGACAAGCAGACCGATTGAAGCATCTCAGATGCTTATTCAAAGACTTCTTGAATAGAAGTTCCTTAAGCGGATGGCATATGAAAGCTTTGCATTTGAAATAGAGCTTCTTTTATTGTTTATAAACTCTTATTATCCATCATGAGATTGGTTAAGCTATGGATAGGCTAGCAGCTTTCTTAGCTTAGAAAAAGTTTAGTATCTTGGAATGATGGTCCTCAGCATGAAAAAACAATACAGAGTTCTCCCCTGTTGCTTGATGGTTACTTGTGCTTGTATGCATGCAGATTGACTTTCATGACACTGGCAAAGGTCCACGTGTACCCTCAATGACTGATTATTTTGGTTTTACAATGGCTTCGTTGAACGAAAATGGGGGTGTTTTTGCTAATCCTTGCAAGGGTGAGAAGAACATGAGTACTCTCATGTATCGTCCATTCAGTAGCTGGGCCAACAACAGTGAGGTCAGAATGGTTCTTTGATGAATCTTTCATGCTTTTATTTGAAGTCCTATCTCTGCAACTTCTTCATTTCCCTTTTTACGTAAGTGGATTTTTGTTTATTATTACACTTGATGCATATGCAAGTTCAGTGGTCTATGCGGCTTGAAGGGGAAGAAGTTAAGGTTGTGGCACTTGGTACTGCTTGGGTTGCTGCAATTACTAATCTTAATTTTCTGCGCATCTATACAGAAGGCGGATTGCAGGTTTGTCTTATGGCCATGTAGTGGATGCAAAATATAAAAGCCGTTTACATTTACTTATAACCCGATCTCTATAACCTATAAATGCAATACTTTGAATTTTCGTTACTTGCATCTTATTGTGTCTCATTTAACTGTATTTGCTTTTAGATTATTAACCTGAAGTTCAACAGTTAATGAAAAATCTTAGGGACATGTGAAATTCTCTCTATTAGTGAAATCTAAAAATATTTGAAATGAAGACAAATTAGGAAAGGAATAAGACTATGTGCATTTTTCTATACTGATATTATTTAAAAAGGAGTTGAGTATTTCCTTCCGTTTGATTTTGCATATGAATAAGCAAGCAGAAAGGACTGATTTGTATTGGACATTTTGCGATTCTTGTCTAAATGTGTTGGCACATGCATAAGATTTTAGTTTTTCACGTTCTTGATGATTACATATCATGTGCTTATTCGGTATTACACGTGTTTCATTGCAGAGACATATTATCTCGCTTGACGGGCCCGTGGTGACTGCATCAGGGTTTAAAAATCAACTTGCTGTTGTAACCCATGCTTCTGATTGTCTTCCATCAAGTGATCAGGTCTGACGTTTAATGAAATCCTAATAATTTAGGGTTCTGCAAACTGGTCCTTAGCTAGTCCCAGTCTTGACTTTACATAAAGGACTGACAGCAATTTGATAAGATTGCTTGCAATCCGGAATCACTTTCCTATTGCTAAATAAGTAGCTTAAATAGTTTCATTTTTGGTTGAGGTCACTTAACCTTGAAGGCAGACTTCAATGGCTTATAGCTTGATCTTGCTTCATAATTTCTTTTCATCTTCTTTGCTGGAAAAGGCTTTCTGATACCATCTCTTGCCGAGTCATGCAGATGCTGGAGTTCAGGGTGTTTGACATATCTGATGGCACCCAGCCACTTAGCGGACGTCTTCCATTATCTCCAGGGTCACTTCTGACGTGGCTTGGGTTTACTGAAGATGGTCAATTAAGCTCGTACGACTCTAAAGTATGCAATTTATACTCCCTGCTCACTAAAGTTTGTCCTCTTCGCATTAGTCCTGTTGTGTCTGAGTTTGCATAGAAATTTTGTAGGGTGTCTTGAGGGTGTTCACAAGCCATTATGGTGGCAGTTGGTTTCCACTCTTCAGGTTTGAAAATACTGGTCTTCAGAAAGTAGATATTTTTTTGGTTGCTTGTTGACATTCCCTGTTATTGCTTCATAGCCAAGAACTTAACTAAAAATGTACTCAATTGTATAGTGCTAGTAAAGAAAAGAAATCTGATGAAAACTATTGGGTGGTTGGACTCAATGCTACCAAGTTATTCTGTGTTGTTTGTAAGACTCCTGATGTGTTCCCACTGGTAAGATACCTGGCTAACATCAACTTATTCTGATAAAGATCTTTCCATGTGTTTGGGTTAACTTCTTATCTGTTCAGGTGATGCCCAAACCAGTTCTCACTCTACTTGATCTTTCATTCCCTCTTGCATCATCTGATTTGGGAGCAGATGCCCTAGAGAATGAGTTTATCCTGAACAGTATGCATCTGTCACAGGTTTGTTCGTCTTCCTTTCTCCAAAACATAACATTTTCCTCCTCACTTTAGTATATCAGACGTAAGTTTTGATATCTTGCTTTGTCATTCTTGTTCATAAGGCCTTTTTTGGAGAAATGAGAGCATTTTCATTGTCAGTAAACAGACCTTGCTTCTGGTTTCTTTCCTTTGAACATTTTGTATTGGTATTTTTCAGTAATCCAGTAATGGCTAATCTTGTTGCATCTTCTTCAGATCCATAGAAAAATAGAAGAAGTGGCAAGTGCTGGTAGGGATACTTCTACACTGGATGATGAGGCTTTTAATATAGAGGCAGCTCAAGATAGATGTATTCTAAGGCTGATTGCATCTTGTTGCAACGGTTAGTTTTTTTTTTTTCCTCAGTAAACTGCCATTTAATCTTTAATTTGGACATTCTTTCTAGAATAAGAACATATTTTGAGCTCTATGTTTGCTTTGGTGAATGTTCCAGGTGATAAGCTGGTGAGGGCTATGGAACTTGTGAAGCTTTTATCATTAGAGAAATCACTCAAAGGGGCAATAAAGCTTGTGACTGCACTGAAGCTGCCCAACTTGGCTGAGCGATTTAACAATTTATTGGAGGTGAACTTTCTATTGTGAATGCAGTTTTCAATGTCAGTCTTACATGATTTTTGAAATATTAATCTTGCACCTTGCTGCACATCAGGAAAGACTTCTCAATGAGTCCAAGGGGACTCCATGTACCAGTCTTTTGAACTCAGATGCTGGCAATTCCCTCATAGCTGATGTAGGAATCAACAAGAGTTTGACTGATTCTAGAAGTGAAACATTAGAACTTGGGATTCAATTGAAGCCATTGCCTTTGACTGGAAGTAGTGGAATGTCTGAACCTGGGATTACATTGTCATCACCAAAACTGTCTGCCCCCTTGTTCACCAAAAAAATAAAAAACAGTGAAAAGGAAAAAACTGACCAGGGCCAAATGGGGAAACTTGAGAGTGGTACCAAGCTGGCGCATTCAGAGAAGGTTGATAATGGTGGCAATGTGAACAGTACGGAAGGGAAGATTGTAGGCCAAGTGCTGAAGTTGCACTCTCAGCATCCCCTGAATCCATTTTCTAAGACATCAAACAATGAAGAAATTATGAACAAAGGTATGAATCAACAAAACTTTCAGCGAGCCTCGAATCCTTTTAAGAAGACACCAAGGTGAGCCTGATACAATCAGTTGCTATCGAAAGGCACCATATTGGAATTCTCAAACATGATCAAGAGCAGGTTGAAGTTGGAGGGGTTCATGCTAGATGGACTAAGAATGGCCTAGGCTACGCTGTACTCGGTACCTGCAGAAAACATCTGCTACTAATTATTCAGGTGTTACATACGGGACAATCGTATGGACTAGGTTTTTATGACCCCAACCATCCTGGTGGAGGAATTATGTCATTGATCTGTAAAGGAATGCATTGCTGGCTGAAGCGAGAATCGTAGTGTTAACACTTGGAAACTGGGGCAATGAAATGAAACGAATTGTTAGATCTCTACCAGATGATATGATCATTCCTTCTCATCTTTGGTATTCGCAATCTGTCCCAATGTGAAATATGATGTTTATTTTTCTCTGAGTAGGGATGTCAATGGACCGTAGCCATGCTTTTTCAAATCCAAACATCCGCACCTTGAAAAGGTTGGTGTCCAAATACAGATGGCCGATAAGATGCTTCTCTGAGGTTCATTGCTAAAGCAGGTTTTCGAGGCAGTAAACATTCTTTGAGGTCTGCCATTAATAACAAGCTTTAGATGCTGCATCACAAAGAGAAAATTAGAAAAATGAGAAACATCAAATGGCACTAGGTGAGAGGTGACTAAGAAACCTAATTAATGTATCGAAATTTTCTTCCTTCTAGCTGAACAGAGAAACACTTCTTCTGACAATTTGAGACATCATTACAAAGGGGGAACTTTCAAACCCAAAACCTAATCCATAAACTAATGTCCAAAGCATACAAAGAGCCACACAAAAATTGGCAGCCAACTGGGGATTCAAGCCATTAAAACCTCAATTATCACACACTATAGAACCTTAATACAGATGTTTCATCCAATTATAGTGAACAACTACTCCCCCACCGTCCAACAAGATGTGTCAAATTATGCAAGAAGAAACAAACTTTAGCTATATAAAATAATGACGCTACGACTCGAATAAAGCTGCAAGAGGTTGATAACAAGATAATACGAACACCATGCTAAAGACTAACTGACCTGCATGTAACTGTGCTTGTAAAACAAATCTTAATTTTCATCTAAAAAATTTGAAATTGAGTAAATTCGCGAAATTTTATACTTTCTATAAGCAAGTTACAAGTTTAAGTCCTAAACTGATCAAACTTAAAAAGGTTAAGCCCTAATTTAGTCTTTTAGCCGAAATAAATAAATAAACGATAGTAAGAATTAGAGGTGGTTTCTTAATTGTGGTTGGTTGATGGTGATAGTTTCTTTTGTTCCATTCTCAAGCAATTGAATCCAATTCACTATAATCACTTTTCTTTGAAAAAATTGATTAATTGAACATTTCAGTTCGTCGGTCTAATTTCTTTTTAAAATGTAATCTACTCATTAATAGTTGTAGAGAATAATAACTTATTTCTAACAATTTTGAAGATTTTTGTAGTGGGTTGATGTTTAAAATTAGCTAGCCTGCCAATGATTTTAAAACCTATTTCATCCCTCTTCTTCTTTTACTTGTTCTATTCCTCCTCTCTCTTTGTGCTCCCCTTGTATTCAACTAGAAGTTGTTTGCTCATCTTCTTTGCTCATCTTGCTTTCAATTGGGAGTTAGTATGTTATTATTTTCTCTCTTCATTGATCACCTTGTCTCATGTTCTTCTCCTCTGCTCATTGTATTTGTTTCTCTTATTGGCAAGTAACTAAAATTTTAAATTTATGTTATTTTCCTATTCTTCATCACAACTGAAGCTCTAACTTTTTAATTGTTTCTATATTTGTTGTAATGAGAAATGCAGAAGGTTCATGTATTTAGTGATATCACATTTCTATATGTTTGGCGTGTGAAAGTTGATTGGATGCGTGTTTCTTTTTAGCTTCCTATATCTTTAGTTTTTATCAACTGTAAACCAGTTCATATGTGAGGAAATTGTAAAAAGAAGTTGATTTGTATGCGTTTATTTCATAAAGGAATAAAGGTGGGAAGGAATTGAAAATGAGATATATTTGTAATGTTAATTAACATGCTATCTTCTCTTTGTTTTTTCATACCTCCAAATGATATTCTCTATTCAGCCTTATTTCAATTATGGTTTCATAGGCTTGAAAATTTCTCTATTCATTCTATTTGTTCATTATAAGCTTTTTTTTCCTAATTCACATACATAAGACCGGTGAATTGGTGGTTATATGAGTGGGGTAATATGTAACAAGGGAATTAGAATAAATATCACCACCCCTCTCCTCCTTTAGTGTGGCTTCCTCTTCCTTTCAATTGGGAAGGTTTAGTTTCTGTATCAAAGATATTGATACATGTTTAACTTTAGGTGTCAGTGTATAGATTTTGATTGTGTTTCTTGTATTGCATTTTCATCAAATATAATTGGTTTCAATAATGATATAAAATTTATTTCAATAATGATAGTGAATTTTAATGTATAAAGTTTATTTAACTTATTATTTCAATAATGATAGTGTTTTCTAATGTATCAAGTTGATTTAAATTGTGAATTTGGCAAAATTTTATGCAATTTTGCTAATAGAATTTATAGAGTCTAGCAATTCTACCTATAATGAGAGGCAAAAGTGATTTGTATATGTGGGCTTTAATGACTTTACAAGCAATAATAATCTTAGGAGAAGATTTTTGGGATGCTTTAATTACCCATTTGGTAATTATAAATTATTCTAATGGTATGAAAAGCAACTTCCTAACAAAAATGTCTATGTTATTCAAAAGTTAAGGAAAGATATATATGTACTAAAAAAAAAGGAGGTTGAATTAAGGAACAATGTAAATAAAACAAAGGAACTTGATAAGCAAATTAAAATTTTGAAGCAATATAATGAAATGTTAATTAAATAAAAGAAAAAGATGAGGTTCAGGTTCAGGTTCAGGTTGATGTTGATGTTGATGTTATTTAATGTAATTGTAAGCTTTATTTCAACTATAGTTTAATTATTCTACTTTAATATGGTTGAAAATAATTTAGTTCGATCTCCATTTATTCGTGTATTATTATCAAGTTGACTATTATGGATGTAATCATATGAAATTATTCATTCATTAAGATGAACTTAATTGAAGTAAAATGATTGACTATTATGGATGTTATTGCATGAAATTATTCATTCATTAAGATGAACTTAATTGAAGTAAAAGTAAGAGTAGATTTATTTAAAATTTGATTTCATTATTTACATTTTATTTGGATGGAAAACATATTTAGTTTGATTCTCATATATTTAAATATTTGTTGAGAAAATTTTATTTTTTAAGTTTCTTAGAAAAAGAAAGAAGAGACATATGAGACTAAAAAAATTAAACTAAAGGTTGAAGTTATTTAACTTGGTAACATATTTATTTATAAGTTCTAATATCTAATATCTAGAAGTTGCCATTGCATTGCTCTAATTTATTTATGAGTTTTAATATCTTATCCTTAAAGTTTGTGATTGGAATATCCTTTAATAGGAGTTAAAGGCAATTGATGAAAATGTTTTAGGAAAATACATCATTCACAATATAGCACTCTGTAAATTGAAATTATGCAACAATTATTCCAATTAACATCCTAGGCACAATTATATCCAATCACCATTAAGTTAAAAATATTTTTATATTTCAAAACACAAAACTTAATAGTTAATAAGTACCAAGCTTTAAAGATTTCAATCGCTTTGTAATGTCATAAATCATTTAAAATAGAGTAGGACAATTTAGACATATTTATAACCGCACAAATGAATTCATTTTCAACATTAAAATCACTAGAAAAGAGATTAAATTTTCATGATACACGAAAATTGCATGAATTCAATGTGAGCATCAATTGCCAAAACAAACGAAACATAAATACAAAATAAACATGCTTAGAGGTCAAGTTTTACTGCTTTCAATTTTTGCTCTTCTCTTACTTATTATAGCTTCTAATTGTCTTCAAGTGATGCTAGATTTACCTTTGAACTTAAGGCCTCTTCGTTTAAAAGACAACTTGAAAGATCTTAGATCTTTATGTCCAAATTTTTATTTAATCATTGTTGTAGGATTAGCAACCTATGGATGTCATGTTGATTATTCATATATCGACCCTTTTAATAATGACAACAAATATAAGTAATTAATTACTTATTAAACTTGCATTTATTCTTTGATGAGTAGACATACATTTTTTATTAATTGACATGTTGTTTTCAATGCAAGTTTGCTTGTAACTATGTCTCTATTAATGTTGGTCTTGCTAATCCTTTTCAAAATGTTGGACCTTCTATTAAAGTTATTGAAATATATATATATACACACACACACACACACATAATGTTAACATTGAAAACTAAAAAAAATGACAAATTAGTAATTACTTACATTAGCAAGTGTTATTATATTACACCTTTTATTGTCGTGTCTAAAGGTTTCATTACTTACATTAGCAAGTGTTACTATATTACACCTTTTATTGTTGTGTCTAAATGTTTCAGATTTCTTACATTTTTACGCTTAACCCCTTTATGATAATTTTCTTGCACTAAGCACTTTAGTCAATTCATTCTTATCTCTCCTTCTATTTTGTTCTTCTTCGCATCACCCTCTTAACTAATGGATGAATATGCTCATAATTGTTTCCTAGCCAAAAGTTTAACCCCTGAATAGGCTACAACATTTGACCATATACCTTTAGAAAGATGTTCTTCTTATAGTAGTCATTAACAAATGCCTCAAATCATTTTTTAGGGTGATTAATCACATCGATATCATGTTCGCAAGGATAACCATATAGGTCTCATACTTTACAACTACAAGACCTATCTCCTCCTACTCTGACAATATGATTCTCATCTCCTTTATTCACCTCATATGCTTCATCCTCATTCCACGCAATCCTCTATTGCATTGCCTCCTTTTTTTTTCAACCTTTTGGCCACTGTAAATGCCAAATTTGATTTCATGCATAGCCCTCCTTTCAGCATATCTCTTCATAATCATTGTCCCAATGGTCTCTAATATACTAATCATTGATCTGTCCTTTAATGATAATATCCATAAATTAAAAGTCTCATTCACATTATTATCAACAATTTAACACTTTGACTTGAATGAATGATATGATTTAGTCCAAACCTCCTTTAGATATTCAAGCGAAGTAGAAATACATCTAGGCCCAATTTTTTTTAGCCTTTTTAGTTGTTCATTGAAATCTTCAACATATATTGAACATGCACATGCCTAAAATTATGGCCTTAAGTCTTTTCCACTCCAATATGCATGCCAATTATGATAAATATATTTGGCACACATTTTATGACGTGCATTAAGTAGTATAATCTCAACAAGTCTTATTATTCCATATATACACAATGAAGCATGCATATTAGATGCATGAGAAACACCTAATATGGAAATATTATATCATATAACGAACAACAAAATGTATGTATGCAACATCCCACTACCATAGGGTACATACCCAAACTTCCAGGAATATTCAGGTATATATCCTATGATAATGGTATGTTAGAGCAAAACAGATCCAACTTACACATGGCATCATCTAACATAATCAGAAGTTGTCAAATTTTAAAACCATTCACTTCATTCCTTGATAAACCTTACATTGTTTCCATCAAACGAATATTTACAAAAACCTTAGGCAGGTGCTATCAGCACTACAAAAAAAACAAAAACTATATCACTTCTAGAGTCAGCTGACAGACCTCTAAGACATTTCTCTATCCAAAAGATTCCTTAAGTTCTGACTAAGGAACTAAGTCTCCTATCTCGTACCTGAAAAACCACGTTGCAATTTTTTATGAGTTTTGCGAACTCAATGAGTGAACCATCATTGATGATTTCACCGGATTACAAACACATACCACATATTACACATAGATTTATTGAGATCATGTATACACATCAAATATTCGCACCATATGATATATTATACAATCCCACAATCCACATATCCAAGTGCCACAATTAGATCATAACAATTTAATTCAACTTTGTAAATCATTAACTGTTATATGCATGAGACTCACATTCTTTCTTATTGTTGTGACCAAGAACCTATCACAAACTTATACAAATACCGGCCCATAGGGCTCAGCCATACAGAATTTACAGAGCATAGCTCTATGTGCAAAATTAAAATCACGGAGCAAAGCTCTACGTGGAAGCGCTTCATATTGGCAACTTGGGTCACAATGCCTTTATCTGAGCATGTAATTTATGAAATGCAACCATCTCAGAATTTCTCATGTATCACAATCTTATACAATTACTTAGAAAAAATATCACGGTCATCAGACCTAAGCTCGGCATTCAACTTTCGTTGAGAATCAAAAGCCAAATTCATATCAAGATAAAACACTCCCAATACATGCCCAACTATTTACTCCTCGGACCTCAGGTCTGGAATCTAAAAACAACTCACAAACAGTTCAATAATTTGAAGCTTAACAAACCAAATTAAGTCAATCCTAGGAGATTCATCTAGGTTGACTCACAAAATGCTCCAATATGCTATTGCCTGGATGGTCCGGCAATGTCTGTCTGACGTCCCCTTGGCTCCTCTAAAACATACACAACACATTCACAATATCACATTTTTACTCAAATATGCAAGTGTTTCTTGTATGCACATCAGTATATAGAAAATATGTGCAATGTATGTTCAATGACAATTCTGGGTATATGTTCTAGAACAAATATTATGCTCATTCCCATTTCATAGTTCACATGTGTCTAACTTATTCATAAGCTTACACCTCAAGAACACTTGGTTACTTTATATCATAACTCAATTTCTCGTCTTTTCATTTCTAACCTCTTATGAATCTCATAATATCCAAAAGATTCAAAATTATCTTACCTTGATTCTTCACCAAATAAAGAGTTATTTAGCTCAAATGGAAGCTCTTTTCCTCCTCTTCCTTTTTCTCTTCTTGGACAGCTTCAAAATCTTTCTTAAAGACTAAGAAAGATCAAACCCTAGCTTGTTTTCTCTTCTTTCTATTTCTCTCTCGTTTTCGAAATTCTCTACTACTTATCCTTTCATTCACGTTTTTCTTCTTCATTTATAAGCAAGACAACACTTCTTCTTCCAATTATGTCCTTAATGAGTCTAAAAAGTCCATTTTATCTTTCCTTATAAGCTTATGTTATTTTACGCTTGAGTGTTTTGCCAAGAATACCCTTGAACATTCTGGCATAACATTTCTTCTAGAAAAGATTCTCCATTGTTTTAAGTTTCTAATGTCTCCAAAAATCATTTACTTTGGTTCAGTGATTCAAAAGATATACTTGAAGTAAATCACAAATTAGTACAATGATAATCATCACACAAGAAGGGGGGGTTGGATTGTGTATATTTTTTTTTGTTTTACCCTCTTCCTTAAAAATTGCTTAATTCAGAACACAAGTAAGTAATAAAAGAGTTAAGAAATTT
>JAOSBN010000007.1:16681084-16697825 GCA_027563595.1 Erythroxylum suave | reverse complement strand
GTAAACATTCAAATAAAATCTCCAATAAAACATATCTTAATTAACTATGATAGATTATAAAAATGTTAGCTTTAAAACTTTTGAAAATGTCAATCATTTAGCAACGATTTTTACAGTCGTCACCAATTGCAATTATTCAACGATGTTTTCCAAAATTTGTCACTGTATATGTGACATTTGGCGATGATTACTTAAATTCGTCACTAAATACTTGACATTTAGTGACAATTAAAAGAAATAATCGTTGAATGTTCAAGCTTTTATGACTAAAAAGAATTTTAGTCACCAAATATGTACCTTTAGTGACGCTCAATTATATCTTCGCAAAATTTACAGCATATTTGGTGACGATTTATAGTAGTCGTTGCTAAAGTAATGTATTTTGCAACGAATAAGGTAAAACGTCATCCATTATTCTACATTTAGTGATGATATAGTTAGCGTCACCAAATATTAAGCATTTGGCAACCATTATTTTTATTTGTCGCTAAATGTTCTCTTTCAGCGTTGCTTTCTTTATTCATTAGTAAACGACAATTTAATTTTAGTGACAACTGCAATATGTTTTCTTTTTGCGACAATTTTTATTTCGCCACCAATAAAATTAGCGCCAAATAGTCCGTTTGTTGTAGTGACAAGGTATTTTAGATGGTCAAACCCAAATGGGTCAGGGAAGAAAAAAATGAATTAGCTTAATTTTTTAAGTTTGATAAAATAATTATTTATTAGTTGGAAATTGTGTACATGTGACAGATACTAAAAAATATGAGATAGAAAAACATATTACTACTATTAACGAAATAGTGTATCTTATTACCACTATTAACGAAATAATTAACATGAAATTATTTTTACAACAATGTTTGAACCTTCAAATAATATTATAAAATCGAGAACTTTTATATAATTAATTTACTCCTTCCAAAATGATCATCAGAGGTAACAGGACAAATGCAATATCGTCTATACGGGAGCGTTTGGAAGCAGTGTTTTTTGTTTTTGGAAGGGAAGGATCAAAGACTCGGTTGCAAGCTCTGAAGTTACACAACATATTTATTTTTATGTTATTACCCTCTACAGTTCACTAACATTAATTAAAATATGGTATTATTAAGATAAAGTTAACTATAAAAATTGCTTTCCGTTATATCATATGTAGGGTTGCATGTGCCGCTCACTAAACCCTAATCCTTCATCGAAACATAGAAACTTTTGCAAGCACATGGCCTCGGCGACTACACCGCACCAAATTGGGCATCTTCCGATGCAATCAGAAAACAAGCCGCTTCCTGCACCGTATAATTTTTAAGGGTCAACCAGGTTGGTCAACATTTGAGGGAAACGCACGTAGTTCCAATAATCAAACAATATTAACACTTTTAACCATTTTCTATACTAACTGTACGTGGTAAATTAATAAAATGCAAATTTCTAGACACCTAATTTAGTCAAGGTAATATTTTATTAATTATTTTTATTAAATCTTTACATAAAGTACTTTTTTTCATAAGATCCATTTGACCCGATTGTTTGAAATCAAATCTATTGTTTCAATTACGATGTTCTTATCATATTCTATTAAACTAGACTCCAGTGATATAATAGTGTAGAAAACGAAAGTGACATGAATAATATCTTGGCTTCGCCTTTACTGATAAATTTATGTTTGAATAGTACATGGCTTATAATAACCAGTTGTTCCCATGCCTTACTAGATAATTACACATTAAATTTTTTGTTCTAATTATTATATTTCAACCATATTCTATTAAATCTCATCCTTATATTTATATGAACCTAATATAAATATATGGGTAAAATTTAATATAACATAATTAAAATAGAGTAATTAAAACAAATGATTTGACGTGCAAGTCTTTAGGAAGGCATAGGAACAGCCGGTTATTATAAGCCATGTACTATTTAATCATAAATTTATCAGTAAAGACGAAGCCAAGATATTATTCATCTCACTTTGGTTTTCTACACTATTATATCAATGGAGTCTATTATATGTAAGGAATCTCCCACTGTGTTCCCATAACAATCGTAAAGAGTGAGTTTTTCAAAAAAAGAAAAAACAATAGTCGACTTATTCGGTATTACGAGCAACTCTTGAAAAACCAGTCGAGACATGCAACTTTACTGGAGTTCCTTGTAATACCCTAGACATGAACCTATTCTGTATTCAACCATCATCTGTTGACTGATGGGACCTATGCTCTAGCTTAAGTCCCTGCTTTTTCTCAGAATTTGGTGTACACACACATTAATGGATTATTTATTTACGCAACTGTCGGATTAGCTCGTCATCTAGCTATGGACAGCATCCACCTTAAAAAGCTGTGCCATAACCAAGTTGTGCAGCTGTACGATTTTAACTCATAAGCTTCTTAAGTTTGAGATAGGATCTTCAGTCTAATTTTACCTTGTCCTATTTTGTCCCATAAATCTCAGCCATTTATTTATGTAAGTCCCACGTTTATTTATACGGGACCTACGCGGGACTTACAAAAATAAATGGTTGAGATTCAGGAGACAGAATAGGACAGAATAAAATTGGACAGAAGATCTGGACTCCTAAATTTACACCTTGTTCAACTGTCAGCAGACTTTAAAAAACACTTTTTATGGGGAATAGATTAGAGCAATAGTTTGAGACACAAAGTCCTAGAATTTGTGCGTGACCAGGTTTGGCCAGGCCACCAAGACAACTTTCATCGTAGCATGCATGGCGGCAGACAGACGCTGAGCACTCGTATCTTCCATTCCACGCGATCATACGCCTTTTCCCAACACTTTGAAGCAAGTCCATGAAATACTTTTTCTCTCTTTCAATTCAAAGGCTTGAACCAGTGATTTCTTTTTTTTTCTTTTTTGAGCTTTCCAACGTGCATGTAATCACATGCTTATATATTTTATTAGGGGAACGAGAAAAAGAGAGCTAGTCTTGGAACCCTAGCTTTGACTTGTGTGGACTTTATAAAGTCCCCCATTCTCCTTTCACATGATTCCTCTCTTTTGCTGTCTGACAACAAGAATAGCCAAACAAGAAACGAAGACAAAAGTACAAAACTAGTGGCCATGAGGTCCTTGAAATTTTTTAGCCTTCTACTTGTGTTCTTGCTTATACATGCGAGAAACTCAAGTGCTTATGGAATCCAAGGTAGATAACCACTTCTTTTCCCGTAACTTGTTCATTGTTACGATTGATTGTGCGCAGCTAATATCTACATACTATTAAATCTTGCAGCTTCCGGGAGAGTCTCAATTAATGGAGGTGGTAACGAACTTGAAGTGGCTGGAAACAGATTGGTGAAAGTGAATAAGCTATACTGAGTTCTCTGAATGTTTTACTTAGTTATTAATTGTCATGAAGTTGTTGCTCTAATGCAAATTATTCTCTCAACAGGTCAGTGACTTCGTTCCTCCCAGGACTGGTGTAAAACGAATGATCGGAGGAAGAAAATTGATGTTGGAAAGAGTTTTACTGAAGGAAGAGAGAGCAGAAGAGGAAGCTTCGATTGGAGAAAAAACAACGCTTTTAGGTTCTGATCATATCGTTTCCAACGGTGTCCGCAGAGGGACGCCAAATTCGAATGTGAAAAATAAATCGAGTAAGAGGAATTCTAAGCGTTTGAGTGACAGAATGGTAGGAGTTACGGCATTTAGCGCCGATTATCATCAACCAACCTCCCACCCACCTAAGAATAACTAGGGAAGAAGATCAGAGCTATTCCCTAAAGATAACACCTAGAGAACGATGTTGTTATCTTTCTCAATTTTGTCCCCTCTTTGTTTAAGATTTATAGGTTATGTAATGTTTACAGGTGCAGAAAACAATTATATTTTTGTACGTATGCTAATTGCTAGTGAATTTCATTCTCAGTGAAAATGCAAGACAGTTCCATTTAGTTGCTGCATAACTTTATCATTTACGATTTTCATCTAGATTTTATATCTCATGCCAATTATAATTTGCTCAGGAAAATATGGAAAGATGGTTTGCATCAATTTGAATATATTCCTGGATTCTTGGGTGCAGGAAAGGAAAATTATGCTTCAAAGAAGTCACTGGCTGAAAACTCTGAACAGCAGCTCAGTGATCAAGTTCCTTCCTCTCTCTGTTTCGCATGTACTTAATTCGCTACTATTATTTGTGCCCTCTGAACTTGAATTATGAACAAAATTTTCTTTCTTCTGCCTAGAATGCAAGTAGTATGTTCAAGGCAGAGTCCTTGAGCTCTACGAGGCAGAAAGTTTCTAAACAAGACTATTCACAGAATTCCAAGCCTGCTTCAAGCTTGGAACATTCATCAAGGTCAAAAGAATCAATGTTTGATTTC
Source organism: Erythroxylum suave (assembly GCA_027563595.1). Taxonomy (NCBI): domain Eukaryota; kingdom Viridiplantae; phylum Streptophyta; class Magnoliopsida; order Malpighiales; family Erythroxylaceae; genus Erythroxylum; species Erythroxylum suave. Next base: position 16,693,479 of record JAOSBN010000007.1, on the reverse strand, counting down.
GATTTTCGAGACCTTCGTGAGGCCGCTGAGGAGGTCTTATTGATGAGTAAAGACTACACAGTAGGCGGTGGTCCTCGCCATATGCTTCCAAAAAACAATGATGAACCCTTGATGAGTGACGATCAAGCACATCTAATATCATGCCTTCAAGTTGTTTTCACATTCTTGGCCCATTAGGCGTCAGGAGAAGTTCTCCAACTCATCATTATTTTCCTCTTCAAGTTTTTGTCAATGTTTTAAAAATTGGACAGGTGATTAAACCGGAGAAGCAAGTGATTCAATAGTCAATGGTTCAACCGGAATTTAACCGTGATCGAACCGATGACTAATAAATATATCAATTTTTATTATATATATAAGATAATTTTTAAACATACTATTTAATTATTTATCTAATTGTAAACTTAACTTAAATATTCAAACTTCAAAATATACAATTTTTTTTAAAGTTCAACACAGCACAAAATAAGATAATAAAGCTCACTATTCATATTTCATCAAAAAGATAACAAAAGATTACTAATCATAATATTCATTCAAATTGAAATCATCAAAATCAAGGCATTTTAAATGGACCGGTCGGTTCTTTCTTTCACCGGTTCAACGGTTTTTACAGGTCCGACCGTAAAATGAATGAGTCAATCACTCACAAAAAATACGGGCTAAACCGGACCGTTTCATGCTCTGGTTCACCAGTTTTTCGGTCCGACTAACCGGTTCGGTCTGGTTTTTAAAACACTGGTTTTTATCATGATTGGCTTTTGTCTGGATACTTTTCTTTTTAATCATGGCCAATTTTCTTAAAAATGAAAGCGCATTAATTGTATATGTAAGATATATGGAAGATGCCATTGAAGGTGTAGGATAGTAGGCCATCTAGCTGGATTACAGTTCACGTTTGTGACATTTTAATTGCATCTCAATCCGGATTCCAGATTTGTCATTATTCATTCCCCTGTTATACTAATTAAGGAAGGAAGAGGACACAACTTGCGGATAAGTGTTCATTGCCCAATATGTAACACGTAACATGAGCCTTAATTAGTATTGTCCCAGATTGAACGTGAAAAAGAAATAAGCAAAAAAATGTTTAAAAAAAACCTGATTTCAGTTCCATGACTTTAAACGAGCTTTCTGAGACCGAATTGAGCTCAAATCTGTCACCACTTTCACGGGATCTACCCACCGAGACACCTTAAAACCTTTTTGTAGCTTTTTGTATATGTGAACCTCTGAATGGATCATAGTATCCATACGTTCATGATTTGCTACAGTAATTATAAGAGACCTTAACCTTCTTTATATAGCATCCATATCGAGTCTACTCTTTAAAGGCTTAATATGAGTTCAGTTCATACTAATCAGAGTCTATTTTTCTCGTGGGTTTCGACCCATTAATCTAGATACTTTATTGGGTTTCTTTATTATCTTTATCCAAATCAAATTTAAGTAACTTAACTTATAAGTTATTAAAAATTGATAAAATACAATTAATTTTTCCACTAAATGGAAAATTTTCTAACATTCTCCCCTTTGGACAATAATTGATTGCATTATTGACTCAAGTTCAAAACCCAATTAAAACTTTGGTTAAGTCACGCTACTGTATTGATTGATTAAGTTTAAAAACAAAATATTTAATCCAAAGACAACGAAAGTCTATCATCTATCCCGTAAGATTTTCGATACCGAAAGATATCAAATACATGTGTCATGTATAACATAGGTTCAATATAGTCACAAATAACTAACACCACACTAACATGAACGAGAAAATGGAGTGTGGCAAGCTTAGATGATATCTGTATGATCTAATACGTATAATCTTCCTATTTGTACGTCTTAATTTTTTCAAACTTTATGCTAAATTGCATTAAAGAAATGTTGTTTTATCTCACTAAATGCTAAATTGCATTAGAGAAAACCTTAATGTTCTCTAATTGAATGCTAAATAGCATTAGAGAACCTTTATGGGATTGAATACTTATATCCCCCTATGTCATGTCAAAATTCATGGATATACATATTAAAATGTATGTGTCCTAATAATATAAGCTCAAGGTCAATTTGTATATATGTCCAATGGTCAATTTGTATATATGTCCAATGACCTTTAAATGCTAAAGATCAACACAAATCTTAAGACTTTTTCATGTATTATGACAACATATAGTAACAAGCATGATTGAGGATAAACGAAGATTATTTTTGTTAATAACAACCATACTGTCAAATATATCAAAATGTATAAATGTACAAATATACATGGAGCAAACATAATAATCCCTAACTAATAGTGTCTACGGACTTCAATACACCCATAATGTATAAATGTTTTTCAAACACATTTGGGCGAAGTCCTTTAGTTAAAAGATCGATTAACATGCCCTTAGTCCTCAAATGCTCCACCTCAATATCACATTTTTGTATCAACTCCTTTATGGTCAAATATTTGACCTCCAAATGCATTAATCCTATGATATTCTCATTGTTGTTCCTAAACAACATAGCAACAAGATTATCACTATACAATCGAACGAGTTTAACCACTGAATCCACCACAAGCAACTCAAAAATCAAGTTTTTGAGCCAAATCTCCTGTGAAACAGCCTTATAGCATGCAACAAACTCTACATGCATCGTCAAGAAAGTCACCCGTGTCTACTTGACACCCTTCCACAACATTGTATCATCTGTAAACTTAAAAGCCTTATACTAATATGGACTTCATATCTTCTAGACACATAGCTAAAACTCGAATTTGGATTCCCTATGAGGTTTAAAATGTTGACTTTTCTATATGTCAACAAATAATCCTTGGTTCCTTTTCAAGTGTCTCAACACTCGTTCAGTTACATTCTTGTGTTCTATTCTTAGGTTAGCTAGATACTGACCTAACAGCCCAACATCAAATGCAAGGTCTTGCCTAGTGCACACCTAGGAATACATCAGACTACCAACCGCACTAGAACATGGAACATTCCTCATAGCCTCTCTCTTTATATTATTCTTTGGACATTGTGCCAAAGATAATCTCTTGCTATAAGAGATGGTGCTACAACAGGTTTATAGTTAACCAGATTAAACCTTTTGTAACACCTACTTAATGTATGCACTCTACGAGAGGCCTAATAAGTGTTGAGATCTGTCTTGGTGAATATGCGTACCTAGGATAAAAGATGCTTCACCAAGGTTCTTCATTTATGCAACATGGTCTAGTCATTTGATGCGAGAAATATATCATCCATATATAATAGTAGGAAGATAACTTTGCTCCCTGATCCTATAATACAAGCATATTTTAACTTTATTTTTATGAAGCTGGAAAAGGCTAGAACCTTATAAAACTTAAGGTACCAATTTTGAGAGGTTTGATGTAAACTGTATATTGATATACTTAAAGTGCAAACTAAGTCAGTTTTATCCGGATCCTAAAATCCTTCAGGTTGTACCATATAAACCTCTTCCTAAAAGAGTTGTAACTCTACATCATCATGAGCTATAGTGGCTATAATCACTCAAAATGTATCATTCGAGGATAAAGCAAAGAAGGTAACATTAATGCCAAAAACCTTCTCCCTGAGTGAACCCTCTGGCAACTTAGCGAGCCCTAAACTACTAAACTTTATCTTGAAATCCTTTTGGTCTCTTAAACTCATATAAAACTGACGGGTTTGCAATGTTAAGGAAAATCAACCAGCTCAATAGACCTTATTATACTTTATGGATTGCTTCTTATCATTCATTCATCCCACCAGAAATTTACATGGGGTCTAGAAACAACTTATATAAAAGTAACTGGATCCACAGTATGTCCTATATCATAGTCTTGTTCACTTAAATGGACTATGTAATCAAATGAGATAGCAGGGCGTCTCTCTCCCTAAGAACCTCTACTTGTATAGGTATAGGTTCCTATTTCTGTGATGATGCTCGGATCTTGATCCATTGGACCTGACTGTATGAGCAATAGATACAAGATAGTTATAGTATCTATCATGCTATCATCTAAAGGGTCAGAGGGCCCACCATCATCATAGATATCATATTCTAGAAACTTAGTTATTTTTTATTTCACTATTTTGGTCCCTCCTTCTCTATAGCAAAATATATAGCCTTGAGAGTGGTCAGGATATCCATCCAAATAGCAACTAATAGAACAAGCTTACAATTTATTTTATAAGGATTATACTACCTCAATAGGGCATCCCCATACACGAATGTGTGCAAGGCTGAGTTTCTATCCTTTCCAGATAATTAGGTAGGTTAATCCTATTTGGCATTGACTTTTTCATGTCCTTTAGGATGCGGTTACGCCTTTTGACAATACACCATTTTGCTCGGGACTACCCGGTATAGTGACTAAGTCACTAGTCCAACTAATTTCATATATTTGGAAAACAGATCTTTTCATGTCCTAAAACATCATATTTTCCATGCATAATACTCTCCTCCATGGTCAGATTTGACTATCTTGATGGATTTTCCCAATTAGTTCTCAATTGATATTGAATTCATATAAAACTTCAAGTTTTTCCTTAAGCAAGAACACATAAACCGTAATGGGAATAACCATCAAAAAATGTCTAAACATGGCTAGAATTACGCAATGCAACTGTATAAGGTCTACTGGTATTCATATGTATCAAACTCAATAAGCCAGAAGCACAAGTTAATCACTTTTTTGTCAACTTAGCCCTGCAATAATCATCACATGCTTCCAAATCATCATAATCTAGAATTGGTAGAAGGTTTTCCTTAATCAATCTATCAACCCTAGCTCTGGAAATATGACAAAAACTTTTATGTCACAACATGTATGACTTATTCTTCATCAGGGTTCTCTTTTTTATAACTTGTTCAGCAAGATACAAAGAAGCATATATCTAATTTGGTATAAAGCACATTCTATATAAACCATATGAAAAGAAAGTTGTATCAATATGTTTTGTATTAAACGACATTTGTTTAACATAAACATTAATTACAAAACTTTAACCTTCTTTGTCCAAAATTGATACAAAGATCAAATATAAAATTTTTCATATAACACCAAAATGAACCTTGAATCAAGTTTCAGAACATACATTCCCTATATATGTTACATTTGCTTCTTCATTGTTAATAACCATTAGTTTTCTCATCCTCTTTAGTTGGCTTTATCTTGGATATGAACCCCAGCATCATAAAAGCAGCTCAATTAGATGATCCACTATCTAACCACCAAAAGTCGAATATAGCTATAGCATAATTGGATTTATGAATTGATAAGCCAAGGAGTTACCTGATGGTTTCCATCTTTTCTTTTAGGCCTTATATTGTTGGCTTCTTTATATCCGCAGGAACTTTACCAACCCTAAATTGACCAACATCAACATATAGAGAAGATTTGGACTTTATACCTTTACCTTTGCCTTCCCTTTGGTTGCTGCAAGGGCTGTAAGAGCAATAATCTTGAGTTTCTCCTCCTCAACAAAACAATGGGCAATCAAAGCATTAAAGTCTCATTCATCATCCTGCAAGTAATATGTTGTCACCAGATTACTAAACTCTGGAGGTAGTGTACTCAGAGTCTAGTGAACTATACAAACATCAGGAGGAGGAATATTCAACATCTTCAGTCTACAGTAGAGATGGATCATTCTTGATATGTACTTCTTTAAACTCCCTTCTCCAATATGCCTTATGAAGAATAATTCTTTCATTAAGGCATATATCTTAGCATTAGATAAGAATGTTTACTTCTAGGAGACATTATTAAGAAACTCCTTTGCTGTATTTATCTTTTAAAGTCCACTTAGTAGATGGTTAGGTATGGATCTCTCAATGGTCATGTAACATATGTTGTTTAACCAATCCTAAGCTGCATAGGTTGTTTTATGAGCGTTTGAGGTTCTGGATGTCGAAGATGACTTAGCTGTACGTATGGCTATATTAATTTCAACCATCTCCATAGTAATTAATGCATCCTCCATGCACTTTTTCATATTAAAACCAGTCAGGGTTTCAATAGTGACACTGTGATTGTTGAATTGAAAAGGGGACTACAAAATGACAATTAATGCAAAGATCAACATAAATGTAAGATAACAGCGACACTTAAAGCTATTAAATAGAATCTATACTGAAAATTTGATCACATATTTTATGAAACATTTTTGGGCTAAATATATCATATATGCAATTAGACCTCCACATAAAAGTGATTAGAGTACAAACTATCAACTCTCATGATACTACTAATTTTGAGCAAATAAATCATTTAACCAATAACTTTCCTCTATCTAATGTCTTTATGTACATCTAAAAATCTTATATAAGGTCAACACCTTTGGGTAAAATAACCAAACATAAGATCAAAGCCATCCCCCAACATGCAAGAAAAACAATTTAAAATACTGACTAGAAAGGCCACTTTGGTGACTCAATTCTCATTACTACAAAAGGTCCACAAACATAAGAGATACATCTTTATGTTATTCTCACATTCTTTATGGACATACAGTATATGACAACATACTGAGAATAAATGCAAAACTCAAATGCACAGTCTAATTATCACATACTAGTGCTAAAAACATTGTCAGTAAACTTTATTTGAGACTTTTATGGTGAAAAAATCTCAATCAGAGCAGTATCGTGCGTTCCCAAACATCAAACCTACCACACGAGATGAAAACCTCAAGTATCTCCCTTATGTCAAGTTCGTACAAAAATTCACTCAAAATTGGCTTTAGGAACTTTAATTTCCTTTTTTAGAGTTAAAATTTATTCATTACTAACGTAATAACTCCAGAAAATTTTAAAACTCACTAAATGAATTCTCCTGACTTGAAAATTGACCAAAAATAGCCTAGGATACCTCAACAAGAATTCTAAATTTTTTTTGAGTTTTTTGGGTACTATTAACATTAGTCCAGTGCATGTCACGCACGCGTTGTGACTGAAAAACGCACCCATCAATGCTAGCACTTGTACTGACACACATTTGGTGACCCATGTGCCATATGTTTGGTCGCTGTCCTGCTCTACTATGCACTGTCAGGCACTTGTGATTCGTTCCTTGCTAGAAATAGATAATTTTTGGTGAGTTTCGGGTGCATTTTTCATGTTCCTAGGTTCATTTTTGACCCATTTTTCAAGGCTGAATACTTGTATATCACTTTCAAGCAACAATAGGCAAGAAATAATTGAAAAACGAAACTTTATTCTCTGAAAACATTATGGAAAAAAATTGAAAATCTTCTTTTTTAACCACCCATCCACATAACTTCTTTGATACCACGTGTAACACATAACATGAGCCTTAGTACATGTCTCGAATCAAACATGAAAGGAAATAAAATAAGAAATGTAGAAAATATCTGATTTCAATTCCATGATTTCAAACAAGCTTTCCAAGGTCGAATCTAGCACAAATCCATTTCCACCTAAACGAGATCCACTCATTGGGATGCATTAAAGCCTTTCTATAGGTTTCTGTATATGTGAACCTTTGAATGGGTCATAGTATCCTTACATTCACAATTTGCTACAACAACTACATGAGACTTTAACCTTCTTCATATATCATTCATATTGGGTTTCTCTATCATAGGCTTAATATGAGTCTGGTCCACACTGATTGAGGTCCATTTTCCTCGTGGACTTTAGTTCATTAATTTAGATCCTTTATTGGGCCAATTTATTATCTTTATCTGAATCAAATTTACGTAACTTAACCGATAAGATATTAAAAATTGATAAAATGTAATTAATTGTTATCCACTAAATAGGAATATCTTAACACAATATGGTTGTGACCATTTTCTATCCCTCATAAAACCTTAATCTAATTAGTGTAAATAATTAAGATGACTAAGAAAGTTTTAGGTGAGACAAATCTCTAACTTATCTTTTTAAAGCCCTATAATATATGCGAAAGACAAAACAATACATAAGGTAATAATCATACTTATCAAATATTCTCCTTTCTAATATTTATAAATCAATTCCTAGAAAAGTTAGAACAAATTTCAAAAGAGATTATGAAATTATATAAGAAAAAATTTTAACAGTACCTGCAAGTTGGAATATGTAAATCACGACTGCCTAATTTGCATAATAAATGAAGAAATTGACTTTTTCCATGTACCTTAATGAAAAGTTTCCTAACTTGATTTTCCCTACTCGTAACTCCCTTTAACGATGAGTTGTTTAAAGTTTTAGACATAATGTTAAGAGTTTGACGCATTCCAAACTTAACCTAAAGTCCATTCAAACTCGAGCAGCATAGTTTAAACAAGATTGAGTCATATAAGCTTTTTATGTTTATTTAAAATCAAACAATGTACTTTTTCAAAGGAGGTTGGACCACTCAAGTTAGGGCTCAAATTGGATCCCTAAGACCAATCTTAGTAAAATATTTGGTATAGGTCATACTGACTCAAACTCATTCTACCCTTACTACAAACACCAATCCTTAGTGATTTGATGGGTAGAGAACATATAGGGACTCTTTTTTATTTTTCCCACTTGTGCTTCCCCAATCAATGAGTTTTTTAAAGTTCTAGACACAAAGTTGGGCTTTATTTATGTATCTTATTGATATGAAGCCTTTAATTATATACAAAATAGAAAGCAATATATAAGGAAATAATTATACTTATCAAATATTCCAATTCCTAATATATATAAATTAATTCCTAGAAAAGTGTGTGGCAAATGGAAAAAGGGATGATGAAGGTGGGTAGGAATTTTCAATAGTGAAAATTTTGATTTATACCATTCAATCAAACTAGTATAAATGCTAAATGTAACATAAGAAGCAAAGATGATTTGAGATGAACAAAACTTACGAAATATCCTATGAATGAGGTTCACAATTACTAAGTAACTCTAGTTCTCTTTTATTGATAAAATGGTTGAATAATCTAGAGTAGGTTTATTAAACATTTTGTTAATTTAGGATTAAGAAAAAAAATAAAGGACCTTTTCTTTGTTAATTGTTTCTTTAATTATCTTTATCTTTATCCAATATTACGATATGTCTAGAATTCATTTCGTTGCTTTTTGATTTTTTTGGTCAGTTCTCTAGTTGGGTGGGTAGTCCATGATCTTAAAACATTCTTCCTTAACGTGTCCATCTTTATTAAAATGATCAACACTACTTACAATATTGACTTTCATAATTTTGGCTTCAATTTCTTTGCCTTTTTTCATTATTCTTATATATAATTCGATTTTCTTGAAAAAGAGGCACATCGATAGCTAATACTAATATCTACACCTTTACATAGAGAATTGATGTTTGCTTTACAATACCCAAGAAAAAAATTTATTAATGAAGGGGTTGGATCCATTAAGAATATGTTATAACTGAAATGATCAAAATTACTGTTCAAACTCAATAAGAATTTATGTGTTTTTTCCCTTTCTCCTCGTTGTTGGTACTATTTTTTAGGTTAAAAACTACAATGGGATCATGGATCATAAACTTGAATTTCTTGCTAAAAAGTTTTTGTATAATATTATTTTAGGAATTGACCTATCATCTTAATATTGAAAATAATCTTTCTTAATTTTATAAAAGCAAGGTGAATAGCTTTATCTATACCCTTCATAAAGCTTTACTCAAATTTCACAAGTTATGTAGATAAATACCACACTCTCTCTTTTTTTTTCTCTCAAACAGTTTCTAATCCAAGTTCTCACTATAACATCATTATTTTTCCATCAATGGAATTTAAGTAAGGTTGAGTTTAGCAATAATAAGTTATTGTTAACGAATCAACCCTTATTTTGCATATAGAGCTATCCCCATTTAACTTTTCCATGTCAAACATTTTTCTCCAATAAATGATATTAATTAAAACACCTAAAGATGGCAACATAATGGGCTATACTGGATTGGATCAAGTTTGTTGTTGGTTTAGCTTGACATAGCCCAATCCTAGCTTAAAGTATAGTCAAGCTTGAGTAGTATGGCTCAAACAGGCTTGGGTTGCCTAAAATAACATTGTTTTACTCTTAAATTCTTAAATTTATTTTTAAAAAATGATATTATCTTATAGTGAAGGTTAGACTATTCAGGTTGACTCCTAGGCCTGAGGTCAGCCTAAAGCCTAGTATAGATTAGGCTAGACTGAGTGTGTTTTAGCATTTATACAAGTAAGTAAATATGAATTCAATAGGTTGTTGTCTATTTAAATATAATAATTTATAAAAAGGATTATGACACCAATCCTAGGTCATTTAATAGGTAGAAAACATACGAGGACTCATCTTGATTTTTCTTGCTTATGTTATAAAGCCTCCAAATGTATACAAAATAAAAAGCAATATATAAGGCAATATTCATACCTATTGAATACTCTACTTCTTAGTTATATACAAATAAATTCCTAAATTCAACTATTAGAGAAGTGCATGATGAATATAAAAAAGGATTATACAGATGCATAAGAGGAAATTTTAACAATGATTGATTTATTTTATACTATTTAATCAAATTAGTATGAATATAGAATTTAGTGTAAGAAGGGAAGATGATTCAAAAGGAACAAATCTTACCGAATGTCCTTTAATCAAGGTTAAAGGTTACTAAGCAACTTTGCTTCTATGCTATTAATAAAATGGATGAAAATTATGTCGTAACTTTATTAGTGAGGTCTTAAATCTAAGATGTGGAACATAGCTTTTTGCATTCATCATAGCTCATGGTACCTAGTTTTGATTGAATGTTAGTTTTTGGGCTTGATACTCCATTGAGTGTTTTCTTATTTCACTAGCTTTGATGACTTTTTGCACTACATTATCCAAGTACATCTTACCTTAACCTTTACCCTCTTTACAACTTTGAAAAAGTCTTTTGATTCATGATTATGCATATGAATCCTAGTGGTGGATAACTGAAATGATATGCAAAGTCATAGAATGTCGTGATCTTGAATGGTGTTTGAGTGTACCCATAGATCTATCTTATTTAAACACATTTTGTCAAAGTCTACCTCTAGAATGCTCAGTTTTAAAGGAAATATTGTTAATTGATCATGAGTAAAAGCATTTAATGGTCAATTCTTACTATGGTTTTGAAAGTTATTCCTCCTTTCTTATAACTATCTATTCTTAGGAAATATAGAAAGAGGAGAAGGGTTTTAGTTTGTGAATTGGATTTTGTTGCTTTGCTTGAGGACTATCTAAAGCTAAATGTAGGCAAACTTAACGTGTGCTTAATTGATTATATATATACTCTATAACACATAATCATTAGTGCTATGAAATGCTTAAGATACTCATTTTGGTTTATATTTAGTTTAAGCTACATGTTGGAAGCATAGAAACTAAAATGAGTTTAAAACACATTCTTTAAACCATCCTCTTGATGTTCAAACTCATTTGTCTTCACAAAACAAGGAGATGGATTAGGGTGACGATGGGACAAGAAAATGCAAGAAATGAAGAATTCAGCATGACCTGTAAGATACACAATCATGTATCTACTTACACAGCCATGTATGATCATGAAATAGGAAATTTTGTGATACGTGGTTGGATACAAGGTTATGTATACAATGGTGTATCTTCCTAGAACCCTAATTTTTGCTATAAATGGACATTTGAGTAGCCAAACATAAGGTGGATTGTTTTTGGAACATGAGAAGGGTAGAATACATATTTCTTCGGGATCTATGGAGAGCTAGCCTTCTTCCTTTTGGTTCATAGGGGAAATCAAATTTGAAGAACACATTTGGGCATCCTCTCATTATGTATCGTTGATTCTCTCTCTTTAGAGATTATCGATGTTATTCTTTGTTTATTGCTTTGGGTATTATTGTAAGAATGATTTGATTGCTTTCAATATATTGCTTTTATATAAACCTATTGCCAAAAATGAGATTTCAATACGTAATAGTTGAGATTTTGGTTCATTGGTGGTAAACTAATGGTGTGAATCATGAGGGATAACATAGCATAGGTTAAATAATCCAAGCTTTTGTGGTTGTTGCCTAGATTGATATGCTTTCCTAGTTTGTAATGCAACTGTCTTATCAAATCTAGAGAGCTTATTTTAGGTTGTTTGGTAGTTAAGTTTAGTTAAAGAGCTTATTTTGATTAAACACGACCTAAGTGAAAATCAGGGTTAATAAAGCTTATTACTAAATCTAGAGAGCTTATTTTAGGTTGTTTGGTAGTTAGGTTTAGTTAAAGAGCTTATTTTGATAAAACACGACCTAAAGGAAATTGGGGTTAATAAAGCTTATTGTTAACCTACGATTAATAGTTTCTAAGAGAGGTATGAGAACAAAAAGACAATTAAGTATGCTTATTTGTGCGTAGGTCGAGATTAAACTGAGAGTCGAATTCCAAACCTATTCATCACTTTTATTATTTTCATTAGCTTAATTTCATTTTTT
>JAOSBN010000007.1:16607785-16674930 GCA_027563595.1 Erythroxylum suave | reverse complement strand
AGAGAGTTTGAGGTTATTCAAGAAGGGGAAAAGAAAGAGGAAGGGAAGAGCTTTCCTTAGAGCCAAAAATCTCATTAATTGGTGAAGATTTAGGTTAAGTTGTTTTTTTTTAATCTTTTGGATTTTTAAAAGGGTTTTGGATCATAAAGCTTAAGAAATGTATGGGTTTAAGAATTCTAGGATCAATTTTAGTGAATGTGCTTTATGGTTCTCAAATTTGAATTTCTGTTGAATGGGAATTGTGTCTTTTGTGAAGAAAATCAAGGAGGGGATTAAGAGAGGCCAAGGGAGTAAGAGGAAAGACATCCTTAAGCAAATCCCTAAGCAAGTTTATAAGTAAGGAAACTAAGGTGGGTACATCTTTATAATAGAGTAAATAAGCCACTCATTGTTTTTCTTTGAATTAAGAAAGCTAAACGGTTTCAATTGCATCATAGATGTTGCATTTATTTGCTCTTGGTTGGATTGTTAAATTGTTATATGTTTGCTACATGAATTGTGTTGATGATTTATGAAAAGGCTTTGAAAATGATTCTTTTTGAAAGATGCAAGTTTATGAAATCGGGTTTTCAGAAATGTTTTGTTTTCGAAATATCTCATGTTCATGAAAAACAAGTTTCTAACAAGGAGCCATTTGGGCAAACTGTTTTCGATTCATGAATTTCATGTTATGTGGGTTTGGTGTGATCCATTCAAAAATGTCACGTGCACGTTGACAAATCTAAAGGCTTTTCCCGCCTGCCCGCTATTGGCACGAAGCTCCTTCATGGACTCCCTCAAGTTTACGATTACACAGGACCATTGTATGGAATTGTGTTGTTCGTCATGTTCATGGACTTACCCAAACCATAATGATCTGCTTATGTGTTTACATGTGTTGACAAGTTTGATGAATGCTTGACTTATATGAGTTATGAATTGGTTTCACAAGTTGAGAATTTTGAGAAATAAGTGTTTGGTGATTTTTATGCAAAATTATTTTGGTTTCCAAAATATATAATGGAAATGAGTTTTTGAACATGTTTTTGCTTGTTTCTCGATTATAAAATTGTTACCCACGAGCTTTAAGCTCACCCCCATTCTTCTCCTCCCATTCAGGTGATGAGCAAAAGATTCAGTAAGTTAAGAGTCAAGGCATCACTCCAGTCTGCATATGTTGTTTTGTTTGTTTTGGAGTTAGATCATGTAAACCAATGCTTTAGTTGCATTTTGAGCGATTTTAGTTTTTTTTTAACTTTGTATTTTGAATTATGATGTAATGAGGCTCGAAATACCCACTAAAGCGTTGTAAAATTCTTATTTGTTTTGATGATTAAGGAAATATATGTATGTTTTGCTCATGATTTTTCTTTAAGGCCTCCGCATGGAATTTTCAAACATCTATAGGGATAAAATTTGTATCTTGACTTCAGGGGAAGATCCGTATTAATCTAGGCTGAAGCACAAAACACAGACAAAGTGGAAAACCCAAACGAAGAGTAAAACACAGATGAAGTGCAAATTTTTCAACAGACGATACAAAGAAGAAGTTACGCCTATATGTTGGACAGTTACTTAGTTGGAGTTAGTTATAAAACTCAACTAAATAACGGTTTTCAACAAGAAGCGGTTATCAAGGATCAAGAAGCAGTTAGAGACTTAGGCTATAAATACCAGTCATGGGACAAAATGTTCTGAAAGGGTCAAATTGAAATTTCACCTTGAGTTTTTCCACAAATATGTCCGAAAATAGGTAAAGTGAGTTCTTTTTGAGGACCGGCTGGTGTGGGGATGCCAACTTTTGGGGATGCGCATCCAGATGTCACTTAGGACGTTGGGCTCGTGACTCGCAAGGGCGGGGTCCCAACAAATTGAATCCTGTCAAAAGCAATCCTAACAGTGGTTAGGAGATGATAAGTGTGACCAATGTTGTTCTGAAAAAGTAGTTTCATCTCTTATTTAATAAGTGAAATCTTCCATACATAAATAAATTACTTAGATCCTTGAATGGTGACACTTAAAGATTTCAATATGCGTATCTCAAACTAAGCTAGATCAACTAGAAATTGTTGAATCTAAAAGGGTAGTGATGTTTGACGATACCCAGATGAGTAATAATGGCAAAGTGGTTTGAGAGAATTTGATTTATGAATGAAGAATTACTGCTTGGATGAGTGGTGAACCACATATGGTTTACAAGCCTCTTGTCAAGTTTCTTTCTAATTAAGTTATCCCTAAACTTCTTACTACACCAAGTATAGAAGTTACCTTCATAAGGAAGATCAAAAACTAATATACAGAAAAAACATTAACTCAATTCAGTGCAAGGAATCTTAACAGATTTGACACCTTATGCCTCATCTAAATTGATAAGTGCATTGAAGTCTCTAACTAGTATCCAAGGAAGAGAGGATGTATTTGCTAAAGATTTAAGTTGATTCTATAAAAAGGATTTCTAATATGCACTTTTATGGGCATAAACAAAAGATATGAGAATGGACATCCTTATATCCTTTTTATAAACTTTAAGATGAGCCAATTAATTTGAGGTAAACTTGGTGATGACATTGATAACAAAAGAGTCATATACAACCACTATTCTACCATTGGGATGATGAATGTCATTGGAGATCAGATTCGAATGCCTGGACAAAAATTCAAGAAGGTTGCAATTGGGTAGCTTAATTCAAGTTTTCAAGATCCCAGCTATAGTTGCTTTATTCTGAGCTAATAAGCTCTTCAGCAAAAACTTTTTATGAGAGGCATTAGCCCATTTAATATTCCAAGTCAAAATGATCATGATTTTGACTCCCCAGTTATAGCCACCTTCTGTCTACTTGATCTCCTTTTAATTACAAGTTTAAAGTCTTCAGTTTGCTTTGTACTTCTGCTAAGAGTCATTTTCATCTTGCTTACTTACTGTTGGAGTCTCAGAGAGTGTCACACTATTATGTTGTTCTTCCCTAGTACTATTAAGAGTGCTAGTGATTACTACTGTCCGAGATTGAGTCTGATCATTAACATCTAAAATTTGTATAGTTTGCATAACCTTAGTTGTGTTAAATCCCATAACCTCCTAATATTCTCTAGTCTTAAAGGTTCCACCAGATGGTTTCCAAATCCTCTTATCATTGAATTGTGGTTTCCAAGCATATGAGACTATTAGTTCATCTTTAAAAGGTCAAAGCTCTCATCTAATCTAACAATGGGAATACTTTCTGGTAAGCCAGTTATGGAAGTAACAAGAACAAAAATTTTAGTAAATTAGATTCTCTTCACCTCAATTATAGCTTGATCCATACAAATAGGCTTATTAATGAAGCTTGCAATGTGACTAAATCTAGAAGTGGTCCAATACTCAAGTGGAACTCCATATATGTAGATCCAAAGAGGAATATGATTATTTCTTATATCCTCCATCTTTATGCTAGGTCTCCAAATTTGTAAAAGTAGGGTTTGTTGTTTACATGCCAAGGCCCTGCTTGAAAGACCTTCTTCGCATCATTTGGGTTAGGGAACTTGAATAGAAACACATCATCATTATTGATAAGGACATCTTGCAATCCAAGGGACTTCCAATTACTCATAGCCTACTACTTCATTATTGGAAAACCCACTCTATTGCCAATGAAGAAACCAAGGAGAGTAGATTTCCATTGGTTAGCCCTAACTGTAAAAACTTCCAAGGGAGGTGATACAATACTAGTATCTAAAGAATTAGAAGGAGGACAATAGTTGAGTTTAAGCTTAGGTATGGCCTCCCCTACAACTTGAACCCATGATCTTTTAATAAGTACAAAGTTACTCATATTTAGCCGGAGAGGGGTTCTAAAGGAGAGATTTAGAAGGAGGGGAAGAAGATTGGGGTGCCAGAGAGCTTGAAACCAAAAACATGAAACTAACTGAGTCTATAGAGGGAGGATAATACTTGAAGGATAAAGCAGAATCAAGTGAAAACA
The DNA here is from genome assembly GCA_027563595.1 of Erythroxylum suave. Lineage (NCBI taxonomy): Eukaryota > Viridiplantae > Streptophyta > Magnoliopsida > Malpighiales > Erythroxylaceae > Erythroxylum > Erythroxylum suave. Next base: position 16,670,992 of record JAOSBN010000007.1, on the reverse strand, counting down.
AGGAAGCTAGATGAAACAAAACCAAGCAATAAAGTGAAAGAAAAAGAGACTTAAGGTAATGAGGATGCAAGTATAGGGAAACTAAGTTGGTGAGGAAGACAGAGAAGAATTAACAAGAGGAAAGAAAATAGTAACAAAAGAGGAGTGCTAAGAGTTGAAAGGAGTAAAAGAGGTAGAGAAAACAAAAGGTAACACATAGAAAATAAAGGCTTGATTATAAAAGAATCCATAAAGCTCAAGGAAGTAGAATAAATAGTGAAATCAGTAGAATGAACAATACCAGAGAGGGAGGAGACCTAGTGAGAGAAAACAAAAGGCTTAATTCGGTCAATCCCTAAAAAAATTATGAAATTATTCTTTATTATATGATGTAAATTGTAATGTTTTAAGTTCTTTGCATTATTTTTAGTTTTTACTTAAGACTATCTGATATAGTAAATTGAGACACTATTTCACGTGATTTTATGTGTTTGATAAACATACTATTTTCTTGCCTGAAAATCTTATGTCTACCATAACACTCTCTTCTATCATCATTTCTTTCAATCTTGATCAACTTTCTAAATTAGTTCTCAACCTTAATCTTAAAGATCTTGAATTCATCAAGAACTTTAGACTTTTTTTAGCAACATACAACTATAACAAGAATAATCATTAACGAACGTCAGAAAATATCTTCAATTACAGATAATAGATGTATAGGAGTCATAAATATCGATTTGTATGATTTTCAAAGGGTCATAAGTATGTGTTGGCCCCTTTTTCTTTATTTTCTTCAACTTTTCCTTGCAACAATCATCGCATAGTTTTAAATCGTCAAAGTTTAGAGTTAGAAGAATGTCATTCATAATATGAATGATTTTCCTTTTATTAGAGATCGTTTACAAGGAATATGTTTAACAACATATGAAGAAGCATATATCTCATTAGGAGATAAACACATTTTATAAAAGCTATATGATAAGAAGGCTATGATCAATTTTTTTACATTAAAAGATAAATTTACAAAAAAAATTTTAGTTACAAAACTATAGCCCTCTTTGTCAAAACTTGAAAATGAAATCAAATTATACCTTAAAAAATGGTATATAAAAATTTTCATATAATCAAGCTTGAATCCTATTTCCTGATTCAAACAAATTTCTTCCATTGAGACGATATCCTTTCTTCATTATTCCCTACCATTAGTCTTGGTTCCTCCACATTTTTCTTTCTCTTTAGCATGAATCCATGCATAATGGAAGCAACATTGTTAAAAACTCCATTATCTAGCCCTTTAGGATTCTGATGTGCCTATAGCAATATTAGATTCATGAATCATACAAGCTAAGCAGTTACCTTATAGTTTTTACTTTTTCTTCCAAGTTTTTTACTTCAGACATTCTGACTTTTTATATCCCTTCTGTTTATAGAAGAAACATCTCATACTCTTACTCTTTACAACATCCATGGGACCCTTTAAAATATTGGTTTGACTAATATCTTTAGGTGGAGAAATTTTAGAAGGCTTACCATTGAATCTTTTGGGCTTGACCTTTACTTTCTCTTTGGTTACTATCAAAGTTATCTAACTGATAGTTTTTTAACTTTTCCTCTTCCACAATAGAATGAGTGATTAAGGAATTTATATCTCAAACCTTATCTTGAAAATTGTATATAGTAACTATAATATCAAACTCTAAAAGAAAACTATTTAGATCCCAGATATTTGAAGTCTTCAATCTATTTTAGAGATGGATCATTCTAATGATGTACTCACTCACTCCCACTATTCCAGTATATCTCATAGAATATAATTCTTCTAGTATGGTGCCTATTTTAACATTTGAAGATACCATGTGTAAGTCATATTATTGAGGAAATCTATTGCTATGTTGGTTTTTATAAGTCTTTTTAGCATATGATTTGGGATTGATCTCTTTATAGTCAAGTAAAACATTCTATTTGACATTTCCAAAGCTACACAGACTACCTTTTCTACCTCTATATTGATGGATGTGGGAATGGATGGACTACCTTTAATCATGGCCATGTTAATATCTGTCATCTTTAAAGTAAATTCCACATTTTACTTTCATTTCTTAAAGTTCAAAATAGTAAGTGTTTAAAAGTGATACCATTATTATTTAAAAAATGACTACATAATAGACAATGTGAATTATTAGCACAAATGTATAATAACAACCATACTCAAAATCATAAACAATCTTTGGAATGAACATCTTATTACACATATCAAGAAGCACCTATGTGTTGAATGCATAATTCAAGTATATAAGACCTCCACATAAAATCAATCAGAGTATACAATATCAACTCTCATGATTCTACCACCTGTGGATGTCTAGATCACTTAAATAATTACTATTCCTTATCAAATCCCCTTAGCATATATTAAAGTCTCATACAAGGTCATCACTTATAAGTAGAATAACCAAATATAAGACCAAATGAAATCCCTAACATGCAAGAAAAAAGGCCCAAATACTAACTTAAAAGTCCATTGTAAGGACTGCATTCTCATTAGTACTCAAACTATTCCACAAGCAAAAAGAAAAAAATATGTATGTTATCTTGTTATTTACCTATATTATGGGCATAAACATATGACAACTTACCACTAATTAATGCGAAAGTCTCATGTACTTTCTCATTATCATATATTAGTGCTGTCAAACATTATCAACAATTCTTATTTGAGAATTCACCAAAAAAAATCTCAATAAAGTGATAATCATGCAATATAATAATAAATCAATATATGAGATAACAAAACGATATATATCTTATGTATTTCAAGTCAATTGTATGAAAACTCACTTAATTATGTCTTTTTTTAATTTTATTTAAATTTTTCTAAGGTTAAACTTTGTTTATTATCAGTGAAATAAATAAAGAAAAATTTAAAAGCTCACGACCTAAAAATAGCTAAAAATAACTTAAGAGATTATTCGAATTTTTTTCTTGTAATGTGCTAATGTAAGCTGTTGACATTGGCACTACATATGGCTAGAGCACGTGTGCACTATATATGCTAAGCCCCATGCATCATTGGATGTAAGAGGCACATTCAATATATGCATCCAACACGTATTAATGCATGTCCCCTTTATTGGCATGTCTCATCCATGCACCAAATGTGTTAGAACATGCAGGACCCTTTTGATGTGTGTGACACATGCACCCTATGTGCACTATCATGGTAACAACCTTATGATTAGTGAAAGAAGTGAAAAAGGAGCAAATAAATGGTGGAATCAATAAGGACTCAATTTGTTCTCTTTGGATTCTCCATTGTCCAAATTAGCTTAAGCCATTATCGTTGGGTCTCTATTCTCTCATATATCTACTCTCATAAAGTAACCTATCTTTATATTGTTTTCTCTATCTATTGCAACTTTTACTTTTTTCTTGTAATCTATTATACTATGCATCTTCTCTAACTCTGTTAAATATTTTCAACGGTTTTCCTTCTCTAGTAATATTTGTTACCTAGTAACAATTTGAGTGCTTTACCTGTCAAAAATGAAATGGTGTATAGATACATCTTTAAAATTTAGGTTTCCTCACCCATAAAGTCTTCTTTTAGTAATAACGATGTAATAATTCATCTCCTTTTTGTATTACTTAACTTTAATTTCCAGCAAATACAATTCTTCGAGGGTATTAAGGGTAAAACTTACAACTTGCGATTAAAGTCCTGGACCAAGTTTTCCCAAAGATTTAACATCCTTATGAATATACAGTTATATTCATAAAGTTCTTCTAGGTGGTTAATTCCTGTAAGTTTGAGGACCCTTAAACAATGATAAGGCATGTTTGTGTAGAGAAGAGCATGCGTCGTATAATGATATAACCATTCTTGTAAGGATCAAACACTAATTTATGATCAAATATGAATAGTTCTTGAACAAGTAGAAGGTAATTAATATGCATTGGAACTTAGTTTAATCATACCTTTGTTCTTGAAAGTGAATGTGTGAAAATCAAACTTGCTGGTATTTGTAAGGTGCTTCGACATAGGTGCATTTTGAACATTCTTTCTTTTGTTTGTTCCGCATATCATAACAATGAATTTTGTTTATGCTATGGGTTTCTTCAAATCAATTTCTATTTTAATAAAAATTAATTTTTAAAAATCCTCTTTTGTTTCTTTAATGTTTCCTTGATGGAATTATTGAGTGTTAGAAAATTAGGCTGGGATCCGATCCTGTGTGTAACAGAATAATTATGAAATTTTTTTCATATTTGCAAATTGACTAGGTTTCCAAATATGTTGGCAGTGGATACAAATTATAACCCTATATTATAATTAGGGTTAGATAAATTAAACCCCTCTAATTTATCTTCAATTATCTAATTAAACAATTGATATCCATAGAGCAAGATTGGTATTTAGCAACACATCATGATCACCAAAATATTTAAGATGTCAAAGTGGTTTTGACTAACCATTTTATGCATGATTTTTTCATGTTATTTCAATCCTTTAATATACTATTTCCATTAGATGTAGAGCATGAAATTAATGTCTACTCTATTTTGAGTCCAATCATATTAGTTATCCACCATTAGCTAGTGATTCAATTAATGTAATTTATAAACTATTTACAAAATGTCATTCCACTTTGGCCAAAGATTTCTCGAGTCAACACTAATTGAAAATAATGAAACATTCTCCCTAATTACTTTAGGGTGATGAATCATATCCTAATCACTCAACTACATCTATATAGTTCATGCTACATCTAATGACTATCAACTAAACTACCTATGATTAAATAGGTCATAAGTAGTATCAGAACATAGCAATCCCTATACAAGATAACTTTTAGGATCTTAATTCAAAGAATCACTTATATAATGATCTTCATAAGAATTTCCATAGAAATACAAGTAAGTTCCAAATGGATTTCTCATATAGGGTCAATTCAGTGAACTTGATCTATAATAAGCACCCACATCTTCATTTAAGTATCTCTATACTTTAATTTATGAGATCCACTATTTCCTTCATAAGGAAAAATATAACGTGTGCTAGTCTTTTTACATTCTATTAATGTCTAATTTTAATAGAAAAATGACAAGGAACAATTTAGGGATAATATATAAATGCAAAATGAATCTCATAATTATGATCCTATCATAATTTCATTTGCAATGTATAATTATCCCATAGATTTTACCATATATGCATAAATATCTACAAGATAAATAATGCCCTTAAAATATTTTGTCAGTAAACTACAACCAACTGATTAGTTGTAGGGCATAAACCAACAATCACCTACTTGTACCAAGCAAGTTGTTTAAATATCTTATACCATATCACTATGATGATCATGCTACTTTTGGGATAGTGGCTTAATAAGAGAATTCTACAAGATTCTCTATAATGAGCACTTGTTTAAATCTTACAACTTTCATCTTAATTATCATTATAATTAAGAAATTTTGCTTAAAAACATTCTTGGATCTTTGATGAGACCTTATCTCCTTTATATGTCTTAGGGCTCTAATGTTTCAGAGTACGTTACTATTTTAAACAATGCAAGGAATTATAAAAAGTTCATTAAAGAATTTATTAATCCAACTTATCATTTCCACTAAATAAAAAATGTATGACTTGATTACCAACCATTGCTACATCAAAACATTTCTAACCTTAAAATGATATTGTTCTAAGTAAAATAGAACTTTAAAAGGATTTATTTATAAAGTTAATATCCATATAACTTTAAATTTAAATATCAACGCATACATAGAATAATGGATATATTTAATACTTCATAACTATCAGATATCTCAAATACTAAACACTTTTAGTACGTTATCTTTATATTTGGAATTATAATAGGTAAACAACTTTCAATCTAATTATATAGATCTAACTTCCAAAATTAAGTTGTTACCTTTTCATATCTAATAAGAGTTGTTCTTGGATAAGTATAATTTCAACAATTGAAAATATGAATTATTGCTCACTATGAGCAATATGTCTCTATATACTCCCCATTAACCTTCTTGTAAACATGATAAATTATCAATCGTCTCCAAAACAAACTAGTTAAAATTATCATAAAAGTGAATTTTTCAATGTTTCGTATCGTTTTAACTTTACATCAAATGTTGGACCCAAAATTTTTTATTTAATTAATTATTTATTTATTTATTTAGTTGATTATTTTTAGAATTTAGTCCATGATTTAGAAAGCATAAGTAGAAACTAGAATTATGAAATAGAAGTGTTAGAATTATGCAAGAGTATAATAGGCATACTATGGTGTTTAATAGACTAAAGGAGCTAATAGGCATTACATTAAATGTAGAAGGGTAAAATTGGAAAAGACAAGACAAAAGTAGTCTTGAAATGAGAAAAAAGAGAGAAAAACGTGGGGAAGAAAGAAAGAAGAAGAAGAAAATGTGGAGAAGCTAGGAAAGAAGAAGGAAAATCATGGAGAAGGAGAAAGAAGAAGAGAGAAAAGAAACCAACTTGCTTTAGGTAATCTCCATCATCTTTTCTTCTTGCTTGGGTAGAAAAGGGATTAGAGAAATGAGTTTGCATTGGAAATAAAGAGAGAAAGAAGAGAAACCCATTTTGATATTCATGGATTTCTAAACTAGGTTTTAGTTTTGCTAACTTCGATAAACTATGGGTAGGTTGAATCTAAGCTCAAATTCATTATTTTGATTATTGAAGTTTTATGTGTTTTTTATTTTAACATTGGTTTGAATTAAAATTGGTTTGTTTGAAGAGAAGCAAGAAAATCCTATACAAGATTAAGAGAAAAGGCAAACTTGAGTTTGGATTTCCAACCAAATTAGGCAAGTAATATGTTTATAGTTATTGTGGAAATTGGAAAATTTCTTACCTATATGTGTATGTTTGATTGCTTGATTTTGAATTGTGGTGCTTGTTGGAAAAAGAATGCATTTTGATTTATTATCTTGTTATGCTTGAAAGATGTTATGACATTTAGTATAATCAAAAGAGAAAATAGCATAAGGAGCATGAAAATATGAATTTGTGATGGAATTAATTAAGTATAAAAGTTGCTTGTGTTTGGGCAAGAGAGATACCATTCCGCTCGTCCCGTGCACATTGACTTTAAGCCCTCTCCCGGCTGCTTGCTTGTGGCATATGAGCTCCTAAGAAACGGACTCATTTTGTTCATGGTGTAAACTTTGGTTTCTCTATTTCAACCCATAGGACTCTCAAGCTATTTGTTTATGCACTTCATTTGAATTGTTGAGAATGATACACAATTAAAAGTTATGTTTTGATGGTTAATTATTCATGATATTAAAAGTTATGTTTTGATGGTTAATTATTCATGATATGTCTTATGTGATAACATTTCATTTAACTACGAGTCTTTGAGCTAGAACTATTGATGATTGAATTGCTACATAAAAATGAGATATAGATGTATATATATATATATGTTTGATTGTGTGGCTCGTTACCAATGGCTATAAATATATTAGCCACTGAGCTTCATAGCTGAACCCACTATTTTTCACTCCTCGAGTGCAGAACATGAAAGTTGTTGATCCTTCAAGACATTGGCAACTCTAAGATAGCTACATCTAGTAACTAAGTTAGTTCGACGACTATTTTTGGGTAGCTTTATGAGCATATCAAACATGAGCATCAATTTATATTTTGTATTAACTTATTGATGTGGTTGTTGATATGTAACTAATGCTATGTTTAAACTCCATTTTGTTATCGTAATGAGATTAAGAACTGAAGAAGTTTCTTTGTATATGAACATGTTTATCTTTTGGTTGAGTTGTTATTGGTTGTTGAATTTGTTTCTAAAAATTAGTATTGGATTGTTGGGTCAAGGTTACGGATTTGAAGTTTTCTCCACAGCGAAGCTAGACTTAATTGTGGCGAACCTTTCCCAAAAGGTGCTTTTGGCTCGATCTCATAACTTCGCCGCAGTGAAGTTAGATTTTCATCTTGGTGAATTTTTGAAGGGTGCATTTACTCGAACTTGGAACTTTGCCACGATAAAGCAAGACATTGGCCGCGGTGAACTTTCCCAAGAGGTCCTTGGAAATATTCTCTCATTTCGTTGCAGCGAAACATTTAGTTTGCCGTGGCGTACCCACCAGTGCTAACGCTGAACTTTTTCTTACAAATTGAAGCTTTTAACTTCCCTCTCACTTGATTGTTACCTGACCGTCTCAAATTGTCGCCTTGGGAGAAGTAACGAGACCTGGGACCAGCATCAAATGTATCAACAAAGGCACTAGTTCCAATTAGATGTATTGTTGTGATATTTGAACATTTCAAATTTTATCTTACTTCCACTACTTATTTTGAGAAACATTCTCCTATAAATATACATTGAAATAAATATTTTATTTAATAGATCTGTAAGATTATATCCCACCGTTTAGATATTTCATAACCTTTTTATTATCAAATTTAGTTCTAAACTTAATGGATAATGTATGCTTCAATCAAGCATCACATCCTTAAATCATTAAATTTAACTCTTTCAAAGGCTTAACATTTCATATCTAATATTAAATCTTGATAATTAATTTAATTGGAACTATTAAAGGTAACTTATTATGTTAGGCATAACTATAGAAGAAATAATATTGCATTATACATCTTATATTGTATTTTTCTCCTTACATAAATCAATACTCTTTTGAAATTTTATTGTGAAGGTATTTACTAGATAATCTCATTCCCTATAGATAAATGAAAATTTAAAACTTGCAACAACAATCTTATCTAAGTGTTTCAACATTCTCAATGCTTAATTTCTACTTAAATTTAAACAATTTGAACCATTCAGAATTTTAAAACATTATTTCATTTAATACATATAACTATATCACATAAAGTTAGTAGTATTTAATGAAATATAGGTATCATCCTTTTATGAATTGTTATTCCGTCCAATATATCACATATATAAATTTAATATATCAATATCATCATCATCCTTTCACTAATGGTTGAGTTGGCTTTTCTTAAACTTTATAAGTTTCACAAGGTTCATAAGATTCATAATCAAAAGGATACATAAATCCCAGTATAAAACTTTATGATTCTTATGATATTGATTTAACCAACATTGACATACAAATTATTTGTTTAAAAGTCTTAGTTATCAAATTTTGTATTATTGCCACTTAAGTAAATCATAAGTCTCATTTCATCTAAAACATACAAATTATTTGTATAAATATGGATCAACTACTTTCACTCAACAATCTATTTCTTACCATGCTTAGAACATCATAATAACCTTGCCTTTAAATTAATGTGATCATGAGTTTGCTCAACCCAATCACATAAATTTAGTTAAGTAGGACCCATTGTCATACGACTAAACATATTTGGGTTAAAGTGGCCTTGAGTTTGCTCAACAAACCTAACAATAGACGGAACTCTAGTTTAGTCTTATAACAATGCCAAGCAACAATTATGCTCAAAACATATACATAATATTTTTAACTAGGGATTTAATTTTGTTCGTCTAATCAAACAAAACATTGCATGTAAAATATCATACATATAAAACATACAATTCAACATCTACAATATATCAAACATGCAACTTATACACTTATAATCAAATTATATACATAAAACATCAACTTTCATTTGATTACTCTAAAGTAATATTTTCAACTCCATAGAAAAAATAAATTAGATTAAACTCATTTATTTGTGAATAAACTAAGTTCCTATTTAAAATAGAAATTTAATTTTATTTGAAAACAATTTCTAAATCAATTTGAAAATTATTTTCAATTATCTTGACTCCTTTAATAAAATTTAATTGAAAATAATTTTCAATAAATTAGGTTTTTTACTTATTATAATTTAGAAAAAGCTCCATTTTCAAAATCATATAAGTAACACATTCTAATCCAATTAGAAAATTATTTCTAATCAAATTTGAAATTATTTTTCCTTAATTAGAAATCTATTTTTTTAATGATGAAAGGAAACTACTTTAAAATTAAATAAACCACTTTTAAATTTAATTAATAAAGTCATTTATCTTATTTATTTATAGATTCATTTCTTAATTAATTAGAAAATCTTTCCTTAATAAATTAAAAAACTATTTTAAAAAATATTAAAGAAATCTCATTTTTCTTAATTAATAAATAAAAACATTTTTCAAATTTTAATCAAGAAAAACATCTTTTCTAATAAATCGATAAACTTATTATTTATAAATAAAAACAATTTCTAAATAAATAGAATAATAATTCTCTAAACAAATAAAATCAATAAAATAATTCATTTCAATCAAATTGAAATAAATTAATTTAATTAAGAAACACCTTTCTTAATTATTTAAAAAACATTTTTCTTAATTTTAAGGAGTCTAATTAATTAATTTCAATCTAATTGAAACTAATTAATTCTATTTGTGGAAACTATATTTCTAAAATTAATGAGGAATTAATCTAATTATTAATCTTAATCATATTAAGAAAAATAATTAATTTGATTTTTAGATTGATTTTTAGATTTTAAAATGATTTTAAACTTATGTTTGGAACTTAATTAAATTAATAATACATTATTCTTTATTTAAAATAACTTAAATTAGTTTTAATGTAACTTTAATCCAAAAACTAAATAAGTTATGTTTTTCTTAGTTTAAGTCATACTTAAACATTTAAACTTATGTCCATACCATCTTTATTTTGATCTTAGAATAGTCGTATTCATGTTACCAAACTTCCCTTATTTTAACCCTAAAAAAAGCATATTCTAGATCTAGGATAAGATTGTTCATGTAGCTAAACAAACCTGTTCTACACCTCACAAGCCCTAAAATCGTAATACAAAAAAAACTGGCAGCTCTTCTTGTGTTGCCGCCAACCTCCACGCCTCTAGTTAGACACAACCAGGTGCCGCCAATGGAGACCAATTACGCCACTATTCACAACAAATTCTACCTCCACCCATGTGTAACAAACCACAGTGGAAGCCTCTTGCCCACATTTGTCTTCTCCCGCTCGTGCTGCCAAGGACCAGCCATTAACATTGTCTCCTAAAATAGCCACAAGCTTGTCAGCATCTACCAACCATTTCGACTATTACACTATTGTCTTGTGGAGCTTCTAAAAGCACTTCTAACAAAACATCACTATCAACAAGCCCAAACATTGTAGCCATGCACAGCTCACTTTCTTGATGTGTCTGTCTTCCAACCACGACTACTGCTAGACCCTTAAACTTTGGAGCATTTCTTAGCGACCTTCACGATGCGCCTTAGGATGAATGTTAGCTAGATTACACGCATGAGGAAGGCATGTGAAAATAATAAGGCAAACGTGGGCCAGTGGGATCGGACTTAGTGCGAATTTTGGTAGAGTCTCGAGCATTATGGAGATTAACTTAACCTAGGCTAAGGATTTGATGGACTTGGCTCATGCTCAGATGAATGGATCACAATTAGTGGACTTGTTGTGGTAAGAATTAGATAAGGCCAGCATTCTACATGGGCTTCAGCGAGATCACATTACATCATCAGTGGATACAGATCGTGGGAAGATCTTAGATGATATGGCGACAACTAAGATTTAGAGTTACAGTGGGACTTAACATCCAAAGATAGTAGAGATCTTCGAGAATAAGGATGCTAGTTTCCTATTTGAATGTAAACCTTATCTTTCTGTTATCTAGTAGATTCTATCTTATTAGTTGGAGTCCTATTTGGATGGGGTTGTCATCCACTTAGTCCATGTGATGTAATCAGATAGAGATAGACATGATCTTAGCACGATCTTAGGCAGTTCAATTTGAGTGGGATTCTAAATATAACTTGGCTTCCAAGTTATGACGCCTATATATAGCTCATTCGTGAGAAGAAAGCATTCCTTGTATTCTTTTGAAGGAAAAGTAAAATAAAGGTTGGTTTTACCGTATCTCTCTTGTTTCCTTATTGCCTTTATTTCTTCAATAGTAGTGTTTCTTTGAGTGTGCTAGGTAAATACTTTGAAGGTCGTTAAAGGCTGAAGTCTTGCTTATGCGGACCTAAGTGAGACTGTCGTGCAAAGGGTGTTGGAATCAACTTCGGTGAGGGTTCAAGTCCTAAGATGACCTTTGTATCAACTAGTATCAGAGCCAAATTTCGAGATGGCAGTAGGTAACTTAATAAAACAAGTGTCTAGAGTGATTCAGGTGGGCCCCTTCAACAGTTGCAGGTCTTCAAGTAGTGAAGGAATAAAAGAATGGCATCACTCTACTAGTGGAGGCATTTATTAGGCTAATTCCTTAAAGGGAGGAAGAGGTCACATCTCACAATACTCGATTTGAGATGTTGGAGGAACGAATCCAACAGCTACAATACTAGATGTAGATTTATTGGAGGCACAAAAGGAAGCCCAGTTAGAGATCATTGTGTTGAGGCGTGCTATTGCTATGTTAGATGCCAAGCACATTGAAAGTTCCACACCACAACCTTCATCTGTGAAGGTAGTGAACCCAAGGTATTTTAAGGCATACAGGATGCTAAGGTATTGGAGAATTTCTTATGGGATATGGACCAGTACTTTGCAGCTACCTGGATGCATGATACTGAGAAGGTCAATGTGGTGACCATGTACTTGGATGGGGATGCCAAGCTTTGCTGGAGGACGAGGACCTCTTTAGAGATCAGTGTGGGTAGAACTCCCTTGGAAACTTAGGTACAGATGAAGAAGGAGCTTAAGGATCAGTTCCTTCCCATGAACACTTCTTGGCTAGCGAGAGATGCCTTGAAGAGGCTCAAACAAGATGGATCGGTAAGAGAATATGTCTGATTAGGACAAGTTCTTCAATTTTCTGTCTAGGTTATAACCGTGGGCTCAAATGGAGTTGCAAAGGCAAAACGTGAAGGACGTGGTCGGTGCAATCACGGTCGTTGATGCCTTAATGGATTTTCAAATGGAGAAAGAATCTAAGGTAAGCTCCATAAATTCTTCTAAGAGAAAAGGCCAGCCCAACAGAAGAAGATCGAGGAAGAAGAAGAAAGACTCCAAGAAGGGAGATTTCAAGAGCAAGAGTAAACAAAATAGAGGCTCTAAGAATGGTGAGACGTCCTCAAAGATGGGCAAGGTTGCTTGTTACTTGTGCACTTTGCTAGAGAGGGCCTAAGAAAGGAGAAGTTGAATGCCCTAATTGCTGAAAAAGACAGTGAATCTTCGAAAGATGCAGCACTAAATCCGATCACCTTGGTTAATGCGGTTAATATTGAGTCGGTTCCCTTTGATAGACTAATGTACATGGGTGTATAGGTTCAGGAGAAAGAGGTGACCATAATCTTAGCTAAAAAGATGGTTCAAAAGTTGGGCATAAGGGTTCCAACACTATAATGAAGATTAAAACTCCTGCGGGGAAAACACAAGCAGTTGTGGGAATTGCTTACAATGTTCTAGCTAGAATTGGAAATTGGCGTGTCAAGATGAACTTCATTATCATACCAATGGAGGATTTCGAGATGATATTGGGGATCGATTACCTCAAAGAAACAAAGGTGGTGTTGTATCCGAGTTTGGAAGGTATGATGTTAATGAATGATCAAAATTCCTTCTATGTGAATTATTGTGGGTTCGATGGTGGAACGATGAATGCTACTTCGGTAGGACATATTTCAACCATGAGCATCGAAAAAGGGTTGAAGAAAGGCATATAGACCTATCTCGCTGCTATGTGAGAAATCAACGAAGACCACATGGTGGAAGTTCCTGATAAAATTGTAATTTTATTGAGGGAATTTCAAGAGGTAATGCCGAAAGAGTTTCCAAAAACTCTTCCCCCTCGTTGTGAAGTAGATCACAGGATCGAGTTGATTCCTAGAGTGATCCCACCTACAGGTGCGCCATAAAGGATGTCCTCATGGAATTGACAAAACTTTAGAAACAACTTGGTGAGTTATTGAAAGCAGGGTTTATCTAACCATCTAAAGCCCCATACGGTGCCCCGATATTGTTTTAGAAGAAGCAAGACGGTACACATCGAATGTGTGGGGACTATCAAGCATTAAACAAGGTAATGATCAAAAGCAAGTATCCAGTACCTTTGATTCAGGATTTGATGGACAAGTTGTCAAAGGTTGAGCTGTTCAGTAAGTTGGATATTCGGAGTGGGTATTGACAAGTGCAGATAACTGAGGGTGATGAGTAAAAGACAACATCCGTAACTCAGTATGGATCCTACGAATTTTTATTTATGTCGTTTAGATTAACTAACATCCTACTACATTTTGCAATCTTATGAATGATGCACTGTACAACTTCTTGGATGAGTTTGTGGTGGGCTACTTAGACAACATCATAGTGTATAGCACTAATATAGCAAAAAGTGTGGAACACTTGAGCTAAGTGTTTGAACGACTAAGGCAACGGAAACTCTACGTGAAGATGGAGAAGTGCAAGTTTTCCCAGTTGGAGATCAAATTCTTAAGTCACATGGTAAGCAAAGGTCAAGTCAGGATGGATCCGAGAAAGGTGAAAGCGATAGTTAAGTGGTAGGTTCCCACGACAGTACAAGAATTGTGGAGTTTTCTTGGCCTAGTGAACTACTATAGGTGGTTCATTGTGGGATACTCTATGAAAGCGAAGCCATTGACGGACTTGCTGAAGAAGAAATAAGAGTGGTGTTTATTGAGTGCATGTGAGGAGACATTCGAGAAACTTAAAGTTGCTATCTCAATCGAACCTATCTTAAAGTTGACCGTGTTTGATCTTCCATTCAAGGTACATACTGATGCTTCAGAAAAATCCATTGGCAAAGTCCTTTTACAGAAGGGTCATCCAGTAGCATTTGTGAGTCGAAAGCTCAATGGTGAGGAGCAGTGTTACTCGATGTATGAAAAGGAGATGCTTATAGTGGTGCATTGCCTTGACATATGGTAAGTATATTTTCTGGAAGTCAGGTTTGTTATCCGAACGGATAATGTTGTAACATGGTTTTTAGGACCCAAAAGAATTTTTTCGCAAAAGAAGCTTAAAGATAGGAGTTTCTTACAGAGTATGACTTTATGTAGGAGCATAAATCGGGGAGACACAATAACGTGGCAGATGCCTTAAGTAGGAAGGAGGTAATTCCAGCCCTTTATTCAGTCACGAGGTTGGAGTCTAACCTATTGGAGAAAATTAAAGTGGTAGCTCCATTAGACACCATATACTGTAAGTTGATTTTTTAAGTTAAGGAAGGAGTTATACGTAGGTTTTGGCTCGATAATGATAGGCTTTTGATGACTAAGAATAGTCAAGTATATGTGCCAAGCTTTGGTGGATTGCATAAATAGTCATTGAAGGAGATGTATGACTCACAGTAGGCTGGTCAGCTAGGAGTCCAATGGATACTAACACTCCTATCTCGTTCTTAATTTTGGCCAAAGATAGAGAATGACGTGGAATGTTACATTAGGACGTGTCTCGTTTCTATTTGGACAAGCTGGAGAAGGAGGAAGTCGTTTTGTTGCAGCCCTTATCCATCCTTGAGAGACTGTAGATGTCGGTTTCAATGGATTTCATTAGTCCAAAGGTGGACAACATGGCATCAATCATGGTGGTGGTTGACAGATTATCCAAGTATGCCTATCTTTGTGCCAACTCCAGTGACTTGTTCCTTGAATTTTGTGGCCGAGTTGGTCAACAAAAACCTAGTCAAGTATTTTGGAGTTTCAATGGATATTGTGAGCGACCAAGATACCAGATTTATGAACTGATTCTAGACATCCCTTTTTAATATGGTGACTTGCAATTTGAAGTTTTTAACGAAAAATCACCCACAAATAGATGGCCAAACAGAAAAATTATGTAAGTGCAAATCAACGTAACTAGTTAAGTTTACTTGATACTGCACAGTTTTACTATAACTTGCACAGATCTTTAGCTATGAAAAAAATCCCTTTGAGACTATGTTGGGATGGTAGCCTCTCATACCACTAAAGATTGCTCATCAGAGGACAGAAGATAAATGTCCTGCGGCACATAAGTTTGCAATGGAGAAGCAAGAATTGTTAGATGAGGTGAGGGACAGTCTTCAAAAAGCTTCTCGATGGATGATAAAGTAAGCGGATCTTCAGAGGAGACCATTAGAATTTGACGTAGGAGATAAAGTTTTGTTGAAACTAACCCCACAGATTTGGAAGAGAATCTCAAGTAAGCAAGTTCATAGGGGATTGGTGTCAAAGTATGATGGACCATTTGAAACGCTAAACAAAGTGGGAAACATGACATACAGATTGAAATTGCCCAAATGGTTAAAGGTGCGCCCTACTTTTCATGTTAGTTTTCTCAAGCCTTACTATAAGGATGCATCAAATCCGAATAGAAGTCAAGTGAAGCAAGCTCCACCAGTCGTAAGGAAACAGTTCGAGGATCAAGTGGAGAAGATCCTAGAGCATCATATAATGGGTCAACAAAAGAAGAACTGATGGACTGAGTTCTTGATTCAATGGAAAGGAAAACCTGTCGCGGAAGCTACGTGGGAGAAAGATACAACTCCGTAGCAATTCGAAGACTCAATAAATGCCTACCTTCAGACTAATTCGACAAGGGTGTCGAATCTGTCTAGTGGGGGTGGTTTGTTAAACCCTAAAACTTTGGAGCACTTCTCAATGACCTTCACGATGTAGCCTAGGAGGAAGGTTAGCTAGATTACACGCATGAGGAAGGCATGTGAAAATACTAAGGCAAACGTGGGCCAGTGGGATCGGACCTAGTGTGAATTTTGGTAGAGTCTCAGATCTTGTGGAGATTGACTTGACCTAAGCCAAGGACTTGATGGACTAAGGACTTGGCTCGTACTTGGATGAATGGACCATGACTAGTGGACTTGTTGTGGGAAGCATTGGATCAGGTTAGTGTGCTATGTGGGCTTCAATAAGATCACATTGCATCATCAATGGATAGAGATCATGGGAGATCTTGGATGATGTGGTGACAACTAAGAGTTAGAGTTACAGTAGGGTTTAACATCTGAAGATAGTAGAGATCTTCGAGGATAAAGATGCTAGTTTCCTATTCGAATGTACACTCTATCTTTTTTTATCTTGTAGATTCTATCTTATCAGTTAGAGTCATATTTAGATGGGGTGTCATCTAATTGGTCCACGTGATGTAATATGATAGAAATAGACATGATCTTAGCACAATATTAGGCAATTCATTTTGAGTGACATGATAGAGATAAACGTGATCTTAGCACGATCTTAGGTAGTTCAGTTTGAGTAGGATCCTAAATGTAACTTGGCTTCCAAGTTAGGATGCCTATATATAGCTCATTCGAGCTTTGCTCTCATCAGTTAGCGGGAGAGAACATTTATTGTAGTCTTCTGAAGGAAAGTAATATAAAGGTTGGTTTTACCATATCTCTCTTGTTTCCTTATTGCTTTTATTTCTTCCATAGTATTGTTTCTTTGAGTGTGCGAGGTAAACATTTCGAGGGTCGTTGAAGGCTGAAGTTTTGCTTATGCAAACCTAAAAGACACTGTCATGCAAATGGTATTGGCGATCAACTTCGGTGAAAGTTCAAGTCCCAAGGTGACCTTTGTATTAATTGCAATGCTTGTACTAAACCTCCTGCCTACTAAATGTTCATCCCAAGCACTTATTCCGAAATCAAAACCTATTGCTTCTAATTTATGCTTCCGAAATCAAAACCTTTTCAGATTTAATTTGAATATAATTCAATGTTATATTTTAGATTGTTAATTTTCAATTCCAAACTTCTAGATAAATATCAATCAAATATGTTTTAATCAAATTATAGAAATAAATTCGACTCTAATACTACTATTAGAAAATCAGGCTAGGATTTGATCCCACAAGCAAACATATAATTACAAAATCTTTTCGTACTTGATTTTTCAAAGCCAAGATCATCTAAAATTCTATAAAATGATTAACACATAAATCATAATAAACCGTGAATCTTAATTTATACATTATTTGAAAGATTGATATTTTTCTTATAGTATTTTTCGAATTGTTTCCGAAACTAGTTCATCTCAACCATTGTAGCCATGCAAGTTTCTGGTCTTTAATGATATCTATAGAACTAGTTGAGAGAACTCTACAATTATTACAATAGATAAGAAGTCCTAGCTCCAATAGATCATACTCCTATTTATAATAAGGTTCAGATATTTTAGTAATTTAATTAAAATTAAAACATAATTTCAATTAACCTTATATTAAAATTACAAATAATTCTAATTATACCCAAATAGGATCTAATATCTCATATTGATCCTTATTGATTAAATATCTCATATTTAATTATAAGATTTTTCAACCTTTATAATCAAGTCTTGCTTGATTAAAATATCTTTGCTCCTTTCAACCTGTTCTTTATATGTGACCCATTAAGTTTTCAAAAATGTCAACAATAGATATAACCTTAAATTATATTTAGGATTAGATAAATTAAACTCCTTTAATTTTATCTTTAATTCTCTAACTAAACAATTACTAACTAAAGATCAAGATTGACATCTAGTAACATATCATGATCATCTAAGTATTTAAAAATGTCAAAGTAGTTTTGATTAACCTTTAGGTGCATGATTTTTCCATATAATTTAATCCTTTCATTATATAATGTTTCGATTAGAGAAAGAGTATAAAATTAATTTCTACTCTATTTTGAGTTCAATTATATTAGTTTTCCACCATTAACTATTGATTCAATTAATGACATTTGCAAACTATTTACAAAATGACATTCCATCTTAATCAAGGATTATTCAATTCAATACTAGTCGAGAACAATACATCATTCTCCCTAATTAGTTTAAAATGATGAATCATGTTTTGATCATGTAACTACCTCTATATAGTTCATATTACATCCAATGACTACCGATTAAATTATGCATGATTAGAATAGTTCATAAGTAGTCTCAAAATATAGTCATCCCTGTTCAAGATAACTTTTAAGATCTTAAGTCAAAATATCATTTATACAACTATCACAATGAGAATTTCCATAGACATGCAAGTAGTGATCTAAATGAATCTCTCATATGAGGTCAGTTCAGTGAACTTGTTCTATAACAAGCCCCAACACATTTGCTTAAGTATTTCTATACTTTAGTTTATGAGATCAATTACTTTCTTCATAACAAAAAAATCATAATGTTTAGTAGTCTTTTTATGAAATACTAATGTTTAATCTTAACAGAACAATAATTAGAAACAATTTAGGGATAATACATAAATATAATATGAATCTAATAATTATAATTTCATTATAATTTCATTTACAATATATAAGTATCACATATACTTTATCATATACATCTAAATATATAAAAAAATAAAGAATACCTTTAATTTATTTTATTACTAAACTATAACAAATTGATTGCTATAGGACAAAAACTAGTATTAAGAGTATAAGAAGTTACTATACAGCCATCTTCGTAATAATTTACTTTGGCGGCAACGATTCCTTCATGTACCACTTCCTAGGCATATTAAGAATATGTGGAGGATTGTAGTTCACCTTAAGGTCTTTCTTGATTTCTTATAATCAATCTAACGAGTTTTAACCAAGCAATTTGGTCCGAAAGGATTTGGCAGATGATTTGTTCTTTTTCTATTGCTAAATGCCAATCAATGTTTTTGCTTACATCATATCTACTAAATGAATCTACTTTGGAAATTATAATTTTTAGATACAACATGCCATTGTTTTCCTAAGTTGTACCCCTATCAATGAGGCAAGAATTCATTCAAATACATGGTGTATAGTAACGTAACTGTTCCTCATCTTCTTTCTTTTGGTGCTACCTTAAATGGAGAATCATCCTTTCTTTCTTTCTTTGTTTTTGTCTTTAAAAACAGTGGGGTTTTCAATGAGTTGGCCAAAAATATTCATAAGCTTGTATATGTTGGTGTTGTTCCAAAACTTGGAACATCTCTCTCTTGAGTCCAAAAAAAATTACAAAGTTCATCATAATATAAACATTCACTCCCCCATACCTAAATCATAAATTGTCCCTAATGTATGCATAAGATACTCACGATTCAATAAAGATAATCATAGAAAATAAAGAATAGAGGACTCCCCTAAGATGTGAGCATTGGAAAGCGTGTGGACTATGGTGTCAGAGGGCATGGAAAAACAACCCCTGTAAATTGAAGTAGAGCATCCAAAATTTTCTCCATTTTTAAAATTTTTGTGTTCTAATCTATCCAGCTAAGAATGATAATCATGTCAGATCTGTGGAGCTGAAAGATATAAAGTTGGGTGAATGGTAGTATGCTCTCGTTGTCTTGATGATGAACCTCTCTCGATGCAATCGTGACATGTTCTCTGTTGTTTTTAATGACACCTATCATGCGTAAACAAATTATATCTAAGTTTCCATCTCACAAGCTATATGCATATCGATGTCAGTCAAATCAAGCAAATTCAAATTGATAGCCAAATGAGTGAAAAAAGAACTGAGACATAAATGTTTGTTTGAAGATAAAATAGTACTAAGTTGCGTCACCAACCAAGCTCCTAAATTGATACACACTTTTTCACCATACACTAGAGAAGGAACAAGTCAGTCGTAGTGCATATACATGCAATAGCCTTTCGATCGAAATAACTAAATGCTAAGAAACAATGCATATAAATTTGCTCTATTTTATTAAGATCACTACACTTAGATTGACTGGGATTATAAGGAAAAGGATCAGAAGACATTGTTTTTCATGCGTGAAAAGAGATGAACTTACCATAGTCCACGACAGATTCTTTATAAAGAGTCAAATTAGCATAATCTTCTAATAGGCCTTCTAAGGTTTATGGTTGAAGGAGTAGTAGGAGCCCAGTGCAACCCAATATTTGAAGACAATAAGCAGTTAGCAGATTCTTTATGATTCTGTAGGGAGTTTGTTACACAGGAGGGTGGTGTGTTTGTGCGCACTTTCTCATGTTTGTTCTATCATAGCTAGTGGTCCCTAGTCATTGTTTGTTATAGATATGCAAATATGTTATTAGAGAGAGACGGGAGGAATCATCCTAGTATGATGTTCATTTTGCACCTCGGTTAAGAGGTTGGATATAGGGGAATGCTGCTCCCAAATTGCAGTTGATATTTTGTTTATCCTGACATCAATACAAATTATTCACTCTTCCATTTCTGTTTCATTACTCTATCTATATTTCATTGTTACATTGAAAATGGTCGTTTTGGTATCACAGCTTTACATTCCTCAGACTTGCTAGCTCATGCCAACAAGAATGGAGGCTCATATTAAATCAGTGGAAAAAGCAATCGCAAACATACCCACCCTTAAAGTTGATGTGAATGAAATGAAAACTTCCATTGCCAACCTCACCAAAAATACAAACCTTAGTTCAATTACACCAAAATGGCGATGCCCAAGGGGAGTCCAGTGGAGGTGCTACCCATAACCTAGATAAAAACCCCATCGACAACACCCAAAACCAAAATCATGACCCACCTGATCAAACCAAAACTACTGAAATTGTCTCACCTAGCTAAAATAATCAACCATAGGACAAAGAACATTTGCCAAAGAAGTTGGAGTTGCCCGTTTTTCTGGGAACTAACCCAGATGCGTGGGTATTCAGAGCTGAACGTTAGTTCATCCTTAATCGCCTCACAGAGATTAAGAAGATAGAAGCAACGGGAATCTGCTTTGAGGGAGAGGCCCAAGTATGGTTAAGGTTTGAAGAAAGAGGCGCTTCGTTCTCTTCATGGGAACAACTTAAAACTTAGATGCTAAGAAGGATTTTGGGTCCGATGGATGGATCATTGATGCACCGTTTATTTGCGGTGAAATAGATGGGGACGGTGGCTGAATTTAGAGCTCATTTTGAGATACTAGCTATGTCAGTAGGGGAGCTTGACGAGGCTACTTTAATTACAGTCTTTGTAAATGGGCTAGAGGAGAAAGTAAGGGCTAAGGTGTTGTTGTTTAGTCCAACAAGCTTGAAGGGGACCATTGAAGTGGCCACTAGGATAGAAAAACATAACCAGTCACCACACCCTAGTGCATCTGGGGCATCTAAAGCTTGGCCACAGAGCCCAATATGGCAGGATAATAGAACAGTATTATAAATCCCATCTAAGGGAAATAAGCCCGAAAACCCAAACCAATCCTAACAAACCTCTTATACTCCACATAGCCGAACCACATCTGCAACCTTTAGCAACTCCATTAACTCACCCATTAAACCAAACACCTACAACACAAACTCTTACATCTCAAACATCAACACCAATAAGTTTAAGAGGCTTAACGCTGCTGAGGTCCTAGCTAGAAGCGAGAAAGGCTTATTTTATCGTTGTGAGGGTCGTTGGAAAGTGGGACATGTGTGTCTGAATTGGGAATTACAAGTATTACGAATGAATGATGAGACGGAAGAAGTTTCTCCGCCAGAGGAGATAGAGGAAGGGAATAGCCTGATGGAGGAGGTGGAGCTCTCCATGAATTCAATGGTTGGGTTATCAGAACCTCTGACTATACGTGTGAAGGGGAGAATTAGGGAATCATAGGTGGTGGTGTTAATTGACTGCAGAGTAACCCATAATTTTATAGCTATAGAGTTGGTGGGAAAACTAGGAATTCTAATTTCAGAGATAGCCAATTATGGTGTTATTATGGGGAGTGGTCATCGGATGAAAGGCACTGGGATTTGCAGGGGAGTGGTATTGGAAATGCAAGGATTAATAGTGGTTAAGAATTATCTTCCCATCAAGATGAGTAGTTCTGATCTGATTTTGGGAATAAAATGGTTATCCACGTTAGGAACCACGCAAGATGATTGGAAGCTTTTAACAATGGCTTTCAAGCTTAGAGGCAAAATAGTGATGTTGAAGGGGGATCCAAGCTTGAGCAAGTCAGCTGTATGACTGAAAACATTACTTAAAGATGTTAAAGAGGAGAGGGCAGGGTATATGGTGGAATTATTTTCCATTAAGAAGCAGGAGGTGCATAGGGAAGAAATTCTAGAGGAAATTTCAGCAGTACTGAAGGAATTTCAAGAGACTTTTGAGCAACCCCAGGGGTTACCACCTAACTGAATGTACAACCATGCAATAGTTCTCAAAGAAGGGACGACACTCGTGAATGTTTGCCCCTATTGGTATCCCCAATTTTAGAAAACAGAGATTGAGAGGTTGGTGATGGAGATGTTGAGTGCGGGCACTATTCATCCTAGTAGTAGTCTGTTTTCTAGTCCGGTGCTGCTCATTAAGAAAAAGGATGGTAGTTAGAGATTTTGCGTGGATTCTAGGGTTCTAAACAAGGTCATTGTACCGAATCGATTTCCAATTCCGAATATCGATGAATTGTTGGATGAATTATTTGGGGATTGATGGTTTACCAAGCTAGATCTGAAATCGGGGTATCATCAAATAAGGATGAACTCTTTCGACATTCACAAGATAGCGTTTCAATCACATGAGGGGCACTACGAATTTTTAGTAATGCCATTTGGGCCTACAAATGCCCCGGCCACTTTCCAAGTGTTGATGAATTCAATGTTCAAAGGGATGTTGCATAAGTTCGTCTTGGTATTTTTCGACGATATATTGGTTTATAGCAAATCAGTGTTGGAACACATGGAACACTTGCGCATGGTGCTGCTAATATTGTAGCAAAATCAGCTATATGTGAACTGGAAAAAGTGCAACTTTGGGCAGCAACAGGTTGAATATTTGGGACATATAATCAGTGGGGAAGGTGTGCACGCCGACCTGGAGAAGTTGAGAGTGATGGAGGATTGGCCAATTCCAACAACATCAAAGGAGCTTCATGGTTTCCTTGGCTTGATAGGTTATTACCGAAGATTCGTACAGAACTATGGTAAGATTATTGCTCCTCTAATAAGATTGTTAAAAAAAGATTCGTTAGTATGGAATGACCAAGCTACAAGAGTTGTCCAAGAATTAAAAAAAGCAATGATGGTTGTGCCAAATTTGTCTTTACTCGATTTCAGTAAACCTTTCTTGATTGAAACTGATGCATCTGGCAATGGAGTAGGGGTTGTACTATATCAAAATGGGAGGCCAATCTCGTTTCTATGTCAAGCATTGCCTGAAAAGCAAAGACAACGTTTAGTTTATGAACACAAGCAAATGGCCATCATCTTTGGTGTGCGAAAATGGCATCATTACTTGTTGGGTAGTTTCTTTATGATGCAGATGGATCAGAAGAGCCTTAAATACTTTTTGGAGCAACGACTTGTAGCGTCGGAGTGTCAAAAATGGTTAGCGAAGCTGATGGGCTATGTGTTTGAAATTCATTATAAACAAGGGAAGGAAAATAATAGCTGATGCTTTGTCCCATGTTAATACAGTAATAGAGTGCAGTGAATTGGTCCTCGCTAGTTTTCTGGACAAACCATAGATTATGGCTGCCATGGCGTTTGATTCGAGGCTGAGGGATATCGTGGAAAAACTGAAGTAAGCCCCATTGAGTAAACCTGGATGGATATTGCAGAATGAGATTTTGAAGTACAAAGGGCATGTGGTGCTTCCTGAGGATTTGCAGATGGTGCAACAAGTCCTGAAGGAGTTCCTTAACACACCAATGGGGAGGCCATGGAGGCTTCTTAAAAACTTATAAGTTGCTGTTACGGGAAGTCTTTTGGGAAGGGATGAAGAAGGATGTACAGCAATTTGTTGCTTCTTGCGATATTTGTCAAACCATAAAATATGAGAATATTTCTCCAACGGGATTGCTTCAGACTCTCTCGATTCTAATGGTCATATAGGAGGATATAAGTATGGACTTAGTTGAAGGACTTCCTAAATCCAATCGATTCAATGCTATTCTGGTGGTGGTTGTAGCACCCCACTCCCACAAGGACCCGAACCCGACATCGTGGGTGATATTCGAGTCCGTGCCCCACGAGGGTGACGTGCTAAAGTACTTAATCATTCAGAAATGGGTATTAAAAAAATTTTTTGAATCATAAACACAATATGCGAAAATTTATAACCAATTCGAGCCCACATTTATTCATAACATTTTCAATCGTAGCAATTCAATCATCAAAGTTTCAATAGTCATTTGGGCCCATACTTTCATTTCATAAACTCGAAATCACAATTTGTTATTACACTTTGATCAATCTCTTTTGCAAAACCTTTCCAATTGGAAAGTTATACACAACAAATATATTCAAATACACAAGATATAGTAATTGCAGAAATCATCGATGGCTCACCCAGTCACATAATACAGAAATGACATTTGAATATCCTCCGCAATTACTATATCTTGTGTAATTGAATATACAGAAATACAGAAATCACACAAGATATAGTAATTCATATACACAATTCATTACACAAATATAGAAATCACATTCACAACATTACACATTTCACAATCAATTACAATTTAATCATTCATATTATACATATGCAGTGTGCACGAGATTCAATTTCCCTTTATTATTTTCGTTGTGACCGAGTGCCTTTTTATCTAGCCCACATCCTTTAATGGATACCAGACTGTATCAGATGATGTCCCATATCTCTTAGTGGATACCGAGTACATTCACAACCGAGCCTGAGGCTCTTATCACAATTTGAAGCTCCTTTTTCGTTGGCTACTTCGGTCACAACTGCCTTTATGTTTCATGCATTCATGTAATGGAATACATCAGTCACATATAATCAATCAGTCACTTTATTTCACTTTGCACTTTCACTTTCACATGTCATCGGACCTTAGTTCGGCATTCAACATTAAGTTGAGAATTCACACTTTCATTCCTATGTAAATGCATATTTAGAACACATTTAACAATCACTTTAAGTACATATAGTTCATCCAATTCACATTCAAGTAGCACTTCAATATCCAAATCAAACATCACAACCATCGGACCTTCTATTCGGAAACCAACATAAGCAATCACATCTACATAATCATTCAATAGCCATATAATACAAAACTTCAAATAACAAACAATAAAGTGAGACCATCTCGATCTACTCATAGTATGCTCCAAATTATCATTTACTTCCAAATTCTGGGAACACCTGAATGCGAACACTTGACCTACGCAACCCATTTACGCAAGACACCCATTTCACACTCATCAATAATTGCACACATATAAGCATTTATTTATGCACAATTGTATAGGTGGACTATGTACAATGCATGCTCAATTACAATCCCGAATATATGTTTTAGAACACATATTATGCTCATTGCCATTTCATAGTTCACATGTGTTTAATTGAACTTGGTTACTTTATATCATAACTCAATTTCTCGTCATCTCATTTCTAACCTCATATGATCTCATAATATCCAATAGGAATTCAATTGAAAATCCCATAATATAAAATCACTAAAATTGATTTTGGGAAGTCTTAAACCCAAACATTTTCTAAACTCCGTGAACTATAATCCTTCCAAAAATTCAAAAGATTCAAAATGATCTTACCTTGATTCTTCATCAATAAAGAGATCTTTAGCTCAAATGGAATCTCCTTTCTTCCTCTTCCTTTTTCTCTTCTTGGACAGTTTCAAAATCTTTCGGGAAGACTAAAAAGAATTAAACCCTAACCCACTCTCTTCTTTTCTCTCAACCCATCAAACTCTCTTTCTCTTTCACACTCACTTTCGTTATTGTCTATAGCTTATCCTTCCATTCACGTTTTTCTTCTTCATTTATAAGCAAGACAACACTTCTTCTTCCAATTATGCCCTTAATGAATGACAATTGTCCCATTTGCACTTCCATTTATACCTTACGTCTTTTATACTTAAGTGTCTTGCCAAAAATACCCTTAAACATTCTGACATAACAATTTATTCTAGAAAAATCTTCTCTATTGTCTTACATTTGTAAAGACACAAAAATCCATCAATTCAGTTCAGAAATCTGAAAGTTAGGGCCTAAATATTTCAGACTGTTGTTAGACTAAAATAGTACACTATACCCAACTTCCATCTAGAAATTGAAAGTCCTAGAGACTGAAATAGATTTCAACTTCATCATGCCCTTTGGAGCTCCATATCTCTAGTTTATCTTGAAATAAGAACCATCTCATTTGGAATCCTATAGATCCAGATATATTTAAAATACTGAAGTATGTTTAGGAAAATATCCAATTCCTACCCTTCCTACTGATACCCTTACTTTGATTCAATCCATATTTTCTTTCAAATCAACACTAGAAGCTATAATCTTTCATATATACATAAAAATAAAAGTGTTAGGAAATCTAAGGGTTCAAGAATCACTTCATTTGGAGGCCGGATAACAAAATTATGGCCGAAAGAATCAAACAAGATTTGGTCCTCAATCATGTTGAACTTGTCTCGGGACAAATGGCATAACTTTCACTAGAGATGTGGGATTAGCATCATATTAGGATGATTTCAAACAGGACTTCAAGATATACAACTTTCATAAAGACCTAAAAGATAGATTCTATCTTTTGAAGAGTCAAAAATGGAACAGAAGATAGGTACATACGAAGCCAAATGAAAAAGCAGACTAATGGAAAAAGAGAGACGAAATGGGAAAATTCTTATAACTTTCCCTACAGATATCGGAGTAAGGTATTCTTTATATGGTTCAAAATAGAACTTCAGGATGTACAACTTTA
Organism: Erythroxylum suave; assembly: GCA_027563595.1. NCBI lineage: Eukaryota > Viridiplantae > Streptophyta > Magnoliopsida > Malpighiales > Erythroxylaceae > Erythroxylum > Erythroxylum suave. The sequence goes on along the minus strand of JAOSBN010000007.1, from coordinate 16,643,393 downwards.
ATTAAAACCTCAAAGATAGATTCTATCTTTTGGAGGGCCAAAAATGGAATAGAAGATAGGTACAGACGAAACCAAATGAAAAAGCAGACTAATGAAAAAAGACAGACAAAATGGGAAAATTGCTATAACTTTCACTACAGATATTAGATTAAGGTTTTCTTTATATTTTTCAAAAGAGGACTTCAAGATACCCAACTTTCATGAAGACCTCGAAGACAGATTCTATCTTCTAAAGTATAAAAAATGGAACAGAAGATAGGTACAGATAAAGCCAAATGAAAAAGCAGACTAATGGAAAAAGATAGACGAAATGGGAAAATTGCTATAACTTTCACTATAGTTATCGGATTAAGGTTTTGCTTATATGGTTCAAAATAATGCTTCAATATCTACAACTTTCAGACCTCAGGAGTAGATTCTATCTTCTAAAGGGTCAAAAACTGAACAGAAGATAGGTATAGACAAAGCCAAATGAAAAAGCAGACTAATGGAAAAAGACAAACAAAATGAGAAAATTGCTATAACCTTCCCTACAAATATCAGATTAAGGTTATCTTTATATGGTTCGAAAGAGCACTTCAGGATATACATCTTTTCTGAAGACCTCAAGGACAGATTCTATATTCTGTAGAGTCAAAAATGGAATAGAAAGAAGGAATAGACGAAGCCAAATGAAAAGGCTTACCAATGGGAAAAGACAGACGAAATTGGAAAATTACTATAACTTTTCCTAAAGATATTGGATTAAGGTGTTATTTATATGGTTCAAAAGAGGACTTAAATATCTACAATATTCATCAAGACCTCAAAGGTAGATTCTATCTTCTGAAGGATCAAAAATGGAATAGAAGATAGCTACATAATAAGCCAAAGGAAAAAGTAGACTAACCGAAAAAGACATACGAAATAGGAAAATTCCTATAACTTTCTCCACAGATATCAGATTAAGGTTTTCTTTATATGCTTCAAAATAAGATTTCAAGATCAACAACTTTCATGAAGACTCAAGGACAGAATATAGGTACAAATGAAGCCAAATGAAAAAGCAAACTAACTGAAAAAGACAGATGAAATGGGAAAATTGTTATAAACTTCACTACATATATGTGATTAAAGTTTCATTCATATGGTTGGAAAGAGGACTTCAAGATCTAGAACTTTTATGAAGGCCTCAAAGAGAGATTCTATCTTATAAATGGTCAAAAATGGAACAGAAGATAGGTACAAATGAAGCCAAATGAAAAAGCAGACTAATGAAAAAAGATAGACAAAATGGTAAAATTGATATAACTTTCCCTACAGATATCCGATTAAGGTATTCTTTATATGGATAAAAAGAGGACTTCAGCATCTACAACTTTATTAAAGACCTAAAATACAGATTCTTTCTTCTGTAGGGTCAAAAATGGAACATAAAATAGGTAAAGACAAAGCCAAATGAAAAAATAGACTAATTGAAAAAGATCGACGAAATGGAAAAATTGCTATAACTTTCATTAAAGATATCATATTAAGGTTTTGTTTAGATGGTTTAAAAAAAACTTCGTCTTCAACTTCAATGAAGACCTAAAAGACAGATTCTATCTTCTCAAGGGTTAAAAATTTAACAAAAGATAGGTACAAACAAAGCCAAATGAAAAAGCAGACTAATGGAAAAAGACAGATGAAATGGAAAAATTACTCTAACTTTCCCTAAATATATGTGATTAAGTTATTCTTTATATGGTTAGAAAGAGGACTTCAAGATCTACAACTTTCATGCAGATCTCAAAGACAAATTATATCTTCTGAAGGGTCAAAAATGGAACAGAAGATAGGTACAGAAAAAGCCAAATGAAAAAGCAGACTAATGGAAAAAGATAGAAGAAATGAAAAAATTGCTATAACTTTCCCTACAGATATCGGATTAAGGTTTTCTTTATATGATTCAAAATAAGACTTCAAGATATACAACTTTCATGAAGACTCAAGGATAGATTCTATCTTTTAAAGGGTCAAAAATGAAACAGAATATAGGTACAAACGAAGCCAAAAGAAAAAGCAGACTAATGGAAAAAGACAGATGAAATGAGAAAATTGCTATAACTTTCCCTACAGATATCAGATTAAGGTTATCTTTATATGGTTCGAAAGAGGACTTCAAGATCTACAACTTTCCTAAAGATCTCAAGGAAAAATTATATCTCATGAAGGGAAATGGAATAGAAAATAGGTGTAGACAAAGCCAAATGAAAAAGCTGACTAGTGGAAAAAGACAGATGAAATGGGAAAATTACTATAACTTTCACTAAGGATATCGGATCAAGGTGTTATTTATATGGTTCAAAAGAGGACTTCAATATATACAACTTTTATAAAGGCTCAAATATAGATTCTATCTACTGAAGGGTCAAAAATGGAATAGAATATAAGTACAGATGAAACAAAATGAAAAAGTAGACTAATGGAAAAAGACAGATGAAATGGTAAAATTACTATAACTTTCCCTACAGATATCAGATTAAGATTTTCTTTATATTTTTCAAAATAATCTTCAATATCTACAACTTTCATGAAGACTTCAAAGACAGATTCAATCTTTTGAAGGGTCAAAAATGGAACAAAAAATAGGTACAGACGAAGTTAAATGAAGAAGTAGACTAATGGAAAAAGACAAATGAAATGGAAAAATTGCTATACCTTTCCTAAAGATATCAGATTAAGATTTTCTATATATGGTTCGAAAGAGGATTTCAAGATCTAAAACTTTTTCTGAAGACCTCAAGGATAGATTCTATCTTATGGTGGGCCACAAATGGAACAGAAAATAGGTATAGACGAAGCCAAATGAAAAAGCTGGCTAAGGGAAAAATATGGATGAAATGGGAAAATTACTATAACTTTCATTAAAGATATCTGATCAAGGTGTTATTCATTTGGTTCAAAAGAGGACTTCTATATCTACAATTTTTATGAAGACTTAAAATATAGATTCTATCTCTTGAAGGGTCAAAAATGGAATAGAAGATAAGAACAATTGAAGCAAAATGAGAAAGTAGACTAATGGAAAAAGACAGATGAAATTGGAGAATTGCTATAACATTCCCTACATATATGTAATTAAGTTGTTCTTTATATGGTTAAAAATAGGACTTCAAGATCTACAACTTTCATGAAGACCTTAAAGACAGATTCTATCTAACGAAGTGCCAAAAATGAAACAGAAGATAGGTATAGACGAAGTCAAATGAAAAAGCAGACTAATAGAAAAAGACTAACAAAATGGTAAATTTGCTATAATGTACACTACAGATATTGAATTAATATTTTATTTATATGGTTTGAAAGATAAATTCAAGATATACAACTTTCATGATGACCACAAAGACAAATTCTATCTTCTGAAGGGTCAAAAATGGAACTGAAGAGAGGTACAGACAAAGCCAAATGAAAAAGCAGACTAATAGAAAAAGATGAACGAAATGGGAAATTTGCTATAACTTTAAATACAGCTATTGGATTAAGGTTTTCTTTATATGGTTAAAAATAATACTTCAATATCTAAAACTTTGATGCATATCTCAAAGACAGATTCTAACTTCTGATGGGTCAAAAATGGAAATGAAGATAGGTATAGACAAAGCCAAATGAAAAAGTAGACTAATGGAAAAAGACAGAAGAAATGAGAAAATTGCTATGACTTTTCACACAGATATCGGATTAAGATTTTCTTTATATGGATTGAAAGATGACTTCAAGATCTACTACTTTTCTGTAGTTTTGAAGGACCAATTCTATTTTTTGAAGGGTCAAAAATGGAATAGAAAATAGGTATAGAAGAAGCCAAATGAAAAAGCTGACTAATGGAAAAAGACAGATGACATGGGAAAATTACTATAACTTTCTTTAAAGTTGTTAGATTAAGGTGTTATTTATATGGCTCAAAAGAAAATTTAAATATCTACAACTTTTATTCAGACCTTAAAGACAGATTCTATCTTATGAAGGGTCAAAAATGGAATAGAAGATAGGTACAGACGAAGCCAAATCAAAAAGCAGACTAATGGAAAAAGGCAGACAAAATGGGAAAATTATTATAAATTTTCCTACATTTATGTTATTAAGGTGTTCTTTATATGGTTAGAAATACAACTTCAAGATCTAAAACTTTCAAGAAGGCCTCAAAGACGGGTTCTATCTTATGAAGGGACAAAAATGGAATAGAAGTTGGTACAAACGAAGCCAAATGAAAAAACAGACTAATGGAAAAGGACAGATGAAATGGTAAAATTGCTATAACTTTCTCTAAAGATATAGGATTAAGGTGTCCTTCATATGTTTCAAAATAGTACTTCAAGATCTACACTTTTATGAAGACCTCAATAACAGAATCTAACTTCTGGATGGTCAAAAATGGAACAAACAATAGGTATAGACAAAGCCAAATGAAAAAGCAGACTAATGGAAAAAGATAGACGAAATGGGAAAATTGCTATAACTTTCCCTACAAATATCGGTTTAAGGTTTTCCTTATATTGTTCAAAATAAGACTTCAAAATCTACAACTTTTATGCAAACCTCAAAGATAGATTCAATCTTCTGAAGGGTCAAAAATGGAACAGAACATAGTTACAGATGAAGCCAAATGAAAAACCTGACTAATGGAAAAAGATAGATGAAATGGGAAAATTGCTATAACTTTCACTAAAGATATAGGATTAAGGAGTTATTTATATGGTTCGAAAGAGGAATTAAAGATTTATAACTTTCATGAAGATAGATTCTATCTTCTGAAGGGTCAAAAATGGAATAGAAGATAGGTACAGACGAAGCCAAATGAAAAAGCAGACTAATTGAAAAAGACAGACAAAATGGGAAATTGCTATAAGTTTCACTACATATATGTGATTAAGGTGTTATTTATATGGTTTGAAAGAGCACCTCAACATCTACAACTTTCATGAATATTTGAAATATAGATTCTATCTTATGAAGGGTCAAAAATGGAACAGAAGATAGGTATAGATGAATCCAAATGAAAAAGCAGACTAATAGAAAAAGACATACAAAACGGTAAAATTGCTATAACTTTTGCTAAAAATATCATATTAAGGTGTTATTTACATGGTTCGAAAGAGAACTTCAAGATCTACAACTTTTATACAGACTTCAAAAATAGATTCTATCTTTTACAAGGTCAAAAATGAAAAAGAAGATAGGTACAGACAAAGCCAAATGAAAAAGCAAACTAATGGAAAAAGATAGACAAAATGGGGAAATCGCTATAACTTTCCCTAAAGATATCAGATTAAGGTTTTCTTTACATGGTCCAAAATAAGACTTTAGGATCTACAGCTTTCATGCAGACCTCAAAGATAGATTCTATCTTTTGTAGGGTCAAAAATGGAACAGAAGATAGATACAGACGAAGCCAAATGAAAAAGCAGACTAATGGAAAAAGACAAATGAAATATGAAAATTGCTATATGTTTCCCTACAGATATTAGATTAAGGTTTTCTTTTCGAAAGAGGACTTCAATATCTACTACTTTTTTTAAGATATGAAGGACATATTATATCTTCTGAAGGGACAAAAATGGAACAAAAAATAGGTACAGATGAAGCCAAATGAAAAAACTGACTAATGGAAAAAGACAGATGAAATGGCAAAATTGCTATAACTTTCCCTGAAGTTATCGGATTAAGGTGTTATTTATATAGTTAAAAAGAGGACTTCAAGATCTACAACTTTGATGAAGACTCAAAGATAGATTCTATCTTCTGAAGGATAGAAAACGGAATAGAAGCTAGGTGCAGATGAAGCCAAATGAAAAGGCAAACTATTGGAAAAAGACAGACAAAATGGGAAAATTATTATAACTTTCAGTACATATATGTGATTAAGGTAATCTTTATATGATTCAAAAGAGTACTTCTGGATTTACAACTTTCATGCAGACTTAAAAGACATATTCTATCTTATGAAGGGTCAAAAATGGAACAGAAGATAGGTATAATTGAAGCCAAATGAAAAAGTAGACTAATGAAAAAAGATAGACAAAATGGTAAAGTTGCTATAACTTTCCCTAACAATATTGGATTAAGGTGTTCTTTATATGGTTTGAAAGAGTACTTCAAGATCTACAACATTAATGTAGTACACAAAGATAGATTCTCTCTTGTAAAGGGTAAAAAATGGAACAAAAAATAGGTACAGTCAAAGCCAAATAAAAAGGCAGACTAATGGAAAAAGATAAACGAAATGGGAAAATTGCTAGACCTTTCCCTAAATATATCAGATTAAGGTTTTCTTTATATGGTTAAAAATAATACTTCAAGATCTACAATATTCTTCCAGACCTCAAAGACAGATTCTATCTTCTAAAAATGGAAAAGAAGATAGGTACAAACGAAGTCAAATGAAAAAGCTGACTAATGGAAAAAGACAGATGAAATGGAAAAATTGCTATAACTTTTCATATAGATATCAAATTAAGGTTTTCTTTATATGGATCAAAAGAGAGCTTCAAGATATAAAACTTTTCTGAAGACCTCAAGGATAGATTCTATCTTCTACAATGACAAAAATGGAACAGAAAATAGGTACAGACGAAGCCAAATGAAAAAGCTAACTAATGGAAGAAGACAGATCAAATGGGAAAATTACTATAACATTCCCTAAAGATATTGGATTAAGGTTCTATTTATATGGTTCAAAATAGGACTTCAGGATATACAACTTTCATGAAGGCCTAAAAGACATATTCTATCTTTTGAAGGGTCAAAAATATAATAAAAGATAGGTATGGACGAAGCCAAATGAAAAGGCAGACTAATGTGTAAACTGCTATAACTTTCACTACATATATGTGATTAAGGTTTTCTTTATATGGTTCAAAATAGAACTTCAATATTTACAACTTTCATGAAGACCTTAAAGAAAGATTCTATCTTCTGAATGGTCAAAAATGAAACAAAATATAGGTATAGATGAAGCCAAATGAAAAAGCAGACTAATGGAAAAAGACAGACGAATTGGAAAAATTGCTATAAATTTTCATAAAAATGTTTGATTAAGGTGTTATTTATATGTTTCAAAAGAGTACTTCAAGATATACAACTTTCATGAAGATCTTAAAGACATTCTATCTTCTGAAGGGTCAGAGATGGAACAGAAGATAGGTATAGACGAAGTCAAATGAAAAAACAGACTAATGAAAAAAGATAGATGAAATGGGAAAATTGCTATAACTATCCCTATAGATATTGGATTAAGTATTTCTTTATAAGGTTCAAAAGAGAAATTCAATATCTACAACTTTCATGAAGAGCTAAAAGACAAATTTTATCATCTGAAGGGTCAAAAATGGAACAAAATATAGGCCAGGTAAAAAAGCCGAAGAAGCAAAACACAAAAGATATGATATCATCACAGACCATGTGACGTCATCATAGAAGAAGCGAAAACATAGAAGAAGCAAAAAGCAGAAGAATCAAAATGACAGAAGATACATCTCCCTTTATAAGGACCATAACTTTCAGCTTAGATGTCCAAAATTTTCATTCTATATCTCGTTGAAAATCTAAAAGAATGATATGCAACTTTCTAAAAGGCACATTTGCCCAAATCAACCTAGATTAATTCAGATTTTCCCTCGAATATAGAACATGAATTTTTACATTCATCCAATGTACTACACCCAGTTCTCAACTTTATGTCAAACTTTGCAATTCTTAAAGGCAGAATTTTAATTCAATGTATTCATAAGAAATGCAGCCATATATTTCTAGTTTAATCCAAACAAAGAATTGTCTCGTTTGGATTGTTTGGATAACTAGAGAAAAAGTTATGGCTAACAAACCGAAGCACACTCAGTGCACATTTTCTAGTTCAACCACCACTTTTGTTTCCAAAACTTTCCTTATCACAACTCATACCAAGATCACTCTTTCTACTCCCTCTACTTCTCATTTCCAATAAAAAAATCACATTTAAAAACAATCATATCCGAAAGTTGTCAATGAATGCATGTACATTTATTTTTGTATGAGCAAAGATTCAAATTCATATGCATGATGCTGACATGCTGCTGAGCATGAAATGCAAACTTTTCTAACTGTCACATTGTTATTCTCTTGATTATTGAAATCTGGGTTCTAACCTTTAATATGGGGATGGGATGTTACAGTGATTGACAGGTTGAGCAAGTACTGTCATTTCTTGCAATTGAAACATCCCTATATAGCTAAGAAAGTAGCTGAAGAATTTGTGGCTGGTGTGGTTAAGCTCCATAGTTTCCCTCGTTCCATTATTTTTTATCATGATAAGATCTTTCTCAGTCATTTTTGGATTGAACTTTTCAGGCTCCATCATACACGACTGAACAGAAGTACTGCTTACCATCCTCAAACCAACGACCAAAGCGAGCTAGTCAACCGGAGTTTGGAAGCATATTTGAGGTGCTTTACCTCGTCAAAACCGAAGGAATGGGTCAAATGGCTTCTATAGGCAGAGTACTTCTTCAACACTACATATCATTCGTCTTTGAATACCACTCCTTTTAAAGTGGTATATGGGCGTGATCCTCCTCTACTAATCAGGTATGAAATGTCTACTCCATCCAGTAACTTTGGTATTGATGAATCATTGAAAAGGTGGGATGAGATATTGTTGGAATTGCGAGAGCACTTACTACAGGTTCAGGATTACATGAGGAGGCATACAGATGCCAATCGGCATGATGTTTTTTAGCGCGATGATATGGTTTATTTGAAATTACAACCATATAGGATGCATTCATTGGCAAAAATGGTAAATGAAAAGTTGGCTCCAAGATTTTTTGGACCATATCATGTGTTGCAAAAGTTTGGGACAGCAGCTTATAAGCTGGAATTGCCACCGGAATCCTCCATCCATTTGGTTTTCCATGTTTCACAGTTGAAGCGTGCTATTGGTACTCAGCAATTGGTCCAACCACTTCCTTCCGTGCTCTCAGAAGACTTGAATTGGGAGGTTGAGCCAACAATTGTCAAGGATGTGAGACAAAGGCAGTCTGGTATAGAAGTGCTAGTTGAGTGGAAAAATCTGCCTGATTTTGAAGCAACTTGGGAAAATGTGGAGGACATCAAGGCTCAATTCTTGGATTTCCACCTTGGGGATAAGGTGAATTCGTTTGGGGAGAGTAATGGTCGGCCTCTTAAGGTTTATGGACGAAAGAGTCATAGGAGCCCAGTGCAACCCAATATCTGAAGACAACAAGTAGCTGGTGACGTGGAATTTAGTCCCTTTCAATAATGATTGGCTAACAGATTCTTTATGATTCTTTAGGGAGTTTGTTACACAAGAGGGTGGTGTTTTTGTGCGCACTTTTTCATGTTTGTTCTGTCATAGCTAGTGGTCCCTAGTCATTGTTTGTTACAGATATGCATATATGTTGTTAGAGAGAGACGAAGGGAATCATCCTGGTATTCTGTTCATTTTGTACCTTGGTTAAAAGGTTGGATATAGGGGAAGCCACTCCCAAATTGTAGTTGCTATTTTTTTATCATGACGTCAATACAGACTATTCACTTTTCCATTTCTGTTTCATTGCTCTATTTATATTTCACTGTTACATTGAAAAGGGTCCATCATCTTCATCTATTAACCCTAAGGCTAAATTTAACTCAGTGACAATTTGTTTGAATTCTACTCCCATTAATCTGCATTGAATCACATTAGGACTACTTAAAGTAAATTTTTTCGATTTGTCAAATTTAAAAGTAGTGTAGAACTCCCTTGTTAATTCAATAAAAACAGGACAAGTAATTAGTGCAAAGTACTTCCAACTCATATCAATAAGCATTCATCAAATTTTTCTTAATATCCAATTCTTCTAGGTAAGGGTAGTGTACATACTTGTTCGCAATAATATCTCAAGTTTTAATAACAGCATACCATTGTCTTCACTCTTTGGTGTTGAAAGTGAGACATCCTCGTAAATCCAACTCAGCAATTAGTAGAACAGAAGTATTTTTCGCAATCCGTGTATGCTTCCTTTTGTTACCAACTTCAAAGCTTTCAGCAGATTTAGTATTCATCGATGAGTTACCTTTTGCTGCGGTCTTACTAGTAGCCTTAGAATGGCTTATTACACTAAACAAGATAAACAAAAATTACTTGAAAAAAATCTTAACAACTGAATAATAATTGAAATTAAACTAAAAGAAAGATTAACTAAAAGTAAGTAAGAATAAAAAAGTAATTAAAAAACTTAAAATAAAATTAAAAAATAAAATAAATAAATGGGCCGTGGCTGGAAGAAAATTAATATTAGGTTGTGGGATGCTTGAGGGCTACTAGGTTGCATGAGTGTGTGGAGAGCTAGTGAGGCTAAACAGTTGTTAAAGGATGCAGGGTTGCGTGATGTGTTGTGTGTGGGAGGATGTCTGCATTGTGGTGTGAGTGGAGGGAGGTGTATTGGTGTGTGTTATGGTGTGGTAGCGTAAGTGGAAGAGAGCTGCGTAGGTAGGCACTTGTGTGAGCCTACGTAGGTGAAGAGTGGTTGTTAGTGCGTTGGAGAGATAAGGGCAGCGTGAGTGGGGATGACTATGGGAGACTGCTACGTGAGTGGAAGAGAGATGTGTGGGTAGGGGCTCTTACTAGTAAGGCTATGGCATTGGGAGGAGAGCGTTGAGTGGAAACAGATAGTGTCCTGCAAAGAAGAACTAATAGATTAGATTTTTCTACTTAAATAAATAAAGAAAATATTATGGTTTTTTATTTTTATTTTTATTTTTATTTTTATTAAATTATTAGAATATCAATCCAGAACATAAATCACATAAGGCCAGAAAAAATTAAAAATTAAAAAAACTGCCCTATCAGATTTAGTAATCTGGAATTTCATAACACTAAATTATATAAAGCGAGGTCTCACCTTATGAGATTTAGTAGTCTGGAATTTAAAATCCTCATTCTAGACACTAAATCACATAAGGCGAGATCTCGCCTTATGAGATTTAGTGGTTTGGAATTTTTTTCTTTTTGCTAATAATCTATGTAAACAAACAAATGCATCCTAAAAAGAACTAAAACAAAATAAAATAAAACTATTATATTTTGGGTTGCCTCTTGAAAAACCCAATTGTTTAACATTGTTATGCTTGATGAGGTCGATTCTTCTTAAACTTCTTCATATGATGGAAGTTCCAAATCAATGTTCATCACACTGGAAACTACCATCTCCTTATAGAACAATTTCAAGCTATGTCCATTAACCTTAAAAATCTTTTCGCTCTAAACTTTTTATTTCCACTACACCATGAGAAAAGATATTATCAATAACAAATGGACCAAGCCATCTAAAACCTAAGTTACCTGGCATGAGCTTTACTCAAGAATTATACAATAACACTTTCTGTCGCACCTCAAAATGTTCCTCAAGATCATATTATAGTGTAACAACTTGGTTTTCTCTTTGTAAATTTTCAAATTTTCGTAAGCATCCAACCTTATTTCCTCTAGCTCTTGTAGTTGTAACTTTCTTTCCTCTCCAGCTTTCGTCAGGTCCATGTTACAACGTTACACCACCCAATAGGCTCTATGCTCAATTTTGTATCGGTAAATGGCAAGCTTTAAGAAAAACCAATTGATAAGCAGGCATTCCTATCAATGTCTTCTAAACTGTATAGTATGCCCAAAGAGCATCATCCAATCGTAAACTCCAATCCTTTCAACTAGGATTCACAGTCTTTTCTAAGATGGATTTCGCCTCTCTATTCGATACTTTTTCTTATCCATTCGTTTGCTGATGGTAGACGGTGGCTACTTGATGATCACATGTCCTAAAACAATGCCTTAATCTACCATAAAATGGCATTTTTTTCATAATTTATGACCAAATTTGTCTCAATGCATTGTTTATGAACCTTAGATAAATGATTTAAGCAGTCATCAAATGAATCTCCATAAACAATGAAATCATCCATGAATACTTCAATGCAATTCTCAATATACTCAGAAAATATACTAATCATGCATCTTTAGAACATACCTAGAGCATTACAGAGACTGAATGGCATTCACTTAAAAGCATACATTCCAAAATGACACGTGAATGTAGTCTTTTCTTGATCCTCGTGAGTAATTTCTATTTGATAGTAACTTAAAAAAGCATCTAAAATGCATAAACATGATTTACTAGCAAGTCTTTCTAACATTTGATCCATAAAGGATGAAAAAAAATGATCCTTTCAAGTAGCTAAATTAAGCTTCCTAAAGTCAAAGCACATTTGCCACCCATTTTTTGGCCTCATTGGTATCAATTCATCATTCTAGTTCCGTATCACTATCATTCCAGTTTTCTTGGGCACAACATGCACTGAACTTACCCATTCGCTGTCCGAGATTGGATAAATTATTCCTGCATCCAAAAGTTTTAAAATTTCTTTCATTACCACATCCTTCATTGTTAGATTAATTCTTCTTTGGGGTTCCCATTTTGGTTTATCATTCTCTAAATGAATCCTATGCATGTAAATCATCGGGTTGATTCCTTTCATGCCTACTAAAGTTCAAGCAATTGTGGTTTTGTATTCCTTAAGTAATGTCACCAATTTTTCCTCTTGCCTTTCAATTAACCTTTTTGAAATGATCACTCGTAATGACTCTCCATCTCCTGAATAGACATATTTAAAGGTGATCAGATAGGGCCTTTAATTCAATCTTCAGAGCCTATAAAACAGAAGGTAGCATTTTCTTGTGATTTATAGTAATTTCAACATTCAATGTTTTCCAATCTATTTCAATTGACAACGATTCTACAACTTCACAAGTTTCTTCAATATTTTCTTCATTAAACGTATCCCACACAAATGAATCCACAATATCCATATGATAGACATATTGAAGATCATTAGGAGATTTTATTACTTCGAAAATGTTGAACTTTATTATGTCTCCATCAATTTTTGTCTTAGCCGTCTTAATAAACGGCCTACCTAATAGAATTGAAGTCGAGTGTTCCACACTATCTCCATGTAAAATCCACTAGAAATACCAAACCATTGACTTGGACTAAAACATGTTCAATAAATCCAATAGGACGCACATATGAATGATCAGCTAGTTGGATAATCATATGAGTTCCTTGCAAAGAATTCATATATAAAGCTCGATAAATTGAGTATGGCATGACATTAATAGATGTACCTAAGTCTAGCATGGTACGCTCAATTTTTTTATTACCAATAACAAACAGAAATGTTAACATACCTAGATCTTTGCATTTTTTAGGTAATTTCCTATTCATCATAGCTGATACATTCTTACCTAAAATTATTCCCTCCTTGTCCTTCAGCTTCCTCTTCTTTGTGCACAACTCCTTTAAGAATTTTGCATATTTCGAAACTTGTTTGATGGCTTCTAAAAGTGGTATATTGATTTCCACCTTTTTTAAAGTTTCCAAGATGTCTCTTTTATATTCATCATCTTTTGGTTTAGCCAACCTACTAGGAAAAGAAGGTTAACGTGCATTAACTGATATTGATGGAGATGAATCATATTTTACCTTTGTGGATTCTTGAGTTGGAAGTTCTTCCTTCTTTTCTCTATCAACGTGCTTTTCTTCCTCCATTGATAAAAAAGTTCCAGAATGAATCCCTTACCACTTCTTAAATTCATTGCACTCACATTCTCCTTTGGGTTCACCATCGTTTAAGAAGGTAATTTCCCTGATGCTTGGGTTTCCAATTTACTTACCAAGGTGGCTAATTGAGTTATTTTATTTCCCAAGTTTTGAGGGCTTTCCCTTGTTTCTTGTTGAAATTTTTGAATATTATTAGCAAGTGCTTTAACAGTTTCATCTAAAGACATACCTAAATTTAAAGGTTGAGGTTGAGGTTGAGCATATGTAGGAGTTTGAGGTTGTTTATTAAAATTGTGAGGTTGATATCATTATTGGCCTCCTTGATTTCCATAGGTCAAGTTTGGATGATCCTTCCATCCTGTATTGTAGTGGAATAAGGGTCATACTTTCATTCAGGTTGACTAAGAAAGCCCTCTATTGTGTTAGCTTCTTCAAGAGAGTCTTGTTGTAATGTAGGGCACATATCTATAGGATGTCCAGGGAATGAGCATATTTTGTACACTCTTGCCGATTGCAATTGACCTACAGCCATTTAAAGAACTGGAGTCATTAAATTTGATATTTTATCCTTAAGGTGCGTGTTACTTACCTTATTCACACGCTTAATAGCTCCATCCATCCTTGTCCTAAACTGTTTAGAATTTTCGGTGACAACTAATATTAACTGTTTAGTTGCCTTAGGTGTTTTGTTTAACAGAGCTCCTCCACTAGCTACATCAACCATACTTTGATTCATTGGCAATAGTCCTAAACCAGAAGTTGATCGGGAATTTGATGATGTGGACAGCTGGCACATAACTCCTTAAACCTTTCCCAATTTTCATATAATATTTTTCCTATAATTTTTCTTATCCCACATATCTCCTTTTTGATATTCGCTGCTCTTGATGCAAAAAAGAACTTCCCCATAAACATTCTTTTCATCTTATTCCATGTTGTTACTGAGCCAAGTAGAAGATAATATAGCCAATCTTTTGCCTTATCTTTCAATAAGAATGGAAAGGCCTTTAGATTAATTTGTTCTTCTATCACCCCTTGTGGCTTCATTTCAGAGCAAACAACATGAAATTCTTTCAGGTGTTTATGCCGATCTTCACCTGCAAGATCATGAAAAATAGCAATAAGTGAATCAAACTAGATTTCAATTCAAAATCTACCTCAACATTTGGAAATTGAATGCATAAAGGTTATTGTTTCAAATTCAGTGTAGCTAACTCTCACAACGTTCTAAGGTTAAGATTTAACATCTTCTATCCGCTTTTTGAAAATTAGAGTCTTCACCAATTGTTATATCTACTTCAACTTTCACATCTGAAGGTGAATGATCGTTTCCTTCCGTATTCTCTTTTCTCAAACGATGTGATGTCGTTTCAATTTCTGGATTATACTACAATTTACCTGTATGAGAAGCAAAAGTCATACAAGACAAAAGGTTAGCAGTAACTGTAAAAATAAAAATGCAAAGAAACTAAGAAACTTAAAATAGCTCCCCGGCAACGACGCCAAATTTTGTTGTCTAAGACCCCAAAATAACTTCGATTCTCCAAACTTTTTTAGTAGTCATGGAACTAGGTCGAATCCCTAGAGAATTGAGCACTAGCTTCTTAATTTCAAGCAATAAAATTAAATGGGGGGTTTTTAATTAAATAAATGATTAATTGAAAATAAGACGAAAACAAATTAAATCAAATGAATTTAAAATTGAGAAAGTCAAGATTACCAAACTCCAATTCAAGGGAAAGATCTCATCTAATTGTAATATTGATTATTGGCCTAAAAAGAATATTTTCACGATTCAAGCAGTTAGTCTGAAACATATTAGGATTGTCAGACCCTAAACTTTTCTTAGAAATTAGAATCTATTGGAGTTTAGTCATGAATATATTTATTTACATGTAATTGCATGTATTAAATAAAAATGTTAGAAATAAGTTAGGGTGTAATAGGCATAAAAGAATAAGAGGAGTAAGTAGGCACTAAATTAAATGTGGAAGGGGAAGATTGGAAGGACTAAAAGTTGTCTTAAATAACTAATAAAAGATATAAGAAAGAAGAAGAGAGACGTGTTGGAGAAGTAAAGAAGAAAAAAAACATAAAAGGAACTAGAAGAAGAGAAGGAGAAAACGAACCAGAAAAAGGAAGAAGGAAAGAAAGAAAAAGGAGAAAGAAGAAGAAGGAAGAGGATTTGGCTGGCTTTTAGGTAACCTTCATCTTTTCTTCTTGCTTTGGTAAAAGAAGGAACTACAAAAAATGAGTTTCATAGACTGATAATGAGGGGAGAAAGGAGAGGACTAAGAAACATATTCTTGATTTTCGTAGATTTTCAAATAGATCCTAGTTATTCTAGCTTAGATAAACCACGAGTAGATTAAGTCAAAGCTCATTTTTTCTTTTGGATATTAAAGCTTTATAGATTTTCTATTTGTATATTAGTTTGAATGAAAGTTTGGTTGTTAAAGGAAACTAAGAAAATCCAAGACAAGAGCAAGAGGAAAGGTAAACTTGAGTTTGGACTTACAATCAATTAGGTGGGTAATATGTTTATAACTATTGTGATAATGGGATGATTTCTTGCTTGCTTACATGCTTAATTGCTTAACTATGAATTGTATTATCATGTTTTTCCTTGAAAGATGTTATCGCATTTGGTATTATTAAAAAAATTAAAAAACATAAGAAGCATGAAACTATGAATATGTGATAAAATGAACTGAGCATCGAAATTGATTGTGTTTAGGCAAGAGAGATACCATTTCGTTCGTCATGTACACGTTGACTTAAAACCTTCTCTCAGCTTCCCACTTATGGTATATGAGCTCTTAAGAATCAGACTCATTTAGTTCATAGTTTTAACTTCGGTTTCTCCATTTCGATCTATGGGATTCTCTCAAACCATTATGTTTTTGCATTTAGTTTTGATTTGTTGAGCATGATATACAATTGAGTGTTAAGTTTTAATGGATGAAAAGACATGATATGATTTATGTGATAACATTTTTAACTATGAGTTCTTTGAGCTAGAATTGTGGATAATTTAATTGCTAGATTATATATACATATATATATAATTGTTGGTAATTTAATTGCTAGATTTTATATATGTATATATGCTTAATTGTGTGTGGTGATAACATTTTTAACTATGAGTTCTTTGAGCTAGAACTGTGGGTAATTTAATTGCTAGATTAATTTTGTGTCGCTCGTTACCAATATAAGCGTATTAGCCACTATGCTTCACAGCTCGCCATATTATTTTCCACTCCTCAGGTGCAGAACGAGCAAATAATTGATCCTTGCAAGCTTTGGAAAACTTCAAGATACATATCTTTTGTAACTAAGTTGGTCAGATTACTTTTGGTAGCTTTATAAGCATATCAAGCATAAGCATTCATATATGTTTTGTTAGTAAGCTATGAATGCAAAAGTTTAAGAATTTCCCTTTTGGACATGTTCAAAACTATATTTTGTGTCTAGTTGTTAGTTACGGTTGGAAATGGACTTGCTATGTCGTTAGTTGGCCTTAGATATATTTAAAATAAATTGTCATGCTGGGGATCACGTATGAACTTTTAGTGTTTGTTAGATTCGGGTATTGGAATATGTAGAAGCTCATAATAAACAAAAGACAAAAAGGGGGAAGCAGCTGCAATACTATCCCTAACCGAAATTTGTTTCCTATTTTTAATGATTAAACTATATTGATGAAAGTCAAATTAGACAAAATTGTCTTCATAAAATTTGTAGGTTATCCTCTTAGCTTTCAAACGGTATAAAGTTTGTAATTTTTTGACATCAAAATTGAGAGATATGATTTTTACAAGTTTGAGTACACTCACAGGAGTGCAATATCATGCATTAGCACAATTGTGCATTGGCCCTTCACTCACGAGAGTGCACAATCATAAATAAGCATGTTTGTGCACTAGCCCTTCATTTATGGAAGTTTGCATGATTGTGCTCGTGCGCGATTGTGACAAACTTAAGCACTGTTGTGACTTAACTTCTCTGACATTGCTACAGTTGTGACTTCTTTTTTATTATTATTAAAGTCACCCAAGCCTTGCATATTGTAGCCATGAATTAAGTACTGAGACTTAGATCTAACATGTTTAGTATCAAAGCATAGGTTTTAAGGATTCTTAGGCTTAGAATATGTTGTGATATGAATTATTATGATGTGTGATTAATTGTTTGCATTGTTGATTTGATTGATTGCATTAAGTGACATGCATACATGTAGAAAATAAGATTAAAATGAAAAGTAAGCTAAATGTTAATGTGTAAATTGGAGTAAAATGCCACCTTGTAAAAGAACACAAGTAGTTTTACAAGGATCTACTGCACCTGATTCTCTACCAAGAGAGAAAATTGATGAGTCGAGAGCCCCAGCAACTGTTGAGGCGACTGTAGGGCAAGATAGTGAGCCCTTTCGACTACAAATGCATGAGTCACCTCTTCCTTAAGAGCAAGTGCCCAATCCTTTGGATCCTAGACTGTTCCAAGCCTTCACTTAGACTTTTGTCCAAGCTACAGGTCAGATGCCACAAACTTCTACCCCAGCCCCAACTAAGAAAGGGAAGCAATTTGATAAACTAAGGAAGTATGGGATAGTGGATTTTTATAGGACAACTGATCCAAAAGCAGCTGAAACATAGTTGAGGAAGACAGAAAGAATATTGGAACAAATAGTCTATGAGGGTGATGAAAAGGTTGTATATGTGGCAAGCTTGCTATAGGGAGATGCCCTGCATTAGTGGAAAAGTGTATAAGGGACTCAAATAAAACCACCAGTGCTGACATGGAAGGACTTCCTAGCTACTTATAAGAATTAATATTTGTCGGAGGTGTATAGCCAGTAGAAGTAAAGGGAGTTTCTGAGTCTCACCCAGAGGGAGATGACAGTGAGTGAATATGAGCATAAATTCATGCAAACATCCCGATATGCAGTTAAGATGATGATGAGTGAAGTGGTTAAGTGTCATAGGTTTGAAGCAGGATTGCATTTAGCCATAAGAGGAAAAAGTGGTGACACAAAATTTCTGTGACTTCCAACAGCTAGTAGAAGCTGCGTTAAGTATTAAGAATGTGGAGAATATAAAGAGCGCAATAAGTAGAAAGAGGAAAGGAAGAGAAATTTTTAGAAGGGGAGGTAGTGCTCCAATGTCAAAGGGGATTGCCAGGACTTTCCCCATACAGTCTAAGGTTAGGAGCAGTATTACAAGCAGGACCAAACAAAGGAGAACTATTTCTCATCAAGCCTCAACTGTTAGAGGCAATAGAAAGGGAGAGGGGGAAAAGCCATCTATTCCCAAATCTGACCATTGTGGTAAATTCTATAAAGGGGAGTGCTATAGGCTGATTGGAGTTTGTTTTAATTGTGGAGAAAAAGGGCACATGGCTAAAGAGTGCTTACAGTATGCAAAAAGAGAGAGAACTCAAATGCAAGCTCCAAAAAAGGTTGAGACTGTAGGAGTCGAGTCTGTAACTGAAGTGGGTGATTCTAGTACAACCAAAAAAGTGAATCTTCTAGGTAAACCGAGGGGTCAAGCACCAACTAGGGTATTTGCAATGATGAGCGAGGAAGCAGAAGCAGCTCTAGAGGTTGTGACTGGTATGGTTAAATTGTTTAATGATGATATTATTGTTTTAGTTGATCTGGGTTCTACCCACTCATTTATTTCATCAAGTATGATTATGAATAGTAGAAATTTGAGTCCATTAGATAGTCCTTTGATGGTTAGTACCCTAATTGACCACTATTTCATTATTAGTCATGTTTATCAAGAGTGTGAAATATACATTGGTGGAGTAAAATTAGTGGTGGATTTAATGCCACTGAAGATGGAGGGGGTAGATGTGATTTTGGGCATAGATACTTTAGAGAAATATAGTGCCAATTTGAATTACAAATAGAAGACGTAGAGTTTGAGTTGGACAAAGGTGAAAAGGTGGTGTTTGTGGGAGACAAGAAAGCAAGCCCACCTAGAATTATTTCAGCTCTAACAGCAAAGAAAATGATGAGGAAAGGATGTGAAGCATTCTTGGCATATGTGGTAGACACGAAGGTAGATGGACAAAAATTAGAAGATATTCCTATGGTTATGGAATTTCTAGATGTCTTTCCTGAGGTATTACCAAGATTACACCACCTAGAGAGATTAAGTTTACCA
Organism: Erythroxylum suave; assembly: GCA_027563595.1. Taxonomy (NCBI): domain Eukaryota; kingdom Viridiplantae; phylum Streptophyta; class Magnoliopsida; order Malpighiales; family Erythroxylaceae; genus Erythroxylum; species Erythroxylum suave. Next base: position 16,623,616 of record JAOSBN010000007.1, on the reverse strand, counting down.
TAGAGCTTCTTCCAGGAATTGCACCAATATCAATTCCACCTTATAGAATGGTTCTAGCATAATTGAAGGAGCTTAAAGAGCAGTTAGAAGAGAAGTTGGAGAAAGGTTACAATAGGATTAGCTCTTCTCTATGGGGAGCTACAGTTCTTTTTGTAAAAAAGAAAGATGGATCCTTGAGGATGTGTGTGGACTACAGGAAGCTCAATCATGTCACCATCAAGAATAGGTAGATGATTTGTTTAACCAATTGCAAGGGACAAAAGTCTTCTCTAAGATAGCCTTGAGATCTGGTTACCACCAATTGAGAATAAAGGAGTCTGATGTGTCAAAGACTACTTTCATAACACGATATGGGAATTTTAAGTTCTTAGTTATTCCCTTTGGATTAACTAATGCCCCCTGTAGCCTTCATGGACTTAATGCATCGAGTCTTCAAACCTTTCTTAGACTAATTTATCATATTCTTTATTGATGATATATTGGTTTATTCCAAGAGCGATAAGAGCATTTAAGGATTGCTTTTGAGACATTAAGGAAGAAAGAGTTGTATGCAAAATTTAATAAATGTCAATTTTGGCTAAATAAAGTGGTGTTTCTTAGGCATTTAATTTCAAAATAAAGAGTACAAGTGGATCCAAGGAAAATAGAAGCTATAGTTAAAAGGGAAGAACCTAAGAATGTAGCAGAAGTGAGGAATTTCTTGGTTTTAGCTGGTTATTACAGAAGATTTGTATAAGGTTTTTCTATGATAGCAACCCTGCTCACCAAATTGATAAGCAAGAGTCATAAGTTTATATAGACAGAAGAATGTCAGAAGAGCTTTGAGAAATTGAAGAACAGACTCACAATTGTACCAATTCTGATCTTACCTTCTGGTAGTCATAGATACATAGTATATAGTGATGCCTTAAGGAAAAATTTGGGTTGTGTATTGATGTAAGAAGATAAAGTGATTGCCTACGCTTTTAGGCAATTAAAACCTTATAAGATGAATTATCCCACTCATGACTTAGAGCTAGCTGCCATAATTTTTGCATTAAAAATATAGAGAGACATTACTTAAAGGAGTCACCACCAAAATATTTACAGATCACAAAAGTCTCAAATATTTGTTGAGCTAAAAAGAGTTAAATTTGAGGCAAATAAGGTGGTTAAAACTACTTAAGGATTATGACTTGATATAGACTACCACCCCAGGAAAGCTAACATAGTAGCGGATGCACTAAGTAGAAAATCTACTATGGCAGATGTGGAGACAGTATACCTTTCTTTGTTGAAGGAATTAGACAAACTTAAGGTAACATTGAGACAAGCCAAATCTGGTTGTATATTGGCAAATTTTAGAATAAGGCCAATATTGAACGAGAAGATTAAGGAATTGTAGGAGCAAGATGAGTACTTAAAAAGCTCAAAAAAGAAATTAAAAATGGTAAGCCCTCTGAAATAGCGATAAGAGAAGATGGATTGATGGTGGTAGGTAATAGATTATGTATTTTAGACTTACAAGAGTTTAAGCATGAAATTCTTGATAAGGCACTTAATGCTCCATATGTAATGCACCCAGGGAGTACAAAAATGTATAGAGATTTAAAATAGCACTTTTGGTGGAGAGGAGTGAAGAAAGATGTTGCACAATATGTTAGAAAATACTTGGTGGGCCAACAAGTTAAATCAGAACATTAAGCACCTACCGACAAGCTTAATCCTTTGTCTATTCCTGAATGGAAGTGGGAGAAGAATAAAATAGATTTCTTGATGGGATTACCAAAGACCAATAGGAAGCATGACGCAATATGGGTGATTTTTGATAGGCTAACCAAGTCAGAACATTTTCTGCCAATCAAACAAATCGATTCTTTAAATACCTTGACCAAGAAATACATAGATGAAATAATCAGACTTTATGGGATTCCGAGTTCTATAGTCTCAAATAGAGATCCCAACTTTACCTCCAGATTTGCGTGAGGCTTTAGGAACCAAGTTGCATTTTAGAACAACTTTCCATCCATAGACTGGTGGCCAATCATAGAGGACAATAAGGACATTGAAGGTAATGTTAAGAGCTTGTGTTATGGATTTCAAAGGCTCATAAAATGATCATCTAACTTTAATTGAGTTTGTTTACAATAATTCCTACCACTCAGGAATTCAAATGGCACTTTATGAAGCTTTGTATAGTAGGAGGTGCAAAACTCCTATTTGATGGGACGAGGAAGGTGAAAGGAGACTTCTAGGAACTAAATTAATACAAGCTATAGTAGTCAAGATTAATTTGGCGAAGCGGAGACCCAAGGAGACTCAAGATAAGATGAAGAGTTATACTGACACACATAGAAAGGGGATGGAATATGAAGTTGGAGACAAAGTATTTCTTAGAGCCTCTCCACGAAAAGGAGTCTTAAGATTTGGTAAAAAGGGTAAGGTTCGTCCTAGATATATAGGACTTTATAAGATTATTAAGAGGATTAGGCCTCTAGCCTACAAGTTAACCATGCCACTAGAGTTATCCAAGATTCACAATATCTTCCATGTATCAATGTTGAGGACATATAGATCATAACCTTCACACATAGTCAAACTTTCAGAGATTCAATTAAGGGAGGATTTGACTTATGAAGAACAACCAGTAGAGATTATGGATTCAAAAGAAAAGGTCATAAGAAACAAGACTGTGAAGCTAATTAAAGTCTTATAGAAGAACCAATCAAGAGAAGAAGCAACATACGAACCTTTAAAAGCCATCAAGGACAAGTATCCACACCTAATTGTGGACTCAGGTAAGAATTTTGAGGACAAAATTCTTTAAGAGAAGGAGAAATGTTGGACCCCAAACTTTTTCTTAGAAATTAGAATTTATTAAATTAGAATCTATTGGAGTTTATTCATGCATATATTTATTTACATGTGTTTACATATATTAAATAGAAATGTTAGATTTAAATTAGGGTGTGGTAAGCATAAGAGAATAAGAGGAGTAAGTAGGCATAAAATTAAATGTGGAAGGGTAAGCTTGGAAGGATTAAAAGTTATGTTAAATAACTAAGAAAAGAAATGAGAAAGATGAAGAGAAATGTGTTAGAGAAGTAAGGAAGGTAGAAAGAAAAACATTGAAGGAACTAGAAGAAGAGAAGGAGAAAATGAACCAGAAAAAGGAAAAAGAAAGGAAAGAAAAAGGAGAAAGAAGAAGGAAGAGGATTCAGTTGAGTTTTAGGTAACCTTTATCTTTTCTTCTTGCTTTGGTAGAAGAAGGAACTAGAGGAAATGAGTTTTAAGGGCTGCAAATGAAGGGAGAAAGGAGAGGACCAAGAAACCTATTTTTTATTTTCATAGATTTTCAACCAGATCTTAGTTATTCTAGCTTAGATAAACCATAATTAGGTTAAGTTTAAGCTCTTTTTTTATTTTGGATATTAAAGCTTTATGGATTTTCTATTTGTATATTAGTTTGAATGAAAGTTTGGTTGTTGAAGGAAACCAAGAAAATCTAAGGCAAGAGCAAGAGGAAAGGCAAACTTGAGTTTGAACTTACAATCAATTAGGTGGGTAATATGTTTATAGTTATTGTGATGATCGATTGATTTCTTGCTTACTTACATGCTTAATTGCTTGACTATGAATTGTTATGATTATTGAAAATGCTTTATGATTTATTATCATGTTATGCCTTAAAAGATGTTATGAAATTTTGTATTACTAAAAAAAGGAAAAAGCATAAGAAGCATGAAACTATGAGTATGTGATAAAATGAAATGAGAATCGAAATTGATTGTGTTTGGGTAAGAGAGATATCATTTTGTTCGTCACGTGCACGATGACTTAAACCCTTCTTGCGGTTGCCCGCTTGTGGCATATGAGCTCCTAAGAATCGGACTCATTTAGTTCATGGAGTAAACTTCGGTTTCTCCATTTCGATCCATGGGATTCTCTCAAGCCATTATGTTTGTGCATTTCATTTTTATTTGTTGAGCATGATATACAATTGAGTGTTATGTTTTGATGGATGAAAATACATTATATGATTTATGTGATAACATTTTTAACTATAAGTTCTTTAAGCCAAAACTGTGGGTAATTTAATTGCTACATTAAAATTTTATATACATATATATACATATATATATATATATATATATATATGTATGTATGTATGTATGTATATGTATATATATATATATGTATGTATGTATGTATATGTATATGTATATATATTCTTGGTTGTGTGTGGCTCGTTACCAATAGCTATAAGCATATTAAGCACTGAGCTTCATAGTTAACCCTATTATTTTCCCCTCCTCAGGTGCAGAACGAGCAAATAACTGATCTTTGCAAGCTTTGACAAACTCCAAGATATATATCTTTTGTAACTAAGTTAGTTCGATTACTTTTGGTAGCTTTATAAGCACATCGAGCATAAGCATTTATATATGTTTTGTGTTATGCCACTGATGTGGCCTTTGATATGTAATTAAAGCTATCTGCAAACTCTATTCTGATTAAGTCATGAATGCAAGAGTTGAAGAATTTCCCTTTTGCACATGCTTAAAACAATCTTTTGCGTTGGGTTGTTAATCGCAGTTGGAAATGGAATTGTTATGTTGTTAAATGGCGTTAAATATATTTAAAATAAATTATTATACTGGGGGTCATGTTGGCCCCGGGTCTCCGTTCCTATTTGATGGCGACAAGGCACCAAAAATTAGGGTACTTTTAAAATAAAAATAATCATAAATAAAATTAATATCAAAATAAAAAGAATTAAATTCCTTGGTGGGAGCAGAATAAATACATAAACAATTTAATCAAAATAGTCTAGAATCACTTGGACATGAATCTAAATTAAAAGAAATCATAAATTAATATAAAAATAATAATAAAATCTATAAATAATTTACTAAATAATTATATAATTAAATAAAATTCATTGAAGGAGTAAGAACAATTACCCAATGATTCGAGCCTTTTCGTTCTTACCCTTAGAGGCCAAATCAAAAATATTTTTTTCCAAGGATCGCAGTATAGAATGCAACCTCAGGTCGTTTCGCTTAATCAAAACCAAATTAATGGAACTAAGTTAGCCTATATGTCATGATATGCAAACAAAATTAGCAAGGAAGAGGGGGTTTTCAATCTTTGGAAACTTGGACTAAAACAAGCGAATTGTAAGAAAATGTAATAAAAAGTGTTTTTGGATTTTTGGATTTTTGGGAATGGAAAAGCGATAAAATGAAAACAACGATCAAGTGATAATAATATCCTCTTGAAAACGAGCTTCGGCTATCATTGCTCGAAACGAATTTTAACGGCAGTGAATCATTAAGTTTCAAATGGTAAACCTTAAAGAACTCTTTAAGTCCAATGTTTCAATTAATGAACTCCATTTATTAAAACCTTGTTGAATGATTTTAGTGTGTGCAATGGGTGAGCTAATGCAATAAGTCATTTGGGATCTAGACTCATCTCAATACCAAACACAACTAGGCAGATAAAAGAGAATTAACCAAATCACAAATAAACATATATGAGACTTCATATATTCAAGCTCAAAATTCTACATCAACAAATCCCAACAACACATTAAATATCCAATACTTGATTAAACTCTAATCAAGAACATTCAACTACAAATTACAAATCCTAAACCTAGGAGTTCATAATAATGTAGCTGAACATGGGATGAATTACTCCCCTTTGAAGCTTATTGAACTCTAGACATTGCTACATTTTTCAAGAGGAAAGAGGTGCCTAGTCAAGCATTAGTCCAGGAGGAATCTCAATCGGGAACCCACTGGAAGCATCCATAATAGCAGCTGTCGGTGGAGAAGTCGACGGTGAAGTGGAGAGGAGAGGGTAATGATAGTGTCCGAAGGTATTTTTGAGGGTGAGAAACTGTAGAGAGAGTCAGAGTGTGTTTTTTCAATAGTGGTGCTAGCTCTCTTTTAACCTAAAATGGTAGGTCTTTAAAGAAAATGAGTTATAGATCGGGTTGCACAGTGGGTATATTTCCGGAAATGATTCGGGTATTCGAAGGTTCATCGCGGTGGCAGATAAGTTCGCCGCGGCAAACTTTTCCCGTAGAGTTTTCTGCTTTGTTGGCCCCTGTCGCCACGGCGACAGAATAAATCTTCGCCGCAGTTAACTTTTCCTAAAAGTTTTTGCTTGGAACTCTTCATTCTTCACCACGGCGACACATCCTCTTCGCTGTGGCGAACTTCCTGTTGCAACTGTTGACTTGTTGACTTGAATTCAACTCTTTCCCTTCTTTGAGTCTACATCTTCTTCTTGAGTCTCCTATAATGAAAAAATAGCAGTTTGAAGTATCAATTGTTCTCAGAAAATTAATTAGTACAATTAACACTCATTTTTGGCAAATTTTACTCTCAAATTACATAAAATAAAGGTAGACACTCAAAAGTCAAATTAAGCATAAATTCTAGAAATAAGAGCCAAAAAGTGTAGTAAAGTTCATGAAAATGTCACCAATTTCCCCCACACTTAGACCTTTGTACTCCTGCCCAAAGTTTATAAGAGTCAAAGAGACTCTAGTGCAAAAGAAAATCCTGATCATTCTTAAAATGAGAGTAGGAAATTGGGAAAAATCACTTCCTCAAAAATCAATCAAAGCAGCTGAAAGAGTGCCAAGAAAATAAACACCATAAGAATTTAATCCAAAAGATTGAGCAAAAGAGATCTCACTTAAGGCAAGGTGTTTGCTCTCATCTCACTTGTTTTTGGGATGATTTCACTCTAAATCTGCTTAGTCCATTCTCTACCATAAGCTTGTGATAATTCTACGTCTCCACTACAAGAACTACAATTTTGAAAATCATGAGGGCTTTTCAAGGTTGTAATGCATGGAACGCTAGATGAAATGGATGGAATGGACAAAAGAAGAAAGAAAAATATGACTACATGCACCTTAAGTACAAAATAGATGTCAATTATAAGACAATATTTACACAAAGGATAATATAATCTATATATATATATATATATATATATATATATTTGTTTTTTTAGACAGAATATTTTGTTTTGAAATATATACCTTTCTTTTCTTTGCTTTTGCTCTTTTTTATGACATAATATTTTTTTTTGATTTGTTTTTCAATTGCTTGAGATAACTAGGAGAGAATGAGATAAATATTGACACCATAAGAAAATGTGTGGATGTACTCAAAAATATGGCTCAAGGGGCTAGCAATGGATAAATGTTTATGGGGTTTGTGTTTGGGTTAATAAGGTTTTGAAAGAATGCCTCTATTATGTTAACAAAATTCTAGTTCATCAAGCTTTGATTAAGAATTAAGACAAGTTCTAGAGAGATGAAATTAAGCAGATACACACAATAATGAAAGAATTTAGGCCCGAATATCCTTCCAACAAGGGTTCTGTCTCAATGAACAATCTCAAAAATTAAAAACATATAGTGCTACTCTGTCGACATACCCTCACTTGTTTTATGTTGAAAACATTGAAAATGAAATTAGCCAAAACCGACTATCATTTGAAGGATAGAAGGTATTTTCAAAAACATCGGGACTGTTTTGAAACTTATAAAATCATACAGGAGTAACAAGAATCTAATTAGGGAGAACCGTCGAACGAGAGAATGTCACCACGGCGAACTAGTCAGCATGCACATGTTGCCGCAGCGAAGAAATAATTCACCGCGACCAAAAGATTCAATTTTGCACGTTGCCGCGGCGAAGACTCAAACCCCAAGTTTTTAAAATTTGACATTATACATGATTGACAACAAAAATTACAAATTGTCACCTCCCCCACATTTAAACATCATATTGTCCCCAATATTGGAAAAATTAAAGCACGGATATGCAAGCAACACATCGAAATTGCAAAGAGAAATATATCTATATATATAATTGCAGTGAACAAGTTTGGACATTACAAAAGTAAACTGAACATCTGAAAACTAAAACTACTCCATCGAGTGATCATCCCCAACGTCAGAAGGAGCTGCTCCTGATGGGCCAGCACCACTAAGCAGGTCAACTTTATCAGAAGGAAGCTAAAAGTGGAGGTGTGCGACGAACAAGGCATCCATCCGCTGACGGTACCGTTGATCTCGATCCTGTTGGGCGATGGCCTGAAGTAGGGTGTCCCGAAGGGCAGCCAAGTCTGCAGAAATGCCATCGACTCGGCTGGCCAGGGTCTGTAAAGTGATAGGATCTAGAGGGGCTGTAGCTGGAGGACCATCCTCGCTGGGCACTGCAGTGGCATTGTAGGTAACAACATCAGGAGGTGTGGTGGAAGCAGGAGGAGGCTGGATGTTTGAGGCAGGCATAACCAAATAGGGGAGCCAGGTCAAAATAGCTACCATTATTGAATTTCGGGACATTGTGGGCCCAGAATATGTTGGTGATGAAGTGGGGGGAAGTGATGGCGTTGGTGAGTTTGGTTGTGGTGATGGATTCATGGAGGGCGGAAACAATGGCATTAGCTATGTTGATTGGGCGACCAGCCATCAGAAAATACAGGTACAAGGATTGCTATTTCGTTACATAAGCTAGATGGGAGGTCAAGATGATGTTGTTACTAACTAAGTGGAGCCAAGGACGAGCTTCGAGTCTGAGATCAGAATGTTTAAGGTAACGTTGATAAATCCTTGGTTGATGCCAGACGACGCCCTCAGGACAGAGGGTAAGAATAATATCGTGCCATGGATAATTGTGGATCAACTGGTCATAGTGGCAGCGGAGAATAGGAGGGAGGTTATAGTGCTCATGTATGCTTGCTGTGGTGAATGCAATGGCGGCTTTTACGCCGCGGAAATTTAGTTCTAGGGTGTTGTGGTGTCGGGCATAAGTGAAAAAATGGCGAACGAATTTATCATTGCCCTGAGCCCTTTTTCGGGCTAATCCTATAAACTGAGAGTTTACTAATTGATGAACAAAAGGATTATGGTGTGGAGTTAACGGAAAGGAGCACTCTTTAATGAATGGCCTAGTGTCTATCTTGTCAGCTAGGTCGGAAAAATCAGAATTAGCGCTATGGGAAGGAGCAGAATTGCTAGATGAACTAGATGAGACGGTGGGAGAATGACGAGTAGCGTTTTTAGTTCAAGGCATGTTCCTATAGAAAACAAACACAGAAAAATAAACAAAATTGATTGAAAGTGAAAATGAAGTTCGCCGAGGTGACACATTCTACACTTACCATACCGCAGCGAAAGAACAGTCCTTCACCGTGGCGAAAGCTATAGCCTTCGACACCACGGGGAAAGAGAAGTTCTTCGCTACAACAAACATGTCCTAACTAAACAAAAACAAAGGGGTAAAACGCAAACAAAGATGAGATACTTACGGAGGAGACAGAGAGATGCGCAAATATGAAGGATGAATGAGAAATGAACTGATGAGAACGAAGGAAGAAGTGATTTAGTGAAGGAGAGTTTGGATTGCCGTGGCGAAGTAGAGGGAAGTACAAAAATGAGGAAGGGGACGGAGGGTTAATAAAGAAATGGAGAGGAAATTACAAAGAAGGACAGAGGGAAGATGGAATAACAGAAGTAAAAAGAAGGGTAGAAATGTAATTTCACTCAATATTTTTGCATAGATTGATCCTTCACCGCGTTGAAGATTCCCTGGAGTGAGCTCGCCGTCGTGAAAAAGTTTAAGTCATGCCGCGGCGAATATTTCTGCAGTGAGCTCGCTATGGCTTATGCTGCTTTTGTCGCCATGGCGAAGTTTTCCCAAAAGAAAAAGGAAAGAGTAACAATATGTTCAGCTCATTTGTAAATTCCAAAAACATTTGGAAACCAAATGCAATTTATCTATTTACACCAACTTTCCTCAAGCATATAAGATAGGTCATGCATTAAACTAAGGCACCTTGAACATAAAAGAGAAGATGAACTATTGAATTAAAAATGCATAAACTAAAAATTACACCTAAGTCTTACTGAAGTGGTTTCTTCCCCACACCTATTCAATACACTCAAGCATCCACAATATCATATTCAATCACACAGCAGAAGTAGGCGACAAGTGAAGGAGGAGAAACGACCTGATGCCTAAAGCGGATCCTAGATCTCTTGGTGGACGTTGGGCTGATAGATATGTCGTGGTGAGGCAACTTGTCCACTTCCCACTTCGGTTGCAACGTCCATACTCCTCTGTTTACCTTAAACAATAGCAAACAATCCTTCTTCCAAGGATTCATCAGTGAATGAGTTTAGTTTAGGGTTAGAATAAACGTGCTGGAGTTCAAATTTAAAGCATGCATCATCAATAACAACAACAAGCATGTTGACTCCTAGGAGCCAATAATCCTCGTGGGGTTGTTTCATAGCCTCATACATCTTAAAACTCACCTGTTGATCTCCTACCTCCACGGTGATTGTACCTTCTTTCATGCTAATCATGGTACTAGCAATTCTTAAGAAGGGTCAACCTAGAATCAACTAAGTATCCTACACAACTTCAGAAGACATATCAAGTACATAAAAATTAGCCGGGAAAACTAAACCCTTAACCTGGACCAAAATATCCTCTGTAATGCCTAGAGGATGCCTAATAGACCTATCAACCAATTGGAGAAGTACAGATGTAAACTGAAGGTTCTTGACTCTCAATGATTGATAAACAGATTTAGGCATAACATTAATGACTGCTCCTAGATTTAAAAAGGCTCCCCCTATGGTAACTTTTCCTATAGTGCAAGGGATAGTGAAAGATCCAGGGTCTTGGCATTTTACAGGGATTTGAGGCTTGAATAAGGTAGACACATTTAAGCTTACTTAGACTCTCTTATATGGCCTAAACTTCCTCTTATTGGTACACAAGTCTTTTAGATACTTGGCATAAGCAGGAACGTTTCACAAGATCAAGCAAAGGAATATTGACTTCAACTTTACTAAACAAGTCAATGATATCTTTCTCATGCTTAATGTCAGTCATTCATTTGCTCATCAAATATGAATTAGGAAAAGGAAGGTCTTTAAGGCTTACCTCCTTACTATCGGCTTTACTGGCTCCATGCTTGTCTGACTCATCTTGCTTCCTTGCTGTGTCTTGTTCATTGTTGCTCTCAAAACTTGTTCCCTTGTCATTTAAAGTTGTGGACTTCTTTCTAGCCAATAATGCTTGCTCTTTTGCGCTTTCAAAATTCTTCTTCTTTTCTGGCGTGGAAGGCAACTCATCATATTCAATCTCTGCTTTAACTACTTCCTCATCTGATTCTCAGAATTTCACTTACTTCCCACTTCGAAGAGCTATTGCGTTTAAACTTTTCGGGTTGATAACGGTGTTTGAAGGAATAGCTCCACTACTTCTCGCCTGACTCTCATTCATGTTATTGGACAATTGGGGCATAAAGGAGTTGATATTTTCAGCCTTTGTTTCCCATTGCCCCATTCTCTTCTCTAAAGCATTGAACCGAGTAGCATTCTTTGATAAGTCTTGCTGAATTAAAGAAGCTATGGCATTGAACTGATTATTATTAGAAGTCCTTTCCTCCTTCATCAAAGTCATCATGTTGTGCAGTAGTTGGTTGGTGTCCTCCTTGGGTGGGATGGTTAAGGCTTGCTGTTGGTTAGGGAATTGGTTAGTCGAAGTACCAGCTCCTCCCACTTGTTGGAATCTATTTGGTGCCCTTCCCTCTTCATTTCTCCAACTGAACCTAGGGTTTGCCTTCCATCCCTCATTATAGGTGTTGGAGTAAGGATCCCATTTTTGATTTGTCCACCCCAGATACACTGCAAACACCTCTTCATATTATCCGAGACAAACACTGGATATGTTCATTACCGACCCACAAGTGTCACAACTGGCTGCAGTGAGATCCATAGAAGATATCGGGCGATGCACATTCAAATTCTTTAGTTCTACAGTGATGAAGGATAATTGTGAGATCACTCTACTTTCCAAAGAGTCAACTTTTGACTCCAAACTCTCCATTCTTTTGGATTAGGCTGTTGTGGCACCCAACTCATGCACTCCTCTGATCTTCCTAACACTGTACTGTTGATGATTCAAAGCCATCTTCTTGATTAAATCCCAGGCTTCTTTAGCTGTAAGATCAATCAAAGAACCTCCCAAGGCTGCATTCAACATACCCTTATCTTGACTTTTCAACCCATCATAAAAATACCACACCAACTACTCATCAGGTATCTGGTGATGGGGGCATCTGGACAATAGATCTTGGAAGCGGTTCCAAAAATTGTAAAGGGATTCATCATAATCCTATCATGCTGAATAGATTTCCTTCCTCATCAATGAAGTTCTGGAGGGCAGAAAATATTTTTTCAAGAATGCTTTCCTCAAATTTACCTAACTATGGTAAGCATTTACCATATATCTCAGAAGACTCTTATACCACTACCTGGCTTTTCCTTCCACTGATAAGTGAAAAACCTTCCACAGTACTTGATCAAGTGAGGCTCCCACCAGTTTCATACTCTGACAAATCATGGACAATGATTGCAAATGCATATAGAGATCCTCTCCTGTCAATCCATGAAATGTAGGAAGAGAGTTAATGAGTAATACTTTAACTTCAAAATTAACATCAAAATTAGGACGAGCAGCAATAAATGGATCATAATTAACATCAGAAGTAGTGGCTTCCCTAATGGTTCTCCTGTTGATTTCCGTTATTCTCTGCAACCTTTCATGTTCCTCGTTACCTCCATTATTATCATTTCTAGGTTGGTTAACATGAAAGTTAGGGTTTTGAAGAAAAGTTGGGTTCTCAGCCATGATCACTCTATCTATCGACTCATTCTCACTTCTTAGCCTACTAGACTCTTTTTCTCTTCTTTCCTTCCTAATCTTTCACAAACGTCTCTCAATTTCAGGATAAAAAGGTAAAAGTTTGACTTTCTTGGGCATGCACAGAAATAATTCAAATGGAACTAAAATGAAATAAAAAGTAGCAAAAATTTCTTGTAAGCACATAAAGTCAAATAAAAAGGAGAAATGTGAAGGATGCAAGTGTGTTGTGTGTGAAAGTGTGTGTAACAGTAAAGTGTGCAAGTAACGTATAGATGTATGAAAAATCAACAAAGAAATGTTCAAAACTATGTTGTGTAAAATTCCTAAGTATGTAGCATGAAAAAAGTTTAGTATGAAAGAAAGTGTAATCTTATACTATCGACAAATATGACTCTAAACTATCTAAGATGCAATCTAAACTAAGGTTCCTCACCTCACTTAGCAGCAAGGAAAATGACAACAGCTAACCTAAAGAACCAATTACTTGGCTCCCCGACAGTAGTGCCATTTTAACTCGAGCCTTTTCGTTCTTACCCTTAGAGGCCAAATAAAAAATATTTGTTCCAAGGATTGCAGTATAGAATGCAACCTCGGGTCGTTTCGCTTAATCGAAACCAAATTAATGGAACTAAGTTAGCTTATATGTCATGATATATAAACAAAATTAGCAAGGAAGAGTGGGTTTTCAATCTTTGGAAACTTGGACTAAAACAAGCGAATTGTAAGAAAATGTAATAAAAAGTGTTTTTAGATTTTTAGGAATGGATAAAATGAAAACAACGATCAAGTGATAACAGTATCCTCTTGAAAACGAGCTTCTGCTATCATTGCTCGAAACGAATTTTAATAGGAGTGAATCACTAAGTTTCAAATGGTAAACCTTAAAGAAATGCAATGGGTGAGCTAATGCAATAAGTCATTTGGGATCTAGACTCATCTCAATACCAAACATAACTAGGAAGATAAAAGAAAATCAACCAAATCACAAATAAACATATATGAGACTTCATATATTCAAGTTCAAAATTCTACAACGACAAATCCCAAAATCACATTAAATATCCAATACTTGCTTAAACTCTAATCAAGAACATTCAACTATAAATTACAAATCCTAAACCTAGGAGTTCATAATAATGTAGCTGAACATGGGATGAATTACTCCCCTTTGAAGCCAATCGAACTCTAGTCTTTGCTACATCTTTCAAGAGGAAAGAGGTGCCTAGCCAAGTATTACTCCAGGAGGAATCTCAATCGGGAACCCACTGGAAGCATCCTTGGTAGCAGCTGTCAGTGGAGAAGTCGGCGGTGAAGTGGAGAGGAGAGGGTAATGATAGTATCCGAAGGTATTTTTGAGAGTGAGAAAGTGTAGAGAGAGTCAGAGTGTGTTTTTTCAATAGTGGTGCCAGCTCTCTTTTAACATAAAATGGTAGGTTTTTAAAGAAAATAAGTTATGTATCGAGTTACATAGTGGCTATCTTTCCGAAATGGTTCAGGTATTCAAAGGTTAGCCGCGGCGAACTTTTCCCGAAGGTTTTTCTGCTTTGTTGGCCCCTTTAGTCGCGGCGACAGAATAAATCTTCATCGCAGCTAGCTTTTCCCGAAAGTTTTTTCTTGGAACTCTTCATTCTTCGCCACGGCGACACATCCTCTTCGCCGCGACGAACTTCCTGTTGCAACTATTGACTTGTTGACTTTAATTCAGCTCTTTCCATTCTTTGAGTCTACATCTTCTTCTTGAGTCTCCTACAATGAACAAATAGTAGTTTGAAGTATTAATTGTTCTCAAAAAATTAACTAGTACAATTAACACTCGTTTTTTACAAATTTTACTCTCAAATTACATAAAATAAAGGTAGACACTCAAGATTCAAATCAAGCATAAAATCTAGAAATAAGAGCCAAAAAGTGTAGTAAAGGTCATGAAAATGTCGTCAATTTATATAATAAACATGGGCTCAATCACCCAACAATTTAAATAAATTAACATAGAATAAAATGAACATGAAAATAAGTTGAATTGGGCATTAAAACAAATAATCTGCAAATGAATTCTCACCCCCGTGAGAAATACAAGCAAAAGTCATAGGCATCAGAAAAATCGTGACTGATACTGAAAAAGGGGAGTTGCGACGAATGGTGCTTGTGTACAGTCACGACGAATGGTGCTTGTTCAAGGTTCGTCATGATTGTGCACACGCACACCCATTTAAAAACTTCATAACTTTCAATCTAGAAGTCCAAATTTTCAAACTTTATATCATTGGAAAGCTAAGAGAAAAATCTACAACTTTCATGAAGACAATTTCATCAAATTTTTCCTAGATCAATATAGTTTATTCATTGAAGTTTCAGAACACATTTTCATTCCTTTATTCTCTTTTTTTCTCTCTACTGTCAATACTTCTATAAAATTTTCAAAGACCTGAAAACCAACAATACAAACCATACATACAAAACTCCATTTTTAAACAATTTACTAAAAGGAAACCTATCAAAAGATCATCACACACCCAATAAACTCATTCCCAGACATAATGTCAACTAAACAAAAAAGAAAATTCTACACGCACACACACACACAATATATATATATATATATATATATATAATCTTTATCTTTGCAACTTTCATTGTAAATTTTCAATAAAACAAAGTTGGTACACATCTTTATACTTCATATCAAAAGCCACATCAATAGCATAATAAAAAAATTACAATCTTGAATGCTCATGCATGATATGCTTATAAATACCAAAAGATTCTAAACTAACTAATTACAAAAGTTTGAAATATTGGAGTTGCCAAACTTTGCAAGGGCTCAATAATGATCTACTTTCTCTTCACCTGAGAAGTGGAAATTGATGGGAGCTGGGAAGCTCAGTGGCTAATATGCTTATAGCCATTGATAACAAACCATAATCACATCAAGCACACACACACACTCACACATATATATATACAATACAATATACATACATACATTAAAGTGTATATATATATATATACACACTTTAATGTATGTATGTATGTATGTATGTATGTATGTATGTATGTATGTATGTATGTATGTATGTATGTATGTATGTATGTA
>JAOSBN010000007.1:16554301-16567961 GCA_027563595.1 Erythroxylum suave | reverse complement strand
GCAATTGCATTACTAAGCTCTCACTAAACATCCATATTTCCTATTTTACCCTTCCTGTCGAGGGTGGGATGTTACATTAGTTGTCGAACATGTTTTCACGTTTTAAAGGATGAATTATCCAAACTCAACTCCAAAATAAATTAGTGTATCTACCTTGGCTCACCATGAGATGAAATTTGGTATCGATTGTGGGATCCAATAAACAAGATTGTTAGAAGTAAAGATGTTATGTTCTTCGAGGATTAGAAAATTGAAGATTTTGAGCAGTTAAAGAAGCGTAAGCCCAATGCCAACAACAATGATTCATCTCCTATAATACATGATTAACTTAGAAGACAAATTGGGGAGACAAGCAGTAATGAAGCCAACGATTTGTCTGATTACAATAGGTCTTCAATTGAGGAGTCGTAAATGGAGGACTCAATAAGAAAAAATAATAAAGAGCCTGTTGAATTGTTGAGCCAAAACTTGTGGAACAACTTCGTCCGTGGAGATCAACTCAAGAAGGATGACTTTTTATTAGATATCTTTCAAATGATTATGCACTCACCATTGAGGGGCGCTCTTAAAGTTACAAAGAGGCAATGTTTGATGTTAGCAAAGATGAATGGTTGAAACCCATGTAAGAAGACATAAAATCTTTGTTTGAGAACCATACTTACGATTTAGTGAAGCTACCCAAATGGAGACAACCTTTGCCAAATAAATAGGTCTACAAGCTGAAAATTAATGAGAATAGTCTACAATTGAGGTACAAGGACAATATCATTTTGAAAGATTGTAACCAAAAAAAGAATGTTGACTTTGAAGAAATCTTCTCTCTCATGGTCAATATGTCATCTATCTGAGTAGTTCTAGGTTTAGCCATTAGCCTAGTTTTAGAAATTGAAAAGTTCAATGTGAAGACAATATTCCTACATTAATACCTAGAAGAAGTATATACATATATATACAACTCAAGAGTTTTACAATTTTAGGTAAAGAACACTTAATATGTCAACTCAAAAAGAGCCTTTATGGACTATAACAAATACCAAGTCAATGGTACAAGAAGTTTGACTCTTTCATGGCTCAATACCACTTCAAGAAGACTCGCATTGACCATTTTGTCTTTATGAAGAGGTACGTTGGTGGTGTTTTTATAATACTTCTACTTTATGTTGATGCTATGCTAATTATTGGACATGATAAGAAGAAAATTGTTACCCTTAAGAAGTCTTTGAATAAATACTTCTTCATAAAGGACTTAGGACTAATGAAGCAAATCCTTAGAATGCAGATCACTAGAGATTGCTCTAAAAAGTTATTATGGCTATCTTATGAGTGATACATTAGGAAAGTACTTAAGAGATTCAACATGGACAAAGCCAAACCAGTAAGTTTTCCAATTGGTTGACATTTTAAAATGAGTAAGAAACAAAATCCAACAAGTGATAAAGAAAAATAAGAGATGAAAAAAGTCCCATATTTATTTGCTATTGATAATCTCATATATGTTATGGTATACACTAGGCCTGATATTACTCGTGTAGTTAGCATTATGAGTTGATTTTTTTCCAACCCCTATGAAAGAACATTAAGCTACTATAAAATGGATACTTTGATACCTTCAGGGGCCATATAAGAGGTGCTTATACTTTAGCATGGAAAGCCTATATTAGAAGGGTATATAGACACTTATATAGCTGTAGATATTGATTTGAAAAAGTCAACTTCATGATATTTGACTACCTTTATAAAGGGAATTGTGTCTTTGCAATCAAAGCTTCGAACAAATGTGAAACTTTTTACCACAAATATTGAATACATTTCAGTTACAAAAGCATGTAAGGAGATGTTATGGATGAAAATTTTTCTCTATGAATTGGACCGTGAATAAAAGAAAAATGTGGTATAATATAGCAATTAAAGTGCGATACATTTGGCCAAGAATTTAACCTTCCATTTTTGTTCGAAGCATATTGATGTTCGTTATCATTAAATACAACATAAAAAGGAAGAAAAGTTTCTACAACTCGAAAAAGTTTATATTAATGATAATTATTCATATATAATGACCATGGTGATACTGACTAATAAATTTGATGATTATTGTCAAAGAGTTAGTGTGGTGGTGCCCTCAATTTGTTAGGAAAGGAGAGATTTATTGGGGTCTCTTTATAATTGTTGGGACACTAAAGATTTTAGTAAGCACTATCTCTCACTAATTTCAAAATCTTTTGTACTTAATTATAGTAGTTGAGAGATGAATTTGGACAAATATACCACCTAGCATTCTCATTTAACCTTCTACAAATAGAGGACCTCAACAAGGGATTTAGCATCCACAACACAATCAAAATATCCTCTTCTATAGAGAGCGAGCAAGTCATTTTAGAGGGAAGGAACTTAGGGTAATTCCTAATTTTTCAGGTTAGAGTGATCCACCACAAATGCGTGAAGAAATTTTGAGTATTGAAATCCATCTAATAAGATGAAAAATTGTGTGTTATCTTCTAATAGATTTTGCTGTAATCTTAGTATATTATCCTAGAAATATTTTTTATATTATAGTTTTTTTCCTTTATATTGAAAAGTTTTTTATGTAAAAATTTAAATATAGTTTCTACTTTTTATATATTTTAAAACATACAAAAATGAAAAAAAAAGATTCTCTAATCTCTACAACGTAGTTATAATTAATGATGCTTGGAGCTGGAGGGAGGTTTCCATGGACCTCTTTAGACACCTTGAGCCACCTGTGTATTTACCCAATTGCACCTTACCTGACAGCCTGGAATGGCTTGCCAGCCCCACTAAGCGCTATACAAATGTGTCAGCTTATCATCTCTTGCGACCCCCGTTACCGGTTGTTCCTTGGTACAAGCTAGTATGGTCCAAATATAGTACCCCTCGCTGCTCTTTTACATTATGGCTTGTGTACCTGCAAAAGCTTCAAACTAGGGATAAACTTTCGTACCTCTATACTCCTAATCGTTGTTCCTTGTGCTTCTCGGCCAATTAATCAATAGATCACTTATTTTTTGAATGCCCATTCTCTCACACAATTTGGGAACAATGCCTTACCCGATTCGATTTGCCCACTTTTAACCATTCTACTCTCTCAACTATCCTTTCCTAGTATAGAACTATTTCTTCTACTAGAATACTAGCCATCATTCACTTCCCCCTTCTGCTTTCCACTACAATTTACCATATCTGGACTGAAAGTAATGCCCCAACCTTCAAGAATGAAGCAATGGCTGAGGAGCCAGTGTCTCTTGGAGTAATCTCCCACGTTAAGGAATTTCTCAGCCTACATACCGAGAGGAGGTAATTTTATAGTTAGGTTCTTCATTTCTTTTGCAGGTTATTTGCTTAGTCCTTTTCCATGTTACCGCATGCGGGGTTCTCTTTGGCAAGGCCATATCTTGCCTAGCCCACCCTCGGAGGTTCAGCACGATCATTACTCAGCAGCAGCTTTCCCGTGGCCTTTCAGATACTAAGGTTATTCTTGATCGGCATTCCCTTAAGCCTCTTTTGACTTGCATCTTCTGGGCTGGTGCTATTTTAGTTAGGCTTTTCACATAGCTTATAGATGTTTTGACTTTTAGGTACAATTCTTTGTGTTTCTGCATTGACTGGTTATACATTGGTCCTCCCATAGTTTACGTCCTCCTTTTGTTTCCTTTTTGATTGCCTTATGGCTAGTTGCTTAGTTTAGTTAGATGTGTCTACAGTGGCACTTGTAATGAACGTCTTTATACATATTTTGTTCCATTTAAAAATTCTTCTGATTTACCAAAAAACCCATCGTTTTCCAATAATTTTT
This sequence comes from Erythroxylum suave, assembly GCA_027563595.1. Lineage (NCBI taxonomy): Eukaryota > Viridiplantae > Streptophyta > Magnoliopsida > Malpighiales > Erythroxylaceae > Erythroxylum > Erythroxylum suave. The sequence goes on along the minus strand of JAOSBN010000007.1, from coordinate 16,564,150 downwards.
ATCAGAAGATAATATAGTGGCAAATACACACTAGGCAATGCGTACGTATGGGATGAGGTGATACGCGGAGGACCAATCACCGATCTCGGATCAAATTAAATCTGTCCTATTATGCTTTGAGTTTCAGCATGTCTGGTGCGTTAGCCGGCACCAAACCTACCTGTTCATGACAACTCACCTCTTAGCCGTACACATCATCAATTATTTATTGTGCTATTTTAGTGTTCAATTTTATACTTAATCCACGTTGAAACATATTTAAAAATATAAGTTGGTCCTAGTTTATTGTTTTGATCCCTAATCCGATGTTTCAAGGATAAATCGTAAATTCATTATTACAATAAAGACGATAATGAATATAGGCATCAAGACTAAAATTGAATCGCAATGTCATAATAGCTGTACTCGAATCACTTCATGAATTTGAAAGGATCAATCCAAAATTGGCCTACATTATGTGGATGGTTTTTCAGACTATATGATATACATAACTAAAAGATTGAAACTATATCCCATCATCCTAAACTACTCCTACTCAGTGTCAAAGGTTAGAAAAATGTCAACTCATACCCACTTGCCTTATCCGGTGTTTAAACGATACAAGTTTTTCATGCCGTTTTGCTCGTTTTATAAGATATTTTTTATTATTTCAAAATTATTCTAACTATTTTATTAAGATTTTTGACAGTTGTTTACGGTTGGAGCACAAGCAGGCATGGGGTGAAACGGTTGGAGCAGTAAAAGACAAAGCTGAGTCTTAAAGGAAGAGAACATCCGCATGAATGTTTTAATAAAGTATTAATGGTGGTCAGTCATTCCCTACTATTATATAATTTGTTTTCGATATCATCAACAGCTCAGCAGTCAGCAGCCATTGGAGGAGGCCTTTAGAAAATAAAGAACCCATCTTCATCTTCAGAATTGTAAATTCAGAGGTCAAAAGGCCAACAACCCATGGCTTTTCTGTGTTGGATCACCTCAACTTCACCAACCATTTTCTTCCATTTAAAAACATTCTCATACGTGAGACTTACAAGCAACCAGTCATCCTTCCCTCAGCTGTGCCTTGCGACGACACGCCAACTTTGATAAATTGGCGCACGTGCCGAGAATGTTATGCAAAGGTTATTGTCAGCTTTCGCTATACGCTCATACATGTAGTTCGTCGTATCATATCAGTAAGTACTACGACTAGTGGAGATCCAATTACTTACTAGATTGCGAGTCTTACATTCGATTGTCCACAGACAGGACACCGTACATAGTTTAAACCAATGCCTGACGTTCTATTTTCATTACCAGAACCAATGAATCAATGAAAATCTCATGGTTATGTCAACTGCACAGTTTTAACTTGTGAAACTTAGGCAAGGCACATTTGTGACGCTTGTACACCAATCTGTAAAATGCATGTCAAGAAAAAGCGATGCCAACGGGATAAACTTGAGGAGTGTTACATTCCCTGGGACTCAAAAGATCCACTGATGTTCCAAATTAAACAAAAAAGGTACAAATGGAAGGAAGAGGACTCAACCTTCCATGAAGCAAGAACTCTGGTAAATCGCATCTATATTTGGATCCACCCAGCGTACAACCGCAGATTAGTTGACTGACATCACCCCAGCAATGGCAGGATAGCTTCTATACATGAGAACTCTATTATTAGCATCTACTAGAGATGACAACGTCCCCCTGGCTGCTTCATTTGATCTTCTCAGGCATTCTTCTTCAAGTTTAAAAACCTCTACAGTCCTTTCGATTGCCTTAATAATGATTATGCATCTCCTGGTAAAGAACTGCGTTATGGTTTGTGTGTAAAATACAAAGCCCAAGGGCAGAATAATTGGACGAATGGCACAACCTCCAAGACTATCATGTACTACTCCATCCATATTCTGATAACCGCAAACACTCTTCTGGATTGGCATAGAAATAATCCTCCTCTTTTGGCCTGTCTGGAATGACCAACCTTTCAGTTGAGCTCCCCATTCGCTCTGCATGAGCTTGTTTTACAGAAAAGGAGAATTCATCCCAGTTCAATGATCCGTTACTGTATCTGTCTATTAGATCAACCAAAAGCCTTCTGTCGAGTAGAATTGTCTTCTTGAAGCCAAGGAATCTGATGCTCATTAAAACAACAGAAACAAGGTAAGTATTATCCCGATTGTCAGATATGCAAGGGAAAATCACTGTCAAATTCCTCATTACAAAGAAGAAAACCAGATGGCTAGCACATCGTGAGACACATTAAAAACCCCCTCATCAATACATTAGTTCCAAAAACTATCTGAAAAGTGTTGAAATCGAAAAAGCTTTAGGTTAAATATATATTTCACAGCCAGAATAATGAACTCTGTCTGGAATTAGGGGCATACACAAGTTTTTGTCGTCTGACTGAGATAGAAAGTTAAAACTGGAAGGAAATGAATCGCAAAGGTCATTTATCTGAAGTCAAAAGAAAAACACAGATCTGTTTGACTATAGCTGAAAAATCACATGCAACAACATATCGACTTATTGGTGGAAATGTACCTACGGTGCCCTTCAACAACTTTGGCCATGTTTCCATCATAGGTGGGAACAAATATATCACTTTCTAAAGAAACCAGATAATCTAGTGCTGCCATCTGGGAGGAATGGTTCTGGAAGAAACTAAGGTCTGACGGTTCCAATAGTGTTTCCTTCCTGACCTGTTTCACGACAATTCAAAAGCAACTAGTTAACAAAGATAAGCATTGACAATTTGCACATGTTTAAACACTTAAATACCAGTCCAAGTTACTAACCACTCTGGGAAAATCTGCAGCAAGGCTAGCCATTCTCCTTTCTCCGCCATATATCTCACCAGCAGCTATATAGATCTGCATAGTTGAGTCAATGTCCAAAGCCCTCAATGTAAGGGCTGTCTCTTCTGGTGTTAAAGGGCATAATCCATCCTTCCTTTTCAAGTCAGAATTTATTATTTTCTCCTTCCACCAGGGATAAGCATATCTGTTGAAATAAGTGAATTACCAATTCAACAACATTGAAGTAATACTTCATGCAATTGTTATTGATAGTGAAGAAAGAAATACACAGAGCTCACCTCATTCTTGTCAATTCTTCTACTTCATCCTTGTTGCAACCTTGAGTACATCCAGAAAATGCCAACATGTCCATTTCGTATCTGAGGTGAAGCACCAGGAAAGGACCATTTTGCCTTAAAAGTCTAATTACTCTCTTACCCAATTCCTCAATCTGAGAAGTGAATCTCAGAGCACTAAAGTTTACACGACAACGCAGCTTCTGAATCTCCAGTGGTTGATGATTATTGGCTAATCGAGCATCAGTTCTATTTAGATGCACAACTTTGTACTTCCGTATCAAAGGAAGAATCTGTGTGCAAAACGAAAAGGGATCAAAAAGAAGAAAATCAAAATGAGACAAATAAATATTAAGAGATTACAACAATCCTAGATATGTCAAAAGGCTAAAGTGGCTGAAGTGGCACCACATGTTATAGGTTTAATTAAGGTTGAGAAAGTAGATGCAAAATGGTAACAGTGATGGTCGGCATTTGTGGAATAGAAAGAAGGACTTTTCATAAAAGAACCAACCAGATTATGATAGTACGAAATATCTGACCAACTAACTGGTGCCATGGTATAAGTCATCCCTAGTTCCACTCTTCTCTTCAGTCTAGGAGGCAATTCTTTCAATATTCGGACCTCATCTCTCAATGACGAGATAAAATGGTCCACATCAAATATGTCTTGGAATTCACTGCCATGTGGTAAAAACAAAAGGGCGAGTTATGAGACAAAGGTTAAAAAATTAAAAAAATTCAAAATCAGAGATAATATTTCAATTTAAACAGACATGTTATCGAAATTGACCTCTTATGAAACCTTTTAGCAAGATAAGAATCGTGAAATTTTCAGTTTTGCAAAGTTGATAGATAATGAAATATTCTCTAGCTGCAAAAATTCATGAAAAGATAAGTTGCCGCACCTTGGATCAGCCCAAAATGAGGTTTTATCCAGTTCTGGGACTATAAGAGTGACGTTTAGATGTCTGGCAATGGCTACCATATCGCAAATCTGTAAAGAGGTACATGATTAAACTAAACGATCATTAGATAAGAAACATACGAAGATTGAGTAGTATCAACCGGTCCAACCATCCATTAAGAAGATGTGGAACCCATGGCAAATTAAGCTTAGCAAATGACTCACCGCTGCCCTCATTTGATTGAGACCTCCATTGCATGAAACCATCAGATATCCATTGTTCTTATACACCCCTAGAAAAAACAAGCCAACAATCCGATTCGTCAAAAGAAGCAAAGAGAGAAAATAACCAAGTAATTCAATGCCAAAAAAGAAAAAAGAGAGAGAGAAGAAGCCAACGAGTTTAAAACACGCTGATTAAATGCAAGATGTATTAGTTAAACTCGAGAGCCATTTTGCAATACCGTCGCTTTGTTAAAATGAACACTTGTCACAATGAAAAAGGATTTTATCCAGCTCCAAAAGCAATCTACCCATAAACACCAATTTAGGGCATCACGCCCCACGTAATAAAAAAAAACAAAAAACAGACGTTTTTATTCTTGATCTGAACACGAATGACCACTCACTCTTTGGTGGCAAAACGAGGGCAGGCACGGCAGGGACTTTCTCTTCCAAGGCGGAGATGGCGGATACTTCATGAGAGAAACAAGAAGGCCAACCCTTCAAAACCCTCGGGCCCCACATCTCACCGATCGTCGTCAACTGAACGATGCAAGTCCACAATAGCACCGACGTGGTGGCGCGTATCATCCAAAGCTTCATTTTGGATCGTGATACAGTCTTCACCTTGTCCACACCTTTCACCAACCCCATCTATTCTCGTTATCTCTTTCACCCCTTTCTAAACTGCACATTTGCATAATACACACATGCACATTACCAGCTGTTTTCCCAATTTCTCTGAATCAATGTAGGCTTAAATAAAAGCCCAAGCTTCAACCAAACTACACCTGGCACCAAGCTATGAACCAAAAAAGATCGAAACTTCCCTTCCTTGCCCCGTTTCCCCTATTCAGAATCTTCAAGATCCCAACACTAAAAAAATTCCCAAATATAGAACCCCCCCAAAAATGGCACCGAGAATAACCCAATTTTAATTCAGATCGCGAGAACAAAATTAACAAAACAATCCCCAAAAGTTGAAAATGTTCACTTCATACGCAATTCACAAAAACCCTACTTCACTCTCTCATTACCCCAAATATCATCCACCTCAATTCCCCACGACCTCTTAAAAAATTCCCGGCGAGACAATCGAATCACAACTCGCCGGAAATTCTCGCCGGCGGCTACGAAACCATGATATAAAAAATAGAGAAGAAAAGGAGAAAGACAAGAAAGAGAGAGAAGTTGGGGAATTTATTACAAAAACACCAACAATGGTGGCGACGTAGTCGTTATAAGAGGAAAAAAAAATAAAAAGAAGCTAACGAATGGGTATGAATTGTGAAACCAGACACCGTCTGTCATCACTCCCCTCGCGTTCGGATGTTTGTGAGTTTTACAAGTATTTTCTTTTTCCCCTTAATTAACCATGGTTACTTCAACCCCGGTTAAATGCTCGGAGGGTGAATTTTGCCCACCCAAGCCCAATTCATGAGTGCCAGCCTCAAACGCAGATAGCCGGGACCACTGGAGTACACCTCTCAAGCCGTGGCACGTCGATGTTTCATACCTCGCGTTACTCTACGATTGGCTGTTAAACATTAACTCTGTTGTCGATACGCCGACAATATATCGCGATAGTTTCGCCGGAGATTGAAGAGAATTTTCATATAATGATTTATGTTAGTCAAATTGAGTTGGTAATGGTAATGGTAATAATGCCATTATGGTGTCAAACTTTGGAATTTAATGAATCATTTTAGGTCAATCTCCATAGATAAATACACTAAAAAGAGAAAATCAAAGGGATAAAGTGGAAAACAATTTTGGCATCTTGCTTTTTATTTTTAGTATAAATATAATTTACTTCACATGCAATTCAAGCTGTGTAATTAATAAAGTAATATTCCATTTAAATTGAAAATGAAATATAAATATAATCTCTAAAAAACATGAAACATGACACTTGTGGCAACAGCGGTTTTTAATACCAGTGTAAAAACTATTTGTTCCAGACATTCCCCTGTGCCCAAACAGATTTCGATGCGCCAATTATAATAAAAATGTTAAATAATATTATTAAACGGCCCAAATTTTGTGGTTTAATTATTTTAGTGATTAAATTTTATGAGTCACTTAAAAAGAGATAATTATTATTGTTTGACTTTTAAGACTCCTCTCTCTCTCTGTATCCAAGTTTTATTTGCATGAGACAAAAAAAGTTTTAATAAATATCAAATTAAATAATAATAATTAGTTATCTATCGTGATTAATTGGTATAATTTGTTCCAAAAATAACAAATATATAATTATGGTATATGTAATTATCAATAATGTAAACATAATATTAATCATTAGTTTCTTTTATTTTGTATGTTGTTGTTCAACCAAAAGACAACCGCAGTATACATGTTGTTAATATGATATTGATTCTATTTATGCGTTTAAATTATGACTCAAAGAATTAATGCATGTGCATTAATATATTTTACAACATCAAATTATGTTGCTATTCACTACAAAGCTTCATCTATTACCAAGTTTAATGGGCTTAATTTTACTAAAAGCTGTGAATAAGTTTAGTACAACCTAAGAATCCTAGGTGTTGACTTAGCACTCCAAACCAAGATGTTGTTGCTCTTACTAATGCTAATAATGCTAAAGAAAAATCTTTATGTGAATTGTGGGAATAATAAAATATAATAAGCTTAACATTTATGCGAATTACTATAATTAGCAACATTAAGGCTATAATTTAGAAGATATTTCTTAGTCTAACTATGCTAATAAGTGACTTGTTGGGTATGCTAACTACTATAGAGTTTAATGGTTCTTATACTATGCACGAGCATATCACTGACATGGGTCTCACCTTGCCGAGTCAACAATGACGTGGGATTTGGGGGCTACAAAAAATAAAATATTAAAAATTAACAGGTCAGTGATGATATGACATTTAACAAATGGGATTAAAGTTTATATTATGGTGGAGTTTAATTTTAACGTTTTCAAAATTTTATAGTTAAATTTGTCAAATGAAGAAAAATTTATGGTCAAAAGTGACCCTTTTGCCAATACATAATTATCTAAAGTCAAATTATTAGGTAGGAAGAAAACACAAATCCATTTATAAAAATGTTTCATAAAATATGAAAATTTTAATTTTAGATTTATGTGTGTTTGAAATGTTAACAAGTTATGGGATTGACTTCCAAAATTTCAATTTCATGGAGTTCTGTAAATTATGTTGATAAGTCGGTGCAGTATCCGATCCCATGCACATCAAAATAAAATTAAACATTTTTGTATGATTTTCTAAAAGTTAAGTACACTTAAATTCTATAAAATTATTAATATGTAAGTCATAATAAAGCATAAATCTTATTTTATACCTTATTCTGAAGTTTGATCATCTTCTTGTTGTGTTTTATGAACCGTTTCTGAAATCAACTTATCTTAACTACCGTAGTTGTATAAGTATCTGATCTCTAATAATATCTGCAAAACATGTTGAGAGAACTCTACAAATGTTGTGAAGAGGGTTAGATAAGGAGTACTAGCTCGTTTAAACCTGAAGTTTATTTATAATAGGTTTCGGACATTATAGTAATTTAATTGAAAATAATCTCAATTAAACTTTCATTCTAATTAAATACCACTTATGCTAAAATAAGATCTAATATTTCATTTTGTTTTTTATTTATTAAATATTTCATATGTAATAATAAAGTTTCGTAAATTTTGTAATCAAATCCAACTTGATTAAAATATTTTTTTCTCTTCAACCCGTTCTTTTTATAATACTTATTAGGTTCTCAAATATGTTAACAATAGATATGAATTATGTTAACAATGGATATGAATTATAATTCTAAATCAGATTTATAATTCGATACAATAAATTCTTTTAATTTATCTTTAGTTCTCTAATTAAATAGTTTATGTCTATATTTAAAGATTGACATTTAGCAATATATAATGACGACCTAAATATTTAAGAATATCAAAGTGGCCATGTCTAATCTTCTTATGCAAATTTTTTTTGTATAATTCAATAATTTCATCGTAAATATTTCAATGAATCATAGAGTATGAAATTAATGTCTACTCTATTTGAATCCATTTATTTTAGTTCTCCACCATTAGCAATTGATTTAATTAATGCCATTTTAAATCTATTTTACAAAGTATCATTTCACCTTAGCCAATGATTTTTTGAATCAATACTAATTGGGAACAATGGAACATTCTTCCTAATTACTTTAGGATGATGAACCCTATATTAATTATTTAACTATCTTCATATAATTTATGTTATATCCAATGATTACAGAATGAGCTACCCTTCACTAGAATATGTCATAAGTAGTATCAAAGCATAGCAATCCCTATATAAGATAATTTTAGAGATCTCAAATTGAAAGATCACTTATACAATCATCATAATGAAAATTTTCATAGACATATAAGTAATGCTTTAAATGAATTTTCAATATAGGTTAGGTCAGGTCAGTGAACTTCTTTAAGAAGCACCCACACGTTTGTTTCAGTATTTTCATATTTAATCTATAAAGTTGAACACTTCCTTGATAAAGAAAAATATAACGTGTGCTAATCTTTTTAAGTTCTATTAATACTTAGTTTCAATAAAACAATGACTACGAATAATTTAAGAATAATACATAAACGTAATACGAATATCATAATTATAATTTAATTACAATGCCATTTGTAATATATATTTATCTCGTAGCCTTCATCATATAAATATAATATCTATAAGATAAATAATACATTTAAATAATCATGTTATCAAACTACAACCAATTAATTGACCGAATGAAATAAACCAACAAATTATTGCAATTCGTTCCGAATTATACTCTTTGTAGTTAATATTACATTAGTTGTTATATGTTCCTGACCAAGCTATTCTAAATAAAGTATAAAACGATATTTATTTTACAAGAAGAAGTTAAATTAAAAAATATTAATTTAATATTCTATATCAAAGGCATAAAAGATTAAATTCAAGTGTTATAATAAATTATTCCAAGAACTAATTTATATATTAAAATTTATAACAGAATTCATTTGACATTTAAATACGTTTTAAAACATTTCATAAATTTATTGAAAAATATTTTCTTAGCCTTAAAATCATGTGAAGTTAAGTAATTAGTAAAAATAATGTGAAGATATGCCACTTTATTTTTATATGAAATAATTGCAATGAAAACATGATAATATCTTTTTTCTTCTAAAAACTTAATACGACTTGCTTTGGATCTCTTCACTGTTTTGATCATCTGATAATCGCAGTGAAAATGTTCTTCATTGGCATTTATCGTGATTATTACTATAAACTTGCACGAAAGCATCACTGGAAATAATTTTTTGTCAGTTTAAGAAATTGCATGACTTTATTAGCGTTTGATTCGGCTTTTGGTAAGTGAAAAAGTATTTTTTTTACTGCAAAAGCTATTTTAATGAAAAAATAAATATTTAGCTGTAAACTTCAAAAATATTTTTAGAGTAGAAATAGTTTTTTTAAAAGCTAAAATACAACTTTTTTAAAAGTTTAAATTTAAAGCTTTTCAAAAAAAACTTTTTTGGGTAGATTTTTATATCAATTAATGAGTTTATTTTTAATCTCTTTTACCTTTATGCTTTACACATCATTCCCACAAT
>JAOSBN010000007.1:16501714-16528907 GCA_027563595.1 Erythroxylum suave | reverse complement strand
ATTGAAATGAATTATTATTATTATTATATATATATATGAATGAATTGAAATGAATTATTAAATCGTTTGAAATATAGTTGAAAAGTAAATGAGGATGTATTGTGACATAAAATGTCAGCTTACCTGGTATACTTATGAAAGTATGATAATCTTGATGTACTTGATAAGGTATGATGTGTGAAATATGTGTGTATTGCATGAAGTTAGATACACAAATTGATCATCAACATCCAAACATTGTCAAATCATTAAGGCAATAGCTTATCTAGAGCGTACTGTAAGTTAACCTAGATGTGTAAATTCAATTATATGTGTTTATGTCTGATATGTATGCTGAATATGAAATGTGAGAACAATTGAATGTGAAATGCTAGAATAAATATGAAATGTGAGAATAAATGAATATGAAAGGCGGGAAGGAATATGAAATGTGTGAGCAATTGAATGTGAACTGCCAAACTTAGATCCGATGAATTTGATACATGTGACAAAAGCACACAAGAATGAAAGGTAATGAATCATGGCATACGGAATGATGCATCACATTGAAATGTAAGATCAGATAAAGGAGTTGTGACTGGAGTGACTAACATGAAAAGGAGCTTTAAACTCAAAATTGTGCACAAAGAGCCACAGGCTCAGTTATTAATGAGCCCAGTATTCACAATGGATACGGAATAGTAAATAAAATGAGCTAAGTATCTACAACAGATACGGGATAGTAAATAGGCATTCGGTCACAACAAAGAAAAATAAAACGGAGTCACATGTGCATTTATATATACATCCTTATATGTATTATATGATTGAATTGAAATGAATTATCGAATTGCTTAAAATACAATTGAAAAGTAAATGAGGATGTGTTGTGATATGAAATGTTAGCTTGCCTGATATACTTATGAAAGTATGATAATCTTGATGTACTTGATAAGGTATGGTGTGTGAAATATGTGTGTATTGCATGAAGATAGGTACACAAGTTGATCGTCAACATCCAGACATTGCCAAATCATCAAGGCAATAGTTTATTTGGAGTGTACTGTGAGTTAAATTAGATGTGTAAAATCAATTATATGTGTTTCTATATGATCTGTATGCTAAATATGAAATGTGAGAACAATTGAATGTGAAATGCTGGAATAAATATGAAATGTGAGAACAATTGAATATGAAATGTCTGAACAATTAAATGTGAATTACCGGACTTAGATCCAATGAATGTGATACATGTGACAAAAGCACACAGGAATGGAAGGTAATGAAACATGACATATGGAATAATGCATCACATTGAAATGTATGATCAGATAAAGGAGCTGTGACTGGAGTGAACAACATGAAAAAAAGGCCTTAAGCTCAGGAGTGTGCATAAAGAGCCACAAGTTTAATTATTAATGAGCATGGGATCCACAATGGATATGGGATAGTAAATGAAATGGGCCCAATATCTTCAACGGATATGCGATAGTAAATAGACACTCGGTCACAACAAAGCAAAATAAAATGGAGTCATATGTGCATTTGTATATACATCCTTATATGTATCATATGATTGAATTGAAATAAATTGTTTGAAATACAGTTGAAGAGTAAATAAGGATGTATTGTGATATGAAATGTTAGCTTACCTGATATACTTATGAAAGTATGATAATCTTGATTTACTTGATAAGGTATGGTGAAATGTGATGTGCTATTCAATACTGGATGATATGTAATCCTTGTTGAATTGGGATATGACTTGTCTTTCTATATCTAAATTTAGCGAATACATCAACGAGGGTTCACTCATTGAGTTTGTAAACTCATCAAAATTGCAATGTTGATTTTCAGGTTCCAAGGAGATCTAATTAGACTAATTAGAGTATAGCTACTGCAATTAGACATGAGTTAGTAGTCGGGTTCAGTTGTATCTGTAGATGTCTCTCGTCATTATGCATCAAGAATAGCATTTCTTACCTATTGTCAAATGTATACATGAACTCTGAAGTGTAATGACATTTGTGATTTAATATGACTGTGTACGAAATGATTCAAAATGAATGCTTGAAATGCTTTTGATATGTGATGCCTCCAATAATGTGGTAATGTGATCGTCTTAACGTGCCATCCTTGTTGAGTATGTTCTCGAATAATCATCAATACATTCGGCCATATGCTCTATGAGAGTGGTATGTTACATTAGATCACCTAATTCCATCTTTTTGTACGGAGTGTAAAACATCATACTCACGTTGAATCCTAAATCTACAAAAGCTTTATCCATTTTGACACTACCAATAGACAAGGAATATAAAAATTCCATAGGTGTTAACTTGTTTCTGTGGTAGTGTTGTTACCTTATTGAAGCTCTGTTTGATTAACTCTTTACTCTCTAGCTTCTTCAATTCCTCTTTCTTTAATAACTTCTCTTTTATAGATTTAGCAAGGGCAAGTCGTGTCTTCAATTGTCCTATTATATCAAGGAGCTCATTTAACTTTGTTTCTTTTGGCTTTTTATGTGCCAAAATGGGTACGAAATTGTAGGTTGATACTCCCTGATTTTCTTCAGATTATATTTACTCTCCATGAAATGATCATTATCCCTTTTCTAATATGTACTCTTTCTTTTTCTTCTAGAAGCTCTCTTCGAAATGTCCCTCCATTCATGAAGCTAACCTTTGTCTTTTCTTTATTCTCAAATTCGCGTCAGTCAACTTTCATTTCAGCAACGATTTCCATTAATTTGTCTCTAATTCTAGTTTCCTTTTCCTCTTCTAATTATATGAACTTTTTTTAGTGGCCTAGTTGATTACCATTATCCTTTCCTTTGGATTTGTTTTAGTTGTGCCCAGCAAACTCCCTTTAGGACTCTCCGCTACAGATTTGGCTAATTGATCAAATTTTATCTCTGATTTTTATATGGATGCTTCTATTTGTTAATGCTTTGCTTTTGAATCCTGAATAAGTTCCAGTATCATCTCATCCATACCCATTTTCTTTCGTTGTGATGTTTGTGCTTAAAATCTAGGTGGAGGGTTGTTCCTTTGTTGCTGCTAATTTCCACATGAGAAGTTGGAGTGGTTTCTCTATCCCAAATTGTATATGTTACTATAGGGGGTTATTTTGAGATCTTGGACCATTCCCTAAATAGTTTATGTGTTCTGGTTGACTTGACTGACAATGTGTTCTAGTTGACCTAATTAACAATATGTTCTAGTTGACCTGATTTGTAATCTTATCTTGGGTGATCCAACCCACACAATTCACACTACATCACTCTTCATTGTGGAGCCATAGTAATATTTTTTGTCTTCTTGCTCAGGGCTTCCACTTAACTCTCCAGTCTCCTTGCTTCATCTACTTCATATGCTCTAGATGGCCTATTGATGGTTCGTGCTCTAGCTGAGCACTATTGATAATTATTTATGGTCATATCCTCTAATCAATTAATTGCCTCATATTCTGAATTATCCTATTATAAAATGCTTGGATTTGTATCCATAGAGGTAATTCATTATATGGGCATCATTAAAGCATCTCCTTAAATCTCTCCCAAGAGTCATACAGTGATTCTCCTCAGTTTGAAAATAAGATGAGATGTTGTTCCTCAACTTTGTAGTCTTCAAAAGAGGAAAGTATTTCAATAAAAAAATTTCCACTATTTGATCCCATATGTTCAGTGATGATCGTGGCATATAATTGAGCCACTGCTTTACTTTTCCTCAAAGCAAAAGGAAATAGCAATTTGATTGCATCATCATTTACTCCATTTATTTTAAATGTATCATAGATCTCTAAGAGGTTACAGATGTGTGAGTTAGGGTCTTTATCTTACAATCAATCAAATTGGACTAACTGTTGCACCATTTGAATGATGCTTGGCTTGATCTCAAAATTGTCCATTTGTACAGTTGGTTTCACGATGCTGATTTCATGCCATTTAAGTTTGCCTTACACAATTAAACATTGTTCATTGATGGTCTGTCATATTGCACAATCCCTTGGTCTCTGTGTGATGTTCCAAGTCCTTTATTTGATGATCTAATTCAAACTCTCTAAGGTTTGTTGTACAATGATTACTACGAATAATTCTTTCTATCTCAGGATTTACGTCAATTAAGTTCTCAATGTTACTTCGGGCCATAAACTGACATGGAGTGTAGCCTTAACTAAGGAAATAACCTAACTAATAAATGACGTAAAGTAAAAACAAGCAATTTAAGCAAAAAATTAAATAAAAATAAATAATTAAAAAAATAAACAAACAAAAGAAATGAATACATTAATAAAACTCAAGTGTTCCTAATATCACTGTCTCTACCAAAAACTTTATTGGACTATTTCATGAGTAGCCTAAATTTAATACTGCAAGTATACGGTATATTTGTAGCTAATACAAGCGAGTACAAGTCAATCCCATGGGGACGGTAAGTACCAGTAATTACTATTATTCTTGTATCTAGCCTACAGATTGATTATGTTTGAATTAAAGAAACTAAAATTAAACAATAAAAGTAAACAACCAACATGATTTAAAGAGAAGAATTAGAGACAATAAATTAATTAATGATATCACATAATTAGTACCTAGGCTTCAAATCCCCTAAAGCCTTGACCGATTGGTTACTTGTCATACAATTATGATGTTCAGTAATTTAGAGCAAAGGACTCTAGACAAATTACTCAGGTTAAAACTTAAAGGACTGTGTTACCGCATTATGAATCCCTCTATTAAGTTTGACCCTAATCTTGAAGATTTATATCGTCCTATCTCTTAAATTACAATCAACTCTTTCTAATTATCTTAGATTTATTCAAACTTAAGATTTCTCAATTGCTAAGTTTGAAAGCAAATTAAAGTTTAAAAATCATATTAATAAAAAATAAATTAAAAGGATAATTAGATCTCAATAATCAACAAACACAATTGCATTCACAAAAGAATCAAAACACATCAAAGTATTCAACTAAGGTTCATCTAACCTAAATACTAATAAAGAATTTAGCTATACATCATAAAACACAAAATCATATCCATATAAACAGATTAGAGAATTGTTTTTTATCGTGTATTCTAACAATGTAGATGTCCAATCTTATGTTCTGACGGATCTGTCGATAAAATCCCATGTGTTCCACTTCTTAAGCTCCAAATCACCTCTAACTTTCTCAGAACAATGCCAGCCACTTCCTCCTCTCTTTTGCCTCCAAAATGTTGAATTTGTATGAAAACCTAGATTTTTGGGTTATGCACGGTCATGTTCATGGTCGTGCATTAGAACGTGCATAAATAGAATTCATGGATATCATGAAAAAGGAGGGTGTAAAAGTGCACGACTGAACACTCCTTCTAGATTGTTAGTTTTTTATTTTACGTTGTATTTTCGTTTAAATCTTTCTTCTTTAAGTTTGTGAAGGCAATTTTCATCTATAAACACACTTAAGGCATGGTACCAAATATATAACAAAAGTATAAAATATCAAGCAAGGATACATTAAATATAGGGTAAAAATATAGTTAGTTAATCATCTATTGAATGTTATAGAGTCTCAACGCTTCTCTAAAGAATAGTTTTATAATTGAAGTGATAACCATTGTCTTCTTATAAATTAGAAAATGTGACATCTTTGAAAATTTTTCAACTATAATAATACATTCCTCTTTCTGTTCTTACAAATCCTGACACAAATTCTATAGAAAGACCCCCCAAATATTAATATGAACAAGTAATGGCATATATAAACTAGTATTAGAAGCATGTCCTTTATAAGTTTGACAGGTTTGGCATTTTGAAATAATAGAAAACATATGCTTCCTTAATTTAGGCCAAAAATGCTTCTTACGAGTTAGTGAAATACGTGGAACCAAAGTTTATTACCCTTTATAAGGAATCCATCATAACAATAATAATCGTTATATGGTTTCTTAACCATACACATATATTTGACATACATCCTTTAAGTCAGCGTCATCTATATTTAATTCTTTAAAATGATAAAATCCATCAATTTCCACACTTAAGGTCTTTAAAAACTACCTTTCTACTTAATACATCAGTTACCATATTACTTTTGTTACCTGAATAAGTTTGTAAGGAAATTTATAAGCAAAAATTGACCATCTAACATGCACTTTAGTTCTTAACTATTTTTAACTTTCCAAATATTTCAAGGCTTGATGATCGTTATAAAGAGCAAATTATTTCCTAATTAAATAGTGTTCTCATATTTTCAACACCCTCACAATAGCATGGAATTCATAATCATAAGTAGCCTATTTTTGTCTATCATTACTTAATTTTTTGCTAAAGTAAGCTATTAACCTCTTTTTAGAAGAAGATAACCTAGTCTGCAATGCCACTAGCATCACACTTCACATCAAATAATTTTCCAAAATTAGGTAAGAATAGAATAGTACACAATTTTTCTTTAATAAGAGGAAAACTTTGTTTTTGTTCTTCCTCTCGTTTAAATTTAACCTTTTTTAAGCACTCTGTTATAGGAGCCACAATGCTACTAAATTTTTTGATAAACTTGCTATAAAATGTTTCTAACCCATGGAAACTTCTCATATCTCCAACATTTTTAAGTGCAAGCCATTCCTTAATAGCTTTTATTTTATCTCTGCCCACCCTAACACCATTTTCTCCTATAATGTACTCAAGAAATAACAAATTGTTAGTCACTTTTTGAAATGAGCAAGTAATTTGTTATCTCTTAACGTGTTAATCACATTTCTAAGATACTCATCATGATCATTAACATAGTTTGTTATAGATAAAGATATCATCAAAATAAATCACAGCATTGTTACCTATGAAGGTTATAGCATTCGGTTCATAAGGTGCATGAAAGTACTTAGTGCGTTGGTCAACCCAAATGGCACAATTAACTATTCATATAATCCATCCCGTGTTTCGAATATAGTTTTCCATTTATCCCCAAGCTTTAGCCTTATATGGTGACAACTGCTTTTAAGGCTAATTTTGGAGAAAATAATTGCTCCAATCAATTGTTCCTATATATCATCTAACCTTAGGATAAGAAACTTGTACCCAATGGCAACTTTGTTGATTAGCCAACTATCAATACACATCGTCCAATTACCATCTTTCTTTGACATAAGCAAAGCAAGAATTGTAAATGGACTTATACTCTCCCCAATATGACCCTTCTTAATTAATTATTCTACCTTCTACTTTAAGATCTAATTTTCTCCAGTAAAGTCTCATGTTGTAATAAGGAAGGTTAGATAAACTAGCTACATTAACAAGGTCAATATAATGTTGGATATTATATACAAGAGGTAATTCATTGAGTAAATCGACAGAAATACTTCCCTAAACTACTTCAAAATAGATTGGAGTTGCAATAGAGATCATCTTTCTTGTTTTTTTTTACCTCTTCCCTTTTTATGATCAGTAAATGTGACTTTCAAGTTTCTTTTATCTCACTCATAAATTTTTCTTGGTTATTTTCTATTAGCAATAAATGCTTTTTAATCTTTATTACACTTCAAACTCTTTTTTAATCTATTGGTATTAAAGTTGTTTTTCCCATTCTTTCATACATTGGTAAATATTTTTTCTACCTAAATGCATTGAATTAACATCACATTGCCATGACCTACCCAATGGTATTTGGCATACATCCATATCAACAACATCACAACAATGAACATCACAATATTTACTAATTGATAATGGTACCTTTTATCATTCTTGACAAAGGTTTCTTCAACCTCCTTGTACCATTATCATTCATTAACAAAGATTTCTTCAACCTCCTTAACCCAACCAATGGTATAAGATCTAGGATTTGGATTGGAATTTAACTTCAATTTCTTTGTTGTTGCCTTACTTATAATATTTCCTTAGCTACCTCCATCATTATCAACTCATATAAATTTTCATGTACCATACACCTCATGCGAAAAAGTTTATGTCATTGTAAATTTTCTCACTCCTTGTGGTATATTATCAACCTTCTAATCACTCCCACAAAAGCATCATCATGATCAGCTTCTATAAAAGTAATTGGTTACATCACATGTCCAATATCATAACCATGCTCACCCAAATAGACTATGTAATTGGATCATATATTAAGTCTCCTCTCTAAAATGGATCTTCTTAATTGAACCAGTTCAGGATGTTCACTTACCTTAGGAACCTCATTATATACATATACTAGTTCTTGTCCTTGTATTAGTACAATACTAAGACTTGAATCTGCTAGTTCTAACTGAATGAGTGACTTATAAGATATAATTGTACTATCCATCCGTCTAACATCTAAAAAATGAGAAGGACCACCCATATCATAGACATTATGTTCTAGAAATGTAGTTGTTACGAATCCACTATTTTGGATCCTCCATCTCTGCACTATAATATGTATCCCTTAAAGTAGTCTGAATAATATATAAAGTAACAATGACTGGAATAGGAATGCAACTTATCTTTATAATGATTACATAAGTGAGTATAAGTAAGGCAACCTCATACACAAAGATAAATGAGGCTAAGTTCCCACGTTTTCCAGATTTTGAAAGGTGTTTCTAGGCACTCATTTGCTCAGGACCCTATTAAGTATATATAAGGCAGTCTTTATAGCTTTATCCAAAGTTAATGAGATAGGTTTGCCCTACTTTACATCAATCTTATCATATCCCTTAAGATGCGATTTTACCTTTTGGCCATATCATTTTGCTTAGGATTACTTAGCATAGTGAATTAAGCCACTATTCCGCATGATTCCAAGTATTTAGAAAATGAAATTTTTTCTTACCCAAAAACTTCATGTTTGCTATAATACTCTCCTCCATTGTTGGATATGACAATCTTGATTGATCTTCCCATTTAGTTCTCATCCTCAGTTTTAAAGATTTAAATTTATCAAGAATTCATACTTTTTATTCAAGTAAGAACATATAACCGTAACAAGAATAATCATCAATACATTTAAAAGCTTTCTTGAATTAAATATTATGGTTGTGTTAGGGCCATAAATATTAGTATGTATGAGTTCTAATAGGCTAGAAGCATAAGTTGACCCATTTTTCTATATTTTAGCCAACTTTTCCTTGCAGTAGCAATAGATGTTTCTATATCATCATAATCTAGATTTGGAAAAATAATATTCTTTACCAATCTCTCAAATCTTTCTCTAAAAATGTGACTTAATCTCTGATGCCAAAACATGTATGATTTTCCTTTACCAAGGTCTCTTCCTGATAATTTGTTCGACAATATACAAAAAAGCATATATCTTATTAAGTATAAGACACATTCTATATAAACTGTACAAAAAGAAGGTAGTACTAATAAGTTTTCTAGCTATATAAAAGCTTTCATTTAATACAAGTTTTCATCATATATTAAGGTTTAAACAACCCTTATAGAGACCACATCAACTTCTTTGTTATTCCCCAATATCAGTTTTTCCTCCTCCCTATTCAGGTTTTTCTTTTATATGAATCCATGAATTATAGAAGCAACATTATTAATGGATTTATTATGTAACATACAATTCATTGGGAAATCAAAAAATAAATGCAACCGATTCCCCAAGGGCCGACTTTATAAGGAAGATGAAAACTGGCACTATTGTGAAGAAGATTCACAAATTAGCCCGGGACAGTTTATTTGTGAAAATGCATATATGACCAAAGACAGACCCCACCTAAAATTGGGACAAGTTATAATTGTTCACGTTGACTGTATATCATACAAGCCAACGAGCGACTTAACAGTTCTTACCTTTCTTTTCAAGTTTTATATTTATGGCACTTCAGCCTCTTATAGACCTTTTTCTTTTAAAAGAAACACTTTATATTATCAGTCTTTACAACATCTATAGGACCTTTAATAGCACTGAATTGACCAACATCTATAGATGGAAAAAAATTAAGTTGCTTACTTTTAAATTTACAAGGCTTTACCTTTGCCTTCCCCTTAGTTAGTATTAAAGTTGTTTGACTGGTGCTTTTCAACTTTTCTTCCTCATCAACACAATCGTGTGATCAGCGAATTTAGTTCCTAAGTTTAATCCTAGGGGTTTTAAATTGTGACAAAGTATCAAACTCTAATGGAAGAGTATTCCAAGTTTGTTGAATAATACAAGCATCAAGAATATAAATGTTTAATGCCTTTAGCTTTATCCGAAGGTGTGTCATTTGGAAGTAGTCTCTCTACTAGTTAGGGATAAGGTCGTGTATTACTAGACCTCCCTAAACCCTGCATATTAGCAGGATTTTTAATATATTATTGTTTTTGTAGCTTGCTCTAAAGGATAGTCATCATAGTCATATATTCTTTCACTCCCTATGCTCCTATACATCTCATATAGTATAATTCATTATTAAGGTACCTATTTCAACATTAGAAGATACCTTATACCTCTTAGAGACATTATTAAGGAAATCCCTTGCCATGTTTGTCTTTTGAAATCCACTTAGCACATTATCTACCATGGATCTCTTCATGGTCCTATTTGACCTTTCCTATACTGCATATATGGTTCTCTTTACCTCTCAACTGATAAATGTAAGTGATGGTAGTCTATCCCTAATTATAGCCATGTTGATATTAGCCATCTCCATGTCTTATTTCCATTAATTAAAATTGAAACTAGTGAGAGTTTCAATTATGACTTTGTTATTCTTTATAGAGAAGGTTACCATAAATTTGATAATGTAAATGATCGACACAAATGTAGGATGAAAAACATAAGCAAAGTCATAAAACTATATCTATAATCAACATCTTATCATATATATTAAAAGCATATGTAAGTTGAATGCATAATACATACAAATAAGATATCCACATTAAAAAACCAGAGTACACATCATTAATTCTTGTGATTCTACCACGTATAGGTGAATAAAGCACTCAAGCAATGGTTATCCTCTATCAAATGCCTTTATGCATATCTCAGAATCTTAAATAAGGCTAACATCTATGGGCAAAATAACTAAATATAAAACCAGAGACATCCTCAAGATACAAGCAGAATAATCCAAAGACTAACTTAAAGGCTACTATGGTGACTACATTCTCATTAGTACCTAAACTAATCTATAAGAACAAGGGATACACTTGTTTATTATCCTCACAGTCATCAATATGGGAATAAATATCTAAAAAATTACCAAGAATTAATGCAAAATCCTATTTTACATTCTTATCAATACATATTAATGCTAAAAACATTATCAACAGACTTTATTTGACAATTTATCACGAAGAAAATCTCAAATAAGTGATAATCATGCAATATAGAATAACAAATGTACCATATAAGATATCAAAACCACAAGTATATCCTTTATTTTAAGTCAATCGTATGAAAAAATCATTTAATTATGACTTTACTAGCCTTATTTAAATTTTTCTATAGTTAAACCTTATTTATTACCAATGTAATAGTTCTAAAAAAATTGAAAGAAACTCACTTTATGCCCCAAAATTTGACTCTAAATAACTTAAATGACCATTTTGTGAATTATAAAAATTTGAGTTTTTGTCCTATAGTGTGTTGATGTCAACACTGCATGTGGTTGGAGGATGTGTGCAGCCTCATGCAAAAGTTGAATGCGTGAAGTGCTTGTAGGTTACGCATCATATGTACACAGACACGTGCCACCCCTTATGGTGGGTTTTGAATACATGCCAGTCATGCTTCAAACCATTGTTATGAATATCAATACTGGTCAAGACGAAGTACAGTTTCAAATAATTTTTTAAATTTATAAAATAGTCCCTGATTTTTTTTAATTACAAAATATTCCCTTAATATATTGGACTATATATTTTCTAACTTTTTATCAACCATATCCCTAACAATCATAACAATAAAAATTGAAATAATAACAATATATTAATTTATATTAATATTACCTTTCAAATATTTGACATATAAATGATATCCACAATTAATATAAAAAAGATTATACAAATATAAAATAAAGGATAATACAAAGTACTTAAAATATTATAATTTCATCATATAATGAGTAATATTATATCAAAACATCAAATAAAAGAATAATAAATATTCATAACTCTCTAAGTACTATAATTTACAACAAGAGTTCATACCGAAGAAACAATCAATTAGAAGTGATCCTAAAAAAAAATATTTACATTTATTTTTATATTGCATGTATAGAATTTAATGTATACATTAGAAGTAAGTGAAATTAAAAGGGGAGGACAAATGAAAACCTAAAACTTCATTATAATTCTAAAAAGAATATCATTCTATTATTAAAAGTCATTAATTTTCATAAAACTAACAATTACAATTTTAAATTTCTTACAAGTTATCATCACTAACATCTAGAGAATTTAAATTATTATTAGTAATTATTTTCTGAAATTTTATTACATCACTATATTTAAACCTATACTTTGTACAAATTTGAAATAAATTAAAGAAACAAAATTTTTTATTTTTGCAATGAATGAATGCAAGTATTTTAAATTGTGACTAATGTATTTAGAGTATGAACTAGTATTTTGATACAAAAATAAAGATACACTAGTTCATCCTCTAAATACATTATTTACAGTTTAAATTTTATTATAAATGTCTTACTTAATATTTTATGACAACTTAAAATTTTAAAAGATAACATTCTCATACAATTATATCATATAGTAATCAATACAATATAAAATTTCAAATTAATATTCAAATTTAAAAAATTAAGAAAATATTTTTCCTTATGTAATATATATAAATGTAGATATAACTATCATATTTAATATATATAAATGAAGATAAAACTATGCTATTAGACTTTTATTAAATATGAATTTTTTATTTTTTATTTTTATCAAAAAGTCTTAACTACAAAGAAATTTAATATTAATATGAGTGAGAGTATGAGCAAAGTACTAATTTCTTATTCTTTTTTAAGTATTCTTAAAAGAATTTAAATATAAATGTGATATTTGAAGAGAAATTCATTAAAGTCATATTGTTCCAAGCATAAGCATAAGCAAACCAATAATATTTTTCTTTTCCTTTACTACTACAAAATATTACATTTTGATTAAAAAATTTAAGATAAATTGATATTAATAATTAAAAGAATCTAAAGGGTGTGAGAAAAAAAAAAAAGAATAGTTAAGATGTGTGTAGATGGAGTGTCTTTAACTTTAGGTTTTTCTATGTTTTCAACTTATTTTAACTTTTTCAAATTACAATTCAATCCTGATAAATTCTGGTATTTCTAGTCGATACGGGACACATGTTGTAACATCCCATTTCCATACTAAGGGTTAAAACCCCAAAATATGGTACATGTGAGATGAATGAGGGATTAAGGAAAAATGCATTTCCTGCTCATGCATAATGTTAGCATATACACATGTGAATTTGAATTTTTGCTCACATGAAAATATTGTGCATACATTCATTGACATTCCAGATATAATTATTTAAAAAGGGTGATTGTTATTGAGAATTGTAGTTTGTTTATATTGAAAATTGATTTGGAGAGTGTAATTGTTGATTTAGAATTATTGGAGAATTTTAGGAAAATTTTTGAAATTTGGGGTAATTTTTGGACTAGGAAAAATGTCAAGTGGCAAAACAAATAATAAATGGTTGTAGAATTTACTGTCAAATGGAAAGGGAAATTTTGATAAATGACTATGGGATTTATTGACAAGTGTCATTGAAAATTGGGAGACAATTAAAATAGAAATTGGATTTAGTTTATAAGCATTAGATATGTGTCACTTGCCAAACAATGCCTTAGCTCCACTAAGTTCTAAAACCCCTTTAAAAACGTTGCTTCTCATTAAAAGTCCAATCGTTGTGGTTTTTTGGCTCTTCCCATCTTCCTCTTTGTGACTCTCTTCTCTACACCTTCATTATTTTTGTTTCTTCAATCTCCACCACCTCAACTTTGAAGATTACACTTTCCTTCATTTGCTTCTAGCATAATTGCTATCTTCTTCCTCATTGACATAAGAAAACTCATCGTTTTCTTCCTTTAGAAGATGAAGAACTTGGGATGCTTGGGAGTTAGGGTTGAGTGAGATTTTGAAGAGTTTGGAGGTACACCAAGTAAGTTATGTTTTAAATGTCATGGGCATGGTTAAATTAAGCTAGAATGATGAGTAAATTGAGATTTGATGACTTAGTTATGCAATGTTTATGCATGTGTCGTGGGTGATGAAAATATGCTTTGTTTGTGAGTGATTTATTGAGTTGAACTGGTTAGAGGATGTTCTTTGTGCAAATATGTTAGGTGTAAAAATCTGGAAAAAAAAACTTGAAGATGATGGATTGGAAAATGTTCACTGCATATGCTTCAGTGTTTTAGCTATAACTTCTTCTATAGTTGTTCAATTGAGATTATTTTTATTTATATTAAACTATAGATGAATTAATACAATTTTCATGAAGAAATCGAGTTTAAATTCTGTCTTTAAGAGTACTGAAAATTGTCTTGAAGTTGAGTTTCAGATTTTGTCTCTGTTTCTGAATAGTATGAAGTAAATCGTGTATAACTTTCAGAATACTAAGCTAAATTGTATGAACATAGGTTATTTGGAAACTTAATACATATATGAACAATTGTTTAGAAGAGGGTATTGCCAAAAAAACCTCATTTTCTAGGCCATAATGGTCATACAAAATGGATTTGAAAAATAGAGTTGGAAAAGTTAGAAAAGGAGTTCTGTTTACTGCTTTCTATGAAAGTTGGCCACGGCCAACTCTTTGGTTTGCCACAGCCAACTTATATGATTTCCTCTCGGAAAAATTTCTCCATGGCCAACTCTCAAGATTTTACAAGGATTCCTCTCGAGAATAGTTTGCCGCGGCCAACTTTACCTACAGCTTAAACATTCTTTGGTATTTTGATGATATCTTGAATTGTAGTTATCCAATTTGATGATTTTTTATTTAGATTAAACTAGAGACATAGGCATATAAATTATCTGAAGAAATAAAATTATTAATCGGATTGTAAGAATTTCAATTTCTGGGTGGAAGTTGAGTATAGGGCACTTTCTTAGAATAAGAATAGTTCGAAAATATTTGGAGTATAACTTTTGGGATACTAAACCTAATTGAATGATCTGGGTGTCAAAAGAAACATAAGACATAGAGTAACACTTTTCTAGAAGAGAATAGGACCAAATTACATCAATTTCACTTTCTGATTGAATGTGAATAGTAGACCTGAAAGTGTGACTTAGAAAAATCTAAAGTGAGTCAATAAGAAAGGAATAGAGATTTTAATGGTTTTAGTAAGGCATAAACCTAAGTATAAATTGTACTTAGATGTGTTTTGATATGAGAATGACTTTGTGATGAAATTGGTGGATAAATTCTCGGGATTGTCACGAACGTGCATTGTACATATTTTATTTCATATATGTGCATTATTAAACACTTATGATTGTGTAAATTGTGATATATGTGTGTGGTGTTTGATATAGAGGAGCAACCAGAACGTCAACCTCCAGACGTTTCCAGAACTTCTAGGCATTTAGCTTCGGGAGCAACTAATGA
Source organism: Erythroxylum suave (assembly GCA_027563595.1). Classification (NCBI taxonomy): domain Eukaryota; kingdom Viridiplantae; phylum Streptophyta; class Magnoliopsida; order Malpighiales; family Erythroxylaceae; genus Erythroxylum; species Erythroxylum suave. The sequence goes on along the minus strand of JAOSBN010000007.1, from coordinate 16,513,382 downwards.
GTAACCTAGACGGTCTCACTTAATTACTTGTTTGCTTAAATTCTATTTTGAAATGATTGAATGAATGTGGCTTGATTGTTGATTCCAGACAATGAAGGTCCGATGACTATGATATTGGATTGAGATATTGAAGTGCTCTTTGTATGTGAATTGATGAACTATGTGATATCTGACTTGATTATTAAATTCCGAAGAAACATGCGAATATGCATATGATTGAAAAAGTGTTTCTCAACAATTATGTTGAGTGCCAGACCACAGTCCAATGATGAATGTATTCTAAATATGAATATGACATGTGAAAGTGACTGATTGATCATATAAGAATGTGGAGCATTCCATTACATGAATGCATTAAAGATAAAGTGACCAGAGTAGTCACTGAAAAAGAGTCTAAAGCTCAGATTGTGAAAAAAAAGGAGCTTAAAGCTCAGAAACTATGATAAGAGCCTCCGACTCGGTTGTAAATGTACCTGGTATCTGCTAAGAGATATGGGTTAGATAAAAAGGCGCTCAGTCACAACAAAGTAATAAATGAAATTGAGTCACATGTGCATTGCATATTCATTTAATATCTATGTTCGAATGATTGTAATATCCTGTTAATTTGTAAATGAATGAGAATGTGAATATTGTGAACAAAGTGATATGTGATTATAAGAACTGTATATTTATGTGATTGAGTGAACCATCGATGATGGTTATCTCATTGAGTTCGCAAAACTCACCCAAAATTTGCAAATATTTTTTAGAGCTCAGAAGAATATCCCGTTAGGCAATTGTGCAATTATTATATATGTTATTGAAAAAGTTTATGATCGAAACGGCCCGAATTGATCATTGATTATATGCAAAAGTGCGTATTGCTTTAAAAAGAAAAGAAAAGGCTTTTTTTTAAAGAGATTTGACTGATTGAGTGCTCTAGCATGTCACCCTCGCGAGGCTTAGACTCGGATATCACTCATGGTGTCGGGTACGAGTCTTAAGGGAGTGGGGTGCTACATATGATTTGGGTACTGTTCCTTTGGCTAATACAGTACGTACCGATTAATACCAGCTGATAGAGAATGGTATCCATAACCATGCTCCAAACGTGTAGAACCATTATGAAACATGCAACACGCATGCCTTATACACAACAATACACATGCCACCTCATAACAGGTATAGAACACACTCAAAACATGCAAATGTCCTAATTGTCTTAACCGCATGCGCCACAAATGCCAACATAGGTCCAATGATTTGTACCCTCATGCGCAAACTATCTGGCATGCATATATCACACGCCAGACACTACCCAAAGCCCGGGCTTCACCTAGATGATTCTTTATGCTGCATTTTTTATACCATCAAAAAAAAGACAATTTTTGACGACTTTTCCAGTGATTTTTCTCCACATTTCAACAATTTTTGCTAAACAATCACCTAAAGTCCATTTTTTAGCTTGTTTTTTCAAGCAATACTTGTTCAAAATCAATGCAAACAAAGAATATGATGTTTAGAAAAGCAAAAACAAATTAATTTCTTCAATTTCCTTGTGGAGAAATTCAAAAATATCTGTTCAAATTTATACAACGATGAAACCATTATGATACTACGTGTTAAACATAATATGAACTTTAATTATAGGCTCATGATTAACCATGAACTTGTATAAATAAAGAAAATGTGAAAATTTACATGTTTTGTTATCCATTTCTCAATGAACAAGCTACTTAATGTATGAACAAGTTGTTAAAAATTTTATGAAAGTTATATAATTTTATGTCGTTAACGTCTTTTTATTTCTTTCTTACTGCATGGGCTCTTAATGAGCCGGAGAAATTATACGTCCACAAAATTACTTAAGTAGACAAGAAGAAACCTTAGCAGTTATTTATAGCAATCTTGTTGGGCTTCTCCATCATAGATCCAATAAATAACTGGTTTACATTGATTATGGCTCATTTTCTTCACTAGACTTCAATTATTTAGCTACATCTTTTATTGGACTTTTTATTATCTTTAATTTGAATCAAATTCTATTTTCTTAACCTTAATTTTATAAAACTTGTAATTAACAATTGTCAAAGATAAATTTTTAAAATTCAAACATCTTGAGGGGGTAAACCTAAGTTTCTTTAAATTGAAGCAAAGGAGAGATAAGAGTTTTCAAGATAGGAGAGTTTAGATATTGTAGTTAAAGTATGACATCATAAAAGAGAAGGAAGAAATGGAAATGAACTACTCCAAGATCATCAACCGAAGAGTACACAGGAGCAAGCATATGGCCTCCTTTCCCTGACGAAAAGTAGGAAGGCAGCAAATTACTCCACTCCTACAATGGTCACTAAAAAGATGAGGATTTTTTTTTAATGGAAGCAAAAACAGAAACTAGAAAGAAAAAAAAAAAAAAAGCTTGCTTTAGAAAGAAGCATGAGATCAGCCGTAAGTTCTTAAACCTATACGCACTCTCAAGTCTCAAACAACAGGTTAAAAGCAATGCATTAAGAATGTATGGTCACAATTCCTCAAATGTTGACAATCCGCCATTTCTGAAGAAGTGTCTTTTCTTATGTCCTTGTGCTAGTCCAATAAGATTTCGCAACCATTTTTTCAATTTTATATGGGTGATGAAAATTAGTGGAGAAAAAGGTTGTTGAGAGATATAATAACAGGAAATTAAACATCGAACTCCATGAATGGAGCGATAAGTGACCTGGATGTGCCACCATCTGACAAACACCAAACAACCACAGCAAAGAAGACTCTGCTGACCGCCAGTCATCTTAGAATTTGCCTTTCTCGGGCCTCAGCTACAATTGTGAATTTGACAAGGAAGCAGTCATTATGCAACAACGTCTAGAAGTTTTTCTTTTAACTATTTTCAATCATTATTTTGTTTAAGAAAATAAAATTTAGCAAACAAATTGATCAACGTTTAACGTCTAAAAACAAAGTTGTGTATCTTAATATTTGTATTTTGTAAACAGCGTTACCATCTAAGTATTAATTTCATTCAATAGAAAGATGACATATGGTTATCTTTTATGCAAGTAGAACGACCCATCGATTTGTTGAAATGTAATTTTCTATCTGAAGAGACTTTCCAGGAGACAGGTTCGGTTGGATTTTATGGAACTCATTAAAGTAGACAGTACCATCTCTTTCTCTGAGAGATTTGCATAAAGATGACGAGTCTGGAATATTTAATGCTTCCAGTTCAACTCGTACAGGAGTAAGAATATACCTTCTGTATGTAAACATGACTAAGGCTCACTGACTTTTAGCATAATGCAATCGAGATATGGAATGTTAATGAATAGCTGAGGTTACGGTTAACTTACTAAAGCCAAGCTTCTACCCAACAAAATAGACGAAACTTTCCATTAGGGTTGGTCATAGTATGAGATCTATTCCAATTACATGCATGCTCTTTTATTTATTTTGCAGAAAATGTTGATAAGAGGTGACACCTGCGTGGCACACCAATATCAATATATGTTAGGCACGATGGTGCTATTGGTGTGTCACCATTTTTGTTTAAGTTGACCACACAACATTAATTGGTGTTGATGACATAATTCACGTCCTGACCGCATCGATCTCTTCGATTTCATTTTCAAATTAGAATATCAAAATGACAGCTATGGAGTATCACCGACGTCTCTCAATTCAACTCGTGAGATTCCCACATCTTGGTTCAATTATTGGCCACATTATAAGTATAATTTTTAAGAAAATGGTATAAATACTGTAACTGAATCATTTCCTATGAATTTTGAATTCTATAAGATTTCTTTAAAGTTATAAAGTACAGGAAATATATCTTCATAGCTAGTAACGAACATCATCTATCATCTAACAAGTGGTTCGTTTCCATTTCCTCCTTCCCATTATTTGTTACAAATGAGAGTTCCAAACATCTCAATGTAGAATTATGTGATATTCTTTTGGAAGTATAATAGTAAAGTAGGTCCTATAACAAACAAAATTTGACTCTAAAATCCAGTCAGTATTCAACAATAAATTCATTTACTAGCTAGTATTATATATTTTGTGTTGACAATTTGTGTCTCACGCACAACAAAGAAAAAGGAATTTATGATTTCTTGAATGGTAAAATCATTTTAATAAATAACTTAATTAATTCATAAACATAATAAAATATAAATATGTATTTGTATTTGTATTTTATTATGAAAATTAATTTCTTTTTTACAATTCCTTTTTTTTATAATGTTTTACAATTCCTTTTGAATCTACAAATTTGTCTTACTCACTGTAATCTTTAATAGTTTTCACGCTACTTGATTGACAAAACTCTTTAAGTAGTGTGGAAAAAGGTAAGCAAAAGTATTAGCTTTTGAAAAGCCTACATTCATTTATAATTGAACTTAAGACTTTTTAGTAATCTAATTAAAATGTAGTTATGATTTTAATTAAATTTTAAATAGAATTACAATTAAATTTCTAACTAGAAAATAAGTCCAAAAAAATTTGATATCTCATATTAGCTCTTATTTGTTAAATATCTCATATTTAACTTTTAAAGTTTCACAAACTTTACAACAAAATATTTAGGCTAAGTAGGGAAGTATTTAATAAATAAATGTGTATAAATAAAAATATAAAATAAGAAATAAAATAAATACTCAGTAAATATATAACAAGGTAGAGAATCAAAATAAAAATTAAAAACAAGTAAATAAATACATAAATAGAAAAGAACACAAGTTAATAAACAAATCCAACAATTCATTATAAGAAAATATATAGGCTAAGTATGGAAGCATTTAGGCTAACTAACTTGGAAGAAAATACTACAAATAAAAAATTTAGGCTAAATATAAGACATAAGACTCGATGAAAACTTTTTAAATGACTTATGAGAACGTGAAGGACTTCTCTACTCCGGATCATTTATCTATATCCTACTACGCCACATTTTTCTATTGAGGGTCCTATGTCCTTGATAAGTTTTAGCAAAGTCATGTCATTTTCAATCACCTTTTCTCAGTTCTTCTTTGATCTTCTTTTTTTTATTTACAATCTTTAAGTACAATCGTATCGCATCTTCTCACTATAGTGTTAAGTTATCTCTTTTTAATATGTCATCTAAGTCTTGTCTCTCTTAATTTACTATTAATATTAGCCACCTTTAATTTGTCTCTTACCATTACATTCCTAACCTTATTTCTTCTAGTAAAATTACACGTCTGATGGAGCATTCTTATATTCACCTCCATTAGCTTATGACAATGCACCTAATTGATGGGTTAATATTCCACCCCATAGAGCATGGTCAACCTAATCATTAAACGTTAGAATTTACCTGCAAATTTGAGTGATTTCTTCTTGTTATATAAAACTCTTGATGCACTTCTCCATTTAGGTCACCTTGATCTGATATAGGGAACTATGTCATCATCAATCTCTCTATTGCTTTGAAGGATAGATATTAGATACGTCAAACACTCTTTTGTGGTATAACTTCTGAACCAATCTCTACCTCTACATTGGATGCCACCCTATAACTGAAAAAGTTAACACTCTAAATACTGAGTCTTAATCATGTTTAATTTAAAGCCTTTTGATTATAACGTACCCCTTTAAAGTTTTAGCATGGCATTCACACCCTCTTTTGTCTCATCCACTAAAATAATGTCATTAGTAAACAGCATACACCAAGGCACATCCCTATGGATCTTCTTGGTGATCTCATCCATCACTACTATAATTAAAAAGGGACTCAGTGCAATCTAATATCAATAAAAAGATGCTTTGTATCTCTTCCTATTATCCTAACGCTAGTCTTTACACTTATATACATATCCCTAATAACCTATATATATGTTATAGGAACTCCCTTAACTTCTAAAAACCTTTATATAATTTTCCTAGGTATCCTATCATACACATTTTCTAAATCATTTATAGGTTACATTGTCTTTCCCTATAATATTTCATTAATATTTTAAGGGAATGTAATACTTTTGTCGTGGACCTTCATAGCATAAAGCTAAATTGCTTCTCTACGATAGTAACATCCTTTCTCTCTCTCTTCTCAATTACCTTCTCCCATAACTTCATGTTGTGACTAAGAATTTTGATTCCTTTATAGTTGTTACAACTTTGGATATCACCTTTTTTCTTGTATAAAGTAATTAGTATACTAAGTCTCCATTCATCTAGCATTTTGGCATACTTAAGGAACACTTTAAAAACCTAGGCTCTTCTCCTAGGCTCTTTCACACCTTTATGGGTATCTCATCAGATCCTACTTCCCTTCCACTCTTCATCTCCCTTAAATCCCTTTCAATTTCTTCCTTTATAATTTGTAGACCACAAGGAAAGTTAAAATGCCTTTCAAACGTGTTAAGGTCCTTAGAGTGATATTATCCTCTATGTCTTCATTAAAAAGGTTATAAAAATACCCTTATCAACTTCTCTTGATGTCATTTTCAGCCACAAGCACCCACCCTACTTCATCTTTTATATAAAGAACTTGATCCAAGTCTTTAGCTTTCCGTTCTCTAGCTCTCACCAACTTAAAAATAACCTTTTTTGCCACCTTTAGTCTCCAAAATTTGATATAAATTCTTGTAAGCATTGTTTTTTGCTACTAAGACTATCTTCTTCACCTTTTTCTTTTCCAGTTTATGACTTTTTCCTTTAACTACTCTCTCTACCTTTGTGGTGCTATCCAATAGGGCTTTATAAACACCTTTCTTAATTTTAATCTTTTATTGTGAGGTGTACTTATCATTTCTATGTTCAACCTAAGCCATTTATAGTTAGAGATTACCGATAAATATAAATACATAAATGATAAATGATAAGTACACCATGCAATATAGATGTATATTTATTTTAATTTGTTATAACTTTATTAATAAGTCTTATAAGATTATTACATATTATGGTTCATTTCTAATCATATTTTCTATGGTAATATAGTCAAAGCATGATCATTTATATGTCATGCAATGATTTAAAAATTGAACCGGTCAACTTTTCGATTTGGTTATTTTCATAAACTTTATTTTTAAAAATTGACCTGTTTATTAATTAATCCCCCAACTTTTGTAAATTAACTCCTTTTTATAAACCAGAATAAATTAGTTGGTTTTTATTTAACTATATCCTCCTTCAATTAAACTTTAACTTCTTTGACAGGGAAGAATAGTATCCTTCTTTAATCCTATTTTAGATTCTTGAAATTTGTCTAATGTTTACTTTGTATTAGTTTTATGATAGTCTAATATAAGTTAAACCTTAAATATCTTATCTTATCAGTTTAATTTTTTGTTCAATTTTTAAAACATTAGTTCCTTTCAGAGTTTATACACTTTTTTAGGGTTCTCAATGATAAAGAAAACATATACAAGAGGGGGTGAATTGTCTATATAAAAATTTTTCGCAAGTTATTTCAATTCAAAAGGAAATGATAGGAACCTATTTATATTAATACAATAGGAGCCTTTTGTGAGATAGAAGCCTTTTGTGTGACAGGATCCTGTTTAAATGAAAGGAGCTTGTTAAAAGATAAAATCTTTCAAATGACAAGAGTCTGCTAAACAAAAGTCCTGTTAAAAACAATTTAAAACAGAAGGCACCTATTAAAATGAAAGGAACCTTTAGCAAGTTGAAAACAGAAGGAGCTTACTATAACGGTGAAGGAGCCTCTTGCTAAAATGAACATACACGCATACAATATAATGCAGAAATATAAAAGTTAAGCGAAGAGAGAGAAGGAAGCAGTCGATTCATACTAGTTTGGCTTACAAACCTAGCCTACGTCTAGTCCCCAAGTATAAAACTTTGAGTGTTTCACTATGAAAACTAAGTATTAAATTTCACCAGACTCTCCAAGCTCTTAAGTATATATTTTTCAAGGTTCTCCAACCTTTCACACTCGAAGTATATAACAAGCTTTTAAAAAGCTCACAAAAAAATAACAATTTCTCTCTTGATAGAATGATTTCACTTTCTAAAGCACAATTGTGATGATATGATTCTCAAGAGTACAGATGCTACTCAAAATGTTTTGACAGTCTAAATATATTCGTTCTATTTCATAAGTGTCGTTGCTCTTCAATAAATAGTCAAAATCTTCAACTAGTCGTTGCTTCACTCGTATCTCTAATCAACTAGATGGATTTAACTCTGAATAACTTTGATATCATCTTTGCCAAAAATCTTCCAATAATCACAGAACTAATATATGGCCTTCATAATTAATAAGATCCTTTAGAATAAATCATTTATAATAAAGTAAGTTTATAAAGAATGTTCTTGCAAGAGAAAACATATTTATTATGATTTTATTTCCTTTTGAGAATAAAACAATTAATTGTACAAGGAAATAAATCCAATTTAAATTTTGAAATATTATACAGTTATCATCAAAATCGTTAAAAAATAAACCTTGAAGACCAATAAAACTTTCTTATTTATCTAGTAAGGACGTATACATACAACCTTTTGATTTTGGATTTTGATAGTAACTAAAACACCCTTAAATGGGTCTAGTATTATCTGTTCATAATTGCTTAAGAAGTAGTTGCATTTCCAAATTTCCAATATAAGAGATAAACATTGGAAATTTGAATTTTTCTTTCTTGTTCTCAAATCATTCTAAGATTTTGGCATTGGAAAGAATATGTGAATCCTTTAATTGGTAAATTAAATAAAATATCCAAATAAGAGATATTATACATGATTATGCATAACCAGTGATTTTCCTACATACAATATCAAAACTAGTTACATATGCATTGTCATGATCTATTAACGTAATAATTTTTTTCACTTTGGATTAATTCTTCATAAGATTACATGTGTTGATTGTCTTTATCAAATATAGCAAATTTTTGCTCTTAACAATCTCTACGTAACATAAAGGTTTGTTTTTGTTATTATTTGTTTATGTTAATTTATCAAATTTAGTTGTTTTTATGTATTACATGAATACAATACTCAGAAGCAATCTAATCATCAAACAAGATAGATTGAGTACATAACGTGTTTTTCACAAGACCCATGAAATACTAAAAGTGTTTCTCACAAGACAAAAACACAAATTAAGTACATAATGGAAATACATACTCATGAATGTATCTTTATTTGTATTTGAGATTCAAAATATGGTCAAAGAACCATAAAAGATAACAAAAGCCAACATGCAATAAGAATTACAAACCCACACAACACCTTTAAATTGTGATTATGAAACAGCAGAATAATGAAATAACCTGGATGGATGAAATAGAGTTTGCGCATGATGCACAGATATTATGGACTAAGGTTTTAAGATTTTTTTATGGTCTATTTTAAATATGCCAATAAAGACAAGATAACAGATAGATCAAGCCTTATGATATTTGGGTTCTAATTTTAGATTCTAAGCTAGTTAAAAATGGTAAATTCTTCTAATGTATTGGGCTAAAAATAAATTGCTTATAAACTAATTTGGGCTATAAGTTTCGAGTTGAAACCATCCTTTCTTTAGATAATATGTTTAAGTAAATTTAGAAATAAGTTTCTAAATTGATATACTTATGCACATGAGTTTAATAGTATTTAGATATAAGTTCCTTACCAATTTATCAATTATAAAATTGATTAGTTCAATTTTAATTGGAATAAGTTTCCAATTGATTAAGTCATTAATAATAATAATAATAATAATAATAATAATAATAATAATAATAATAATAATAATAATAATAATAATAATAATAATAAGCTGATTAGTTCATGGATAACAAGAATTAGAAATAAGTTTTAACATTAAAAATTATTCAATATGATTACAAACAAGTTTCTAATTTAATTAAAATTTCTTTAGATGATAAATTAAGTTAGAAATATGTTTTAATAAATTAAGTTAGAAATATGTTTTAATGTTTCTAAATAAACAAATTTAATCAATTAAAATTATAAGATATATTCTAATAGTGAGGATTCATATTATGTTAGTAAAATAATTCATTTGTGTATAGGTATTTGTATATAAGCCTCAGATGCCTGAAAATTTGTTTTTAGGAGAATGTCAGTTATTTAGAGGAAACTCAGACTTCTCCATAACGCAACATTGGTGAGACGTGTCATGTTAGTGCGATTATTCAATATATGCATGGTATATGGAGAATACCTAACATAACATATAATAATAGTTACATAATTTGATATAAGAATTGTATTTCAATGGTTGTTTAGCTTAGACATAAGTTGATGTAAGGTATATGGCTTTATTTTTAACTACCATAACATGAAGGTGAATTGTTGTGAATGCTCTAGAATCTGGAAACGCCTTAAGCGAAGACATATGATTGGCTAGTGACAACATTTATGAAGGAAATTCTAAGAAGGGAACTAATTAGAAGTTTGTACCTCATAAGTTTTCCTATAGAAATAGTTAGAAATATTTCATATTGATTACTTATAGAAAATTTGTGTATTAAACAAACGACTTATGTTATATGAAATATGTTGTAATGAATTGTATGTAGTTTGTTCATTTATGAACACACATGCTTGATAATTTACAACATATGTGATATGTACTCTATGTAACGAATTCATGTCGATTAGTATAATTAGTACTTAATTGTAGTATGAATGAAGACTGAACACATATTTGATATTTCACTTTCATAAGCATTTGAAATTTAATTAGTCACTCTTTACACGATTTACATCACATTGATGTGCGTAATGTAATTTTCTCTTATTTGTAGAAACTTAGTATTTCAACAATGGCTACTGCTTTAAAGAACATTATCGTTGAACTTAAAAAGGGTACGAAACTAAACGACAACAATTATGAAATATAAAGCATGAAAATCCAATATATGTTGGGGGAGCAAGAGGCTTTTAAGCCATTGAACATAACAATGGATGTTTTTGAGGAGTGAAATACAACCGAACATAAAAAGGGTCGTGGTGCATACAAGCTATAGAAGAAGAATAACTCATTGGCTAGCATTATATTACTCAGCAGCATAGATAATGATATCATGTTTTGAGTTTAGAAAATTTGAAACTGCTAAGTATATATGGCCTGCATTAGCTACACAATTTGGGGGTACCTTGAGCAAGATACAGTCAGTCACTATCAAGTTTGATATATAAAAATCCGCCATATCATACAATGCAAAAGCATTTAAGAAAAATGTCAAATATGATAAGTGAGTTAAAGGATGATGGTCACAAGTTGTCTGATAAGCAACAAATGCTTGTAATTTACTCTTTACCTTATAGTTGGGAGCACATCAAGATACATTTGACTTATCATGAGAGAACTAAGACCATAGAAGAAGTTGCAAGGCATCTTATATCGGAAAAAGGTGTTTAGAAGCCTCAACGACTTCTTCTAAGGTATATACAATTGGCTCTAGCTCATATAGAGTTGTGAATAATAAGTGCAAGGAGCATGGCAGGCATAAGTGGACAAGAACAAAAGACACCACTACTCTGCTCAAAACTCCATGAAGGCTAAATGGAATCGAAATGAAAAGTCTAAGTGTGATTTCAAGAAGAGGAATATGAAACATGTCAAGTGCTATAATTATGGTAATAAGGGTCACTTTGCTCATGATTGCTGTTGGACCCCATTTCCGAAGTCCAACTCTTGATCATTATCGATTCATCTTCTTGCTCTGATACCACTAATGTTGGA
>JAOSBN010000007.1:16489026-16501614 GCA_027563595.1 Erythroxylum suave | reverse complement strand
TATTCCCAAATGTGAGCACTGTGGAAGGTTTCATAGAGGAGAGTGCTACCGACTGACAGGAGCTTGTTTTAACTGTGAGGAAAAAGGGCATATGGTAAGAGAGTACCCTTAGAATCCAAGAAAAAAGAAGAGTTAGAGGCAAGCTTTAAGGAGAACTGAGACTGGGGGACACAAGACTACAATTGAGGTGGGCAGTTTTGATGCAACTAATAGGGTGGATCTTCCAGGGAGACCTAAGGGGCAAGCACCAGCTAGGGTATTTGCAATGACACAGGAGGAAACAGAGACAGCTCCGGAGGTTATGACTTGTATGATTAAGTTATTTGAGGATGATATTGTTGTTTTAATTGATTCGGGTTCTACTCATTCATTTGTGTCATCAAGTAGAACTGTGTGTGGTAGGAATCTGAGCCCGTTGGATACTCCTTTAATGGTGAGTACTCTAATTGGCCATTATATTGTGATTAGCCAAGTCTATAAAGATTGTGAGATAAGTATTGGGGAAGAACAATTAGTGGTGGATCTAATGCCATTGAGGATGGGAGGATTAGATGTGATTTTGGGTATGGACACCTTGGAGGAATATAATGCCAGTTTGGATTGTAGACGAAAGATTGTGGAGTTCGAATTAGACAATGGTAGAAAGGTGGTGTTTGTGGAAAACAGAAAAGCAAGCTGGTCTAGGATTGTTTCAGCTTTGATAGTAGAGAAGATGATGAGGAAAGGATGTGAAGCATATTTGGCCTATGTGGTAGACACAAGGGCAAATAAGAATAAGTTAGAAGAGATATCTGTGGTCAGGCAATTCCCGGATGCCTTTCCCGAGGAATCACCTGGGCTACCGCCACCTAGGGAAATTGAATTTCCCATTAAGCTTCTTCCGGGCATAATGCTAATATTGATTTTTCCTTATAGAATGAATTTCCCATTGAGCTTCTTCCGGGCACAATGCTAATATCGATTCCACCTTATAAAATGGCTCCGACGGAATTGAAGGAGCTTAAGGACCAATTGGAAGATTTGTTGGAGAAGGGTTATGTTAGACCCGGTCCTCTTTGTGAAGAAGAAAGATAGATCGTTGAGGATGTGTGTGGATTATAGGAAGCTCAATCATGTCACCATAAGGAACAAATATCCGCTTCCATGCATAGATGACTTGTTTGATCAGTTGTAAGGGGCGAGAGTCTTTTCTAAGATAGACTTGAGGTCAGGTTATTACCAGTTGTGGATAAAGGAGATTGATGTGTCAAAGACCGCCTTCAGGACACAGTATGGCCACTTTGAGTTCTTGGTCATGCCTTTTGGGTTAACGAATGCACCTACAGGCTTTATGGAATTAATGAATAGAGTCTTTAAGTCTTTCTTAGATCGATTTATCATTGTCTTTATTGATAATATATTGGTTTATTGTAAGAGCGATAAAGAGCATGAAGAGCATTTGAGGATTGCCTTGGAGACATTGAGTAAGAATGAGTTGTATGCCAAATTTGATAAATGAGAATTTTGGCTAAAGGAAGTAGTGTTTGTTGGACATGTGATTTTAGAGCACGGAGTACATGTAGATCTGAGGAAGACAGAAGCAGTTGTGAAATGGGAAGCACCTAAAAATGTGGCAGAAGTGAGGAGTTTCTTGGGTTTAGCTAGATATTACAGAAGGTTTATGGAGGGCTTTTCCATGATAGCTACTCCACTTTCCAAATTGACAAGAAAGAATCAGAAGTTTGGGTGGACAAATGAAAGTCAGAAGGGTTTCGAGGAGCTTAAGTATAGATTGACGAGTGCACCAATTTTGACCTTGCCTTCGTGTAATGATGGATATACATTATACATTGATGCTTCGAGGAAGGGATTTGGCTGTGTGTTGATGCAAGGAGATAAGGTGATCGCTTATGCTTTTAGGCAATTAAAGCCTTATGAGATGAACTATCCTACCTATGACTTGGAGTTGGCTGCCATAATTTTTGCATTAAAGATATGGAAACATTATCTTTATGGAATTACTACTAAGGTATTTACGGACCATAAGAGCCTTAAGTATTCGATAAGTCAAAAGGAGTTGAACTTGAGACAAAGAAAATGGTTAGAGTTATTAAAAGACTATGACTTGATGATAGACTACCACCCGGGGAAAGCTAATGTAGTAGCGGATGCCCTGAGTAGGAAGTCCACTATGGCACATGTAGAGACAGTGTACCTTCCTTTGTTGGAGGAATTAGCCAGACTTAAGGTGACACTGAGGCAAGTTAAGGCTGATTGTGTATTGGCTAATTTTAGAGTAAAGCCAATATTGAGTGAGAAGGTTAAGGAATTGTAGGCACAGGATGGGTACTTAAGCAAGCTCAGAAGGTTAAGGAATTGCAAGCACAGGATTGGTACTTAAGCAAGCTCAGAGAAGAGATTAAAAATGGTAAACCTTATGAAATAAAGGTGAGGGAAGATGGATTAATGGTCGTAAGGAATTGATTATGTATTCCTAATAGGCAAGAATTGAAAGATGAAATTCTTGATGAGGCACACAATGCGCCTTATGTTATGCACCTAGAAAGTACAAGAATGTATAGAGATTTGAAGGAGCATTTCTGGTGGAAAGGAATGAAGAAGGATATTGCAGAGTATACTAAGAAATGCTTAGTGTGTCAACAAGTCAAGGCTAAGCACCAGGCACCTTTCGGTAAGCTTCAGCCTTTGTCTATTCCGAAATGGAAGTGGGAGAAGATTATAATAGATTTCTTGATGGGATTACCAAGAACTAATAGGAAACATGATGCAAAATTGAAGTTCCTATTGAATGAGAACTTAGTTTGTTATAGGAAACCAAGCAAGCCCGATCCAAGGCAAAGAGGAAAGACAACTGTGAATTTGGAGTGTCAAGAAAATTAGGTGGGTAAAATATTTATGGATATTGTGTAATTGGGAAAATTCTTGCCTGTCTGTGTGTATGTGTTTTACATGAAATTGTTATGTTTGAAATTGTAATAAATGTGAATATTTGAATTCGTATGATTTCATTGTGATTATGTTATACCTTGAAAAAGGTTATAACAATTGGAATTGAATGAAAAGAAGAAAAAGCATGAAAATATAAGAAAAATGATAAAGTGCTTAGAGTGCAAATTGTGATTGACTAAATTGAGCATGAGAATATGAAAATGCATGGAAATGAATATGTGCTTTTGTTTGAGCGAGAGTGGAACCGTTTCGTAGACACGTGCGCGTCGATGTAAAACCTTCTCTCGGCTGCCCGCTTGTGGCCCACGAGATCATAAAGTGGACTCGTTTTGTTCATGGAGTAAACTTCAGTTTCTCTGTTTTGTTCACGAAACCCTCGAGCCAATTATTTGTGCATTTTCATTTGACATGTTAAATTATGTTTTGCTGTTAAATTACATTCAATATGATCTATGTGATGATGTAATAAGATTTGAATAATGGGTGTATAATTACATTCAATATATATTTATGTTTGATTGTATGGCTCATTGCCAATGGCTATAAGTATTTTAGCCACTGAGCTGTGTAGCTCAATCCCCAATTTTCCCTCTTCAGGTGCAAATTGAGAAGAGCAGTGATCCTTACAAGGCATTCAGACTCTAAAATAGCTAGAAATATTTTGTACTAAGTTAGTGCTTTTAGATAGCTTTATAAGCCTGTCAAACCTGAGCATCCTTTTGTATTTTGTTTTAAGTTGATGTGTGTGTTCAAAAATGAGAAAGTGAAATTTAATTCCTTTCCATTTCTGATTTTGTTATTTTAAAGATTGGAAATACCAAATGTACATGTGCATAATCTTATTTGATGATTTGCCAAAGGTTGTTAGTCTCAGAATAGCATGCTACAATGGGAGAGATTGTGTTCAGAACTCAAAAGAAAACATAGACTAAAAGAATCATTTGTGATGACGTCATAACGCAGGCGCAAAGGAAAAACACAGACGAAGTGTATCGTCTATGCTGACGTCACAACACAGACGTAATGGAAAACACAGATGCAAGGAATCGTCAGTGATGACGTCACAACATAGACGCAAAGGAAAAACATAGATGAAGTGTATCGTCTGTGCTGATGTCGCAATACAAACGCAAAGGAAAACACAGACGCAAGGAATTGTCTGTGATGACGTCACAACACAGACGATAGGAGGTCAAACCCAGACGATAAAAGTCAAAGGCTGACGATAAAACCCAGACGATAGGAGCTCAAAGACAGACGATAAAACACAGCCGAAAGGAAAGACAGGTGATAGATGAAAGACAGACGATAGAGGTCAAACATAGACGATAGAAAGTCAAACACAGAAAATAAGCAGAACACAAAAGAAGAAGTTAAGAAGTTATGCTAATTTTTCCGAAGGATGTACATATGCAATTTATGGACTCACTAACGCTATTCCTCGATATACTTGGGCTCGAATGGAGATGGGCCTAAAAAGGGGTAAGCTAGAATGCAATGGTTTGGGTAAATGTTTGGTATCCGAATCTGAATGCGATTGTGGGGCTCCGAAACAGGGTCCCATACAAGACGCTGGTATTGAAGATGTGGAAGATGATGAAGAGTTATAAAAGGAGAATGAGTTAGGCAAGAAATTAAAATAAGAAATCTTAGTAAGGATGGAAGCACCCATGCCACCTTCAATTATGAAACCACACACTCTAACGTTGAAACCCTTACCCAAACACCTTTGATATACCTTTCAAGGTGAGAGTTATACTTTTACACATCATAATATCAAATAAGTTAGATAAGGAATAAGAAAAGAGAGTGATAGAGACAATTAAAAAGAGGATGAGAGCCATAGGATGGAAAATTTCAGATATAGGAGGCACAAGTCCTAATGTAGTGATGAATATAATCAATATTGATGAAGTTTGTAAGGTGGTATGGGAGAGACAAAGATGATTAAACCCTCATATGAAAGAAGTGGTTAAAAAGGGGATAGTAAAGCTTTTAGGTGCGAGTATTATTTGGCTTATTTCATATAGTGAATGGGTGAGTCCAGTACAATGTGTACATAAGAAAAGAGGGATGAAAATAATGAAAAGTGAAAAAAGGGAGTTAATCTCTACTAAAACGGTAATAGTTTGGAGGGTATGTATTGATTTTCTCAACACAGTGACTAAGAAGGATCACTTCCCTTTATCGTTCATATAGATCAAATGATTGCGTGGTTGGACACACATTTATATTGTTTCCTTGATGGATATTGAGGATATAATCAAAATTTTATCTATCCAAAATATTTTATCAAAATGTTATTTCCATGATTGATATTCACATGTGCTTATAAAACGTGCGCTTAGAGATAGATGTCATTTGGACTTTGCAATGCACTAATAACTTTTCAAAGTTATTATCTTCGTATATATGATTTAGGACATTACGAAGATTTTTATGGATGATTTTTTAGTTATTGGAGACACTTTTTATCATTTTTTTGACAAATTTGCATAGAGTTCTTCAAATATGTGAGAAATTATATCTAAACGAGGAAAAATGCCATTTCATGGTACAAGAGGCTGTAGTTTTGGGACTTAAAATATGGTACAAAAGTACAGAAGTTGATATAGCCAAAACAAAGGCCATTAAAAATCTTCCACCATCAAATAATGTCAAAGACATGCATGCATTTTTGGGACACTCATGATTTTACCATCGATTTATTAAAGACTTCTCTCTTATTGTTGGATTTCTTACTAGTTTATTAGATAAAGATGTATCTTTTGATTTTGATAATAAATGTCATATTGTTTTTAATAGGTTAAAGGACACACTCATTTCAGCACCAATATTAACAACATCGAATTTGTTTGTACTATTTAAGGTTATGCATCATACTAGTGATCAAGCAGTAGGGTGTGTGTTAGAGCAACAGAAAGACAAAAGGTTAAATTGCTATTCAAGCAAGAGTTTATCGAGAGCCCAATTGAATTACAAAACTACTTAAAAGGAATTGCTAGTAATGTTATTCATATGTGATTTCCACCATATCTTTTAGGGTCGAAAGTGAATATCTATACAAATCATATAGTATTTAGGGACCTCTTTTCTAAGAAAGATGCAGAATTGAGACTTATATGATGGGTGTTACTTATACTAGAATTTGAAATAAATATTAGGGATAAGAAGATAGTGAAAATTTTGTTGTCGATCACCTATCTTGCCTTAAAAGAGGGTAGATGCAATAGGGTGAAGAAAATCAGTAAGTAATTTCCCAAAGATTCTTTAGTAATGGTACACTGCTTATTTGCTCCATAGCATATTGATATAGCAAATTATGTTGTCGGTGGTATCCTTCCCCTTGATTTGTCTTAACAATAAAGGAAAAGATTCTTATATGAGTGTACTTATTATTTATGGGATATAAAATTTATGTCGATGGATTAATTAGGAAACGTGTTTTGGAGGAGGAGATGTTAGAAATATTAACTCATTGTCACAATTCTACTTATATAGGGCATTATAGAGCAAATAAGATGGTAGCTTGAGTATTGGAATGTAGATTATATTTTCCTAACTTTTTCAAAGATGCTCATGAGTACTTAATGCAATATGGTAGATGCCAAAGAGTAGGGAGTATTTAAAGAGAGATGAGATGCCCCTTTCTAATATTTTTGGGCTTAAAGTCAATGATCTAACAGGATTGGATTTCATAGAACCTTTCCTATCTTCCATGAGGAACACATACATACTTGTTCGGGTAGATTATGTCTCAAGATAGTTTGAAGCAATGGAAACTCCAACTAATGATGGTAAAGTGGTGTAAAAATTTATCAAAAAGGATATTTAGTATATTTGGAGTTCCAAAAGTAATCATAAGTGATGAACGAGCACACTATTTTAATAAATCATTGGAATCTCTTTGATGTATAGAGTCTATCATCAAGTGGACAAGCCCCATCATCCATAAAAAAGTGGTCAAGTAGAGGTTGTTAACTGAGAGCTAAAGAAAATCTTAGACAAGATAGTTAATGGTTCAAAGAAGGATTGGGCATTGAAGTTTGACTATGCTTATGGAAAAACTTGACACTTACCCAAGGAATTGGAACATAGGGCATATTGGGTGATTAAGGTATTAAATTTTGAATGAAAGACAACTAGTGAGACTCATACAACTTAATAAACGAGAAGAGTTAATAGTTAATGCTTATGAGAATTCCAAGTTGTATAAGGAAAAAGTGAAAAGATGGCTTAATTCACATATTAAGAATAAGAAGTTCAAGATAGGATATTTGACTTTACTATTTAACTCAAGATTGAAGCTTAAATCACGTTACAATAGTCCTTTCAAGGCTACCTAAGTATTCAAACATGGGGCTTTAGAATCGGAGAATGATAAAAAGGAAACATTCAAGTTAATTGCTATAAATGCTAGCCATATTTTGAAGGAATGTACTATCAAAAAAGGGAAGTAGTTTCTTTTCTTTCCTTTGGTTGAAAAATTAAGATGGAATGGTCAAGCTAGTGACCTTAAAATTAGCATATTATTGCTTAGATAGGTTTTCGTAATTTCTTATGTGATTGTTGTATTAATTTTTTTTGTGGCTTTTAGGTTAGTTTGATTGATGGATGCTCATAGCATTAAGTGTATAAAATTTTTATGGAATAGTTCTAAGAGGGGTTATGATTGTGCACACGCATAATTGTCCAGGTTCGAGTATAAAACTCTTTGTCACATTCATCTAAGTCCACAGGTCCAAAAATTTTGTCATATCATAATTTTCTGTAATCATAAAAGACAAGTTACCTATCCACGATCATGTAAGTGTGAATACTACCTTACAAAACCTATTAAACTTCCAAAACTTTTTCACACAATTTTTTCTCGATTTTCAAGAAAATTTCAAACTTCATTATAATTTTCTTCCATTTTTACATAGGTTAACCATAGACCTAGTGATTATTGATAGTTGTGTTTTGCATATTGCTTTAGGTTGTAATTTTTAATGTAATTAGGTTGAATTTGAGTGTTGAGTGTGCATTTAGAGTTTAATTAGGTTAGTTTGTGAATTTAAGTGTTTTTATTGGTTTGTTTGAATCTTTGAGCTTAATTGTTATATTTTTGAGGTACCTTGATATGTGTGCTAGTGTTGTAGGGTAAAAGGGGAAGAATGGTGAAGATTTAAAGAGTTTCAGGCCAAAAGATATAGGCCACGATGGTGACAAAGAAGGAAGACTCAACAGCAACAAGGCCACGACCGTGCACATTAGACCACGATCGTGACAGACAACATCCAGTCAGACCCACGATCACGTACATTGGGCCATGATCAGGATAGAAAGGTTAATATGCCAGCCACGATCGTGACAGTTAGGGCCACGATCGTGCCCTGCATCGGGCTAACGTGAAAGTTCAAGTTTTGCAAGATTTTTTAGACCATTTCAACCTTGACTTTCACTTAGGGCTTCCATAGAATAAATAGAACGTGTTGTGACAGCCACCAGCAATCTTTGAAGAGCCTAGAGAGTCATGCAAGAGAGCGTTATTCTACAAATATCCAAGAGAAACCTAAAGAGAGACCAATTGATTGAGGAAGGAGACGAAGGAAGAACGATATGGAGATAAGTTTGACATGACGTACTTCCCAAAATAGGAAGTTTCACACAGTTGCTACCTTCAAGATCTGCTCTAATAGTATTTCTTATTTTTATTTCAATTTTATTGATTATGAAATTGGGATATTCATTGGAAATATTGTTGTTGAGTGTTAATTTGCTGTCTATACTCACCTTTGAGTTTTTTGGTTCTTGAGATTAACAAAGTTTATTTGATTGTGTTTTCTTTCCATTTAATTGTGATTCAATTTCAGTTCTTAGTAACTTGGCAATAAACTGAGAGGGTGAGCTAAGTAAAACTCATCATTTGGGCTAATAAGAGTTAGGTAAATCAATAGGTAGAGGATTGAATCAAACTGGTACGGTCGTATAATGAGAGACTGAACATAGATTCCTGGTAGGTTAATAGACAACTTGGAACTAATTTAGATTTTGGGTCAATTACGAATTAAGAGATTGCAATTCCATAATTTAAATTAGGGATTATCAATTAGGGTTAAGAATTATAACCCTAAGAATTATAACTTGAGAGAGTGTAATTCACCTAAGGATTGTCTAGGCTCGTTAAGTGGGAAATTACACAGTTGATTAGATTTTATTTAGTTTTGAATTAAATCCCCCTTTCTCTTAATTGGTTATTTCTAGGTTGATTTTTTCGGATTGTTTATGTGACTTTTTGCACTTTTAATTCTCATGTTTGATTGTTGATTGATTTAATTTCTACATTAGCTATTTGTTTAGAATTATTGTAGTTTAGGGCGACCTTAGATTTTAGGACTAGTTTCCCTTCCTTGTAGGATCGATTCCCTTCCTCGTACAATCGACACCTTAGGTACTATGCGAATGACTCGTGCACTTATGGTAATTACCAAGGATGTAAATAGTAAAACTTAGTTCGTGTAACCTTGAGCGAACAAGTTTTTGGCGCCATTGTCAGGGAAGGCAATTTAGTTATATAGTTTAAGGAATTAGAATAGTTATAGTTTTTGTTTTCATTTTTTGTTCATTTATTTTAGGAATCGTGCTCTTGCATGAACACAAGAGTCATGAGGGGCTTGAATCATGTAGCAGAGGCAACAGATTTAGACATAATGTGATTAGAATGAACACTTAGAAAAGCTCAGCATGAGGAAGAAGAAGAGATCAAGAAATCACAAATGGCAGATGAATTTCAAAGGAATCAGGATGTTAACCTTGGGAGGCAACAACACAGGACCCTCATGGACTTTATGAGGCCAAGGTTTAATCCAAAAAACCGTGGAGTGGCTAGACCACCTGTTCAAGCGGTCTCATTTGAAATTAAGTCAGCCATCCTGAACATGCTTAGCAGAATGTCCAATTTTATGGACTGGCGAATGAAGATTCGAACACACACATCGTGAGTTTTCTTGAGATATGTGATACCTTTCAGTGTCACCAAATCTCAAAAGACGCTATTAGGATTAGGCTGTTTCCCTTAATGTTTAGATATAGAGCGAAGATTTGGTATCATTCACTGAGCCCCGCTAAAATTACGACGTAGGAGTAGCTAGTGCGTGCCCTTTTAGATAAATACTTCCTATTGATGAAGAACACGAAGATAATAAAGGAAATCATGAATTTCCAACAAGGAGATGGGGAGTCCATTTATGAAGCGTGGGAGCGTTACAAGGACCTATAGAGGAGATGCCCACACCATAACCTACCCAAGGAGTTCCTACTACAGACATTCTACAACAAAGTGAACCCATATACTAGAGGCACCATCAATGCGGCATTGGGATGATCTTTAATGAGGAAGACGGTTGATGAAGCAGAGGAGTTGATAGAGGAGATGGCCAGTAACAGCTGCTTATGAGTGAGTGAGAGAAGTATGCAACCTACTACATTTAGAGAGTAGAAGGGAGTTGTTGCAATTGATCAAATGACGGAAATACAATCTAAGATCAATAACTTGACGTGATAACTCAGTAACATAAAGGCATCATCCTCAGCTCTGGTAAAGGCTGCACAATTAATGTGTGAGCTATGCGGCTAATTGGATCATGTTACGGTGGACTGCTACCTGATGAGAGACAATAAGCCAGAGAAAGTCAACTATATGAAGGCTCAATTTGGATGAGGAGGGGGTAATAATCCCTACTCCAACACATGTAACCCCAAGTGGAAGAACCACCCTAACTTCTTTTAGTGAGACAATAACAATGAAGGGCAGTTCCGGCCTCAAGGTTAATCAAGCTTCCAATAGGATAAAACAAGCTCGATGGATTCGAAGTTGGATAGGATTTTGGATAAGATAGGAGGCATGGAGGAAGAGCATAGGATGGTCGAGAGTAAATTCGATAAATCATGCCTCATCCATCCATAAGTTAGAAGTTCATCTAAGGCAGCTCACAGAAGCAATGCCGACTCAGAATGATGGAACTCTTTCAAGCAACATTGAGTTAAACTAGAAAGAGCATATCTTGGTTATAAGGCAAACTCAGGATGAGGAGCTAGAATGTAAAGAAGACCTTCTGAGTGAGACCGTGAGCAAATCAGTGCAAGTAACCTAATGGATATTCCCGTACCAATTTTTTCCTCAGAAGGAATTATATGCCAGAAGGGAAGCAGAGAAGTTGTGGGAGATGGTTCAAAATAAGATTGAGGACGTGATCAAACTAGTGCAATCGAAGCTTAATTTATAGGAGTTTGTCAAGAGAACGGTAAGGAGCAACCACTGGAAGACACCCCTAACAAAGTGGAGAAGGATGATCCAGGGGGCTTTTTCATCCCGTATAGTATCAACAAGATCATCATAGATAGGGCATTCGTAGACTTAGGCGTGAGCATAAATATGATGCCCTACAATCTTAGTCTTAAATTGGGGTTACGAGAGTTAGTGCTCACTAGGTTTTTGATTAAGACAGCTAACAAAATTTCACATAGATCGATGGGAATCATACAAGATGTTCTGATAAAGGTTGATAAATTTATCTTTCCCATATATTTCTATATTTTCGATATCAATGAAAATAAGGACACCCTGATGATTTTTGGATGACCGTCCTTGGCCACTACATGCTCAATTATTGATGTGGATGGGGCCGAACTAACTCCACGAGTAGGGAAGGGGAAATTAAGCTTCAAGGTGATTGTTAGAGAGTATGGAGCTTCTTCAACTCTAGTGGATCGTGGCAACATCAAACCTCGAGGAGAATGGGAAGAAATCGAGGATCCTGTAAATGCTTTTCAAAAGAAGCATTCGTGAAGGAGAAGATGAGACAAAGAAAGTTACAAGGATGGTGGCAATTGCAGTATGGTAGCTAAGGTATAGACTTTGTGACTAATGGTGACGCTACCATCAAAATAGTCATTCTCACCACTGTGAGCTAAAAAGAGCATTGAACTACTGACGTTAAAAAAAGTGTTGCATAGGATGTAATAAATGAAAAAAATCAGTTTTTTGTTGAATTTTGTTATAATAGTTGAATCTAGTAGTAAGGTTTATTTTTGTTTTGGTTGAATAAATGCAAAAAGAGGAATAGGATTTCGGAATCATGGGGAAGACCATGTAAGCATGTAAAGAGAAGTGAAAAAGAATTACAAAGTGAAAGCGAAAAGAAGTGGAAAAAGAGCAAAAGAAAGACTTTAGTGTTAGTGGAGAAAGAACCGAACAGCGACTTCAGGGCACCATTTCCTATCTACATAGTGGAGGAAGGTACTCATTTTTGATCCTTTCGTTCTAGGCAAATTATAGTTCCTAGATACTTTGATGTGGATATATTAGATAGGCTAGAATTGTGTGAGCGGGTAGAAACCCTAGCCGAGAGAATCCAGTGGGGCCATTCATTAAGTATCAATTTCTTATTTATGAGGAGCTTACATTAGACTTATTCACGACCTCGACCTTTGACCCTAAAAATACAAAAGAATTATGGTTTAGATTGGGAGGACGAGCATATGAATTAAATATAGAGATCATGCGCGAGATGTGCTGTAGCATCCCATCACCAATGGGAAGGGTAAAATAGTAATTTGGAACGGGCTAGGAGTGTTTTAAAAATTGTTTGGCTATGT
>JAOSBN010000007.1:16465934-16488926 GCA_027563595.1 Erythroxylum suave | reverse complement strand
TGCATGAACATAGCCAAACAATTTTAAAACACTCCTAGCCCGTTCCAAATTACTATCTTACCCTTCCCATTGGTGATAGGATGTTACAATAATACGTATATATAAAATTATAATTGGCAATTAGCAATATTGAAGTTGAATTTCTACATAAAAAGCAACCACAAATTAGATTCAATATGTCCATAAATTCAATGAGAACTTTTATCAAACACATTCTGAGCATAGCATAAAACACACCCAAAAACACGTATTCAACAATTCAGTTCCCTTTCTTCACTATCCCTAAAACAAATCAACACAAAACCTATAAAAACTATCCTCAATCCATACAAAAAACTCGAGAAAACCGTCCTTAATCCATTTGGTAATGACCTTTGCAAATGTCACAACCAAACCCTAAAAAAATGAAACAAATCTTACCTGACGCAGTTAACAAGAGAAAGCAACCAAAGATGGAACAAAAAACCGACAAGAGTTGAGAAGAAAAGTCAGACGAAGAAAGGAGAGTTCGTCGACTTTTAGAGAAAAATTACGAAGCAAAAATGAGGGAGAAGGGGGGAAAGGGTTTCGGTGTGTTTTTAACTTGGTGGGATGACATCGTTTGTCATTAGACAAATGACGTCGTCCCACTTTTTTTTTTTTTAACGTTGCAACATTCAGCAACAAAAATAGTAATTTTCATTACATGCCAAACTTTTACCTACGATATATAACAATCGTTGCAAAAAGGTTTGGCATAGGCAAAAACGACGTACTTACAATTATTCTGATAAGACACATTTTGTGACGATACCTATATTCGTCGCAAAAGAACACACTTTAGCTACGAAACACCTAAATCGTTGTAAAATATACTACATTTCCCTACTAATCTTCTAAATCATCGCCTAATCTTAATAATTTTGCTACCAATTTTGATAAACATCGCAAAAGGTCAAGTATTTTCTTATATTAGTTTTTCCTATTACCAATAAAAAAAAACAAAAATTAATCTTCTCAATTGTATATGCAATTGTTCTTCATTTGCTTAATTTTTAGGATCAGAATGACTAATCTTTAAATATAATTTGTTACAAATAGTTTTATAAATATATTACAATGTCTTCATATATTAATTACAATAATTAAAATGTTAATTATTCAAATAAGTTTTTTGAAATTATAATAATGAAAATGTATAATTTGAAGACAATCTTATTTTATTTCAACAATCAACCTATTAATTTTCGAATAGTTTTGAAACGAATCATTTAATTTTTAATTAAAATTATTTCTTATTTAGAATAGGAAAATAAATTTATTATAAATTATTTATGAACCAAAGACCTTTAACAACAAACAATCTATTAGTCACTCCATCCGACGATTGTCGACTAAATATAAGAAATCGTAGCAAATAAATTAAGACTACTTTCAAATAACTAGAGCAAAAAATAAATGAAGTTGTTTACCTTAACTACAAAAACAATGTCATTTTGTATTAGGTTTTCAAATACACACAACATAAAATCCTTCTTAGCATTCTAGTTCAAGCAGTCTTCTGAATCAATAAAAACCTCTGCTACATATCAGCGATCATCGGTGCCTTACTCACATATCAAAACCATTCACTTCATCAAAACACGATCAGTATTCCTGTCACTTCTTTTTTACTATTTGTTGTATTTTCATTTTCGGTTATCAAGCTCTTCTATTATCACAAGTTTTAGTCTACTTTTAGGTCCTCGATCTGTGATGTTTGCATTTGGCTCTCGAGACAATTTTAAACATAAAAGTTGTGATTTTTATCCTTCTATAGTAGATCTAGACGTTCTTTCTGTAGATCTGTACATTTGAATCTTGGGATGAGTCTGTCATATATGTAAGGTGTTCGATGATATTTCTGTAAAGATTTGCATTTGAAAGGTGTATACTCTAGGCAATCCATTAAGTGATAAACCTAACTAGTTTCTTTTTTCATCATAATTGGACTTAAATTATTAATGAAGGAATGTCGACATGGAGACTAGTTCACGATGGCCCTAATTCATTCCACTGGGAGGCATGTGGCAAAATTGTCCCTGCTAAGAAAACCAACGCTGAAGAAGAAATCTCTACTATATACACTAATCATCGTATGTCTTCTATGGCTGATCTTCTGCTTCAAGGTGCTTAGTATCATCCGAACGTCACTTTCCTTATTATGTACTTCTCATTTCCTTTTATGAAGTTATTATATATATTCACATTTGATGGTTTATACTATATGTTGTTTGAAGCTTCCTTCAGTCTCAAGTGTGACATATATGCTCGGGGAGGCGGGAGCGATGTCACAACAGTTTGTAAAAGAAAATTGGTTAATTTGGAAAATTCATCAATTCCGAATACTTCGTTTGCTCATGCACGTATGCATGTCACTCCAATTTCAGTTTATTTAATGGTTTACTAATATGACAATATCTAACTTCTATACTGATTGTGTTTTAGGTATTAAATCTAGTGACCATTTCACTACATCCTCTTCAAATTTAGATATAACAAAAAAGTTGTTGCAAGAGAGTGTGAGAAACCCTACACTTAAGGGAAAAGCTATTACTATTTCAATTGGTGCGTTCGAACGTGCAAGGGCCCTTCTGGGGAATCTAGACATTGAAGACTCATTTACCTTTACCAACTCTCATGTCACTTGGAATCCAAATAAATAATTATATCATTGTCAATTAGCGAGTCAATCAAACGAACTCAGTTTTAAAGTTTATTTCTTGTTGTATCTGCAATAATTTGGCAAACAACATATGTTCTACTTATGGGTCAAGTTGCGTACTATTAAATATTAACTGTTATTGTTCTACTTCTATGAGTGTGTGAATTGGATAGCTTTTAATTTGAAGTTCATACTACTCCATATATCATTTTATTCTATTGATAAAATAATTTAAATTTTTATTAAATAATTTTTGCAATGTTAATAAATACTAATGATTAATTAATGTTTAAAACCTAAAAGTATGCTGTCAATTTTTTAATAATATTTTGTAAACATTCACAATAAATCTCTAGTAAAACATATAAATATGATAGATTATAAATATGTTAGATTAATAATTTATGAAAATGTCAATCATTTAGTGACGATTTTTAAAAATCGTCACCAAATATAGACATTTTGTGACATTTAAAAATCATCGCTCAATGCTAGACATTTATTGACAATTAACATAAATCATCGCTGAATGTATAGGCTTTAGCGATGAAAATAAAATTTTGTCACAAAATAATAACAATTTCGTGACGCTTTACATTATTGTCGCAAAACATATAACATTTTGCGACAATTATAATATATCGTCACCTATTGTGTAGGATTTAGGGTCGATATTGGCTCTACGTTGCTGAAGGTATTCCCTCATGCAACGCTTACTATTTTCAGCATAAAACGGTTGGTTTTTTAGTGACGATGACTTTAAAACGTCGCAATATGTTTTCTTTTTATTTCATCGTCAAAAAAAAGTCACCAAAAATCCCCTTTATTGTAGTGATTGATCACATAAATTAAAGGATGAAGAGACTCAAACTAATGTGTAGGTGCTTATTAGAGAATAAGTTCATTGAACTGACCTGATTATGAGGATCCTAAATGGAATATTAATTAAATGTTTGTGGATTTTCTGATAATGATGGTTATATAATTGATCATTAGATTTGAGATTACCAAGGTATCTCATGTGAGAATTACTGTATTTTGATGCTATTTATGAACTATTCAAGGATAATCCAGTCGATACCACTTGGATTCAGTATGAATCATATAGAGATAGTTAAGTTAATAAAAGATTTGTCATTTTAAAGTAATTAGAGAGAATGTTCTACTATTCTTGATTAGAAGTGATTTACGAAATTCTTTGGCTAGAGTGAATTAACATTTGAAAAGGTATTTTTAAATATTAATTATAAATTAATTACTAATTAACAAGAACAAAAATGATTGGATACAAAAGAGTAGACACTATATTCATACTCTATCCAATTGGAATATTGGATGACGAAACGATTAAATTATACATTGTAACCATGTATAGATAGATTAAGTCAAACCATTTTGACATTCCTAATATTTGGGTGATCATGACATGTTTCTAGACTTTATATTCTTGATCTATGATTATAAATTGTTTGATTGGAAAAAGAAAAATTAAAAGGCGTTTTAATTTATCTAATTCTAATTATGAATTATAATTACAATTATAATCATTGTCAATATATTAGGAACCTAATGAGTCACACATAAAGATCAGTTTAAAAGAGAAAAATCAATTTCAATTAAGTTGGACTTAATTATAAAGTTGTACTTAATTATAAAATTTGAGAAACTTTATGAATTAAATATAAGATATTTTATTTTATTAAAATTAAACCAATTATAATTAAAGTTGGACTTCAATTATAATTAATGTATTTAATTTTAACAGAAATTGAAAACCTTAATGTTTTTTCTATAAATAGGAATAAGCCTAAGGAGATAGCACTCTTCCTAATTCATGTCGAAGAGTTTAGTGACTGCTATGTAGATATTATGAGAGGATGGACAAGTGAATAATTTGCACTTGATACATCGAAAAAGTTTCTGAAAAGATTTTACCAGAAATATCAAATCAGGTACAATTTTATATTTTATGATTCCAGTTTAATATTTTCAAGCTATTCAATTATCAAAGTTCGATTAGAAATCATAAATTTTTAATTTTTTTGTTGTACCGTGATTTGCGGACAATTGGTTCAGATGAACTTAGTAAGGCGAAGTCCGAATTGGATTTCGGGGCATATCCAGGAGGTGCATAGTCATGAAGCGCCGAGGCCGTAGCAATAATGTTTTCGGGAGTGTCCAAAGTTCCAAGATTAGCCCTCAATTTAGCAATGAAGATTTTGGTTTGAGCTTTTCCCATCTAATGCTTACCATGATTCCTATCATATCACTGATTTTAATGTCTACCCAGTCGTGAATGAGGATGTTTGTTTCGAAGAAAACAGTCTCGAATGCCTGGTCACGTTTCAAATGGTACGAAGTTTGCAAGAACTGATGATGTGAATAATATCACATGGTTAGAGGATCAAGGATTTGGTAAATAAGCTTCAGATGCACGAAGTGGATGATGAAGCTTTGCCTCTACTTAGTTTTGGAGATCTCAAAGAGACTGGTGCAATTGGCGTGGGACCTCGAAGGAAGCTGTACTCTGCAATGCAGCAACTAAGGAGAGGAGACTTATCTTGCATACAACATGTCTTCTTCGTGTGTTTCAGTGTAAATACCTGCTTTTGACTATTACAACTCCGTTGGACGTAGAATTTTACGGTGTCTAATTTTATTTGTTGGCATGAGAGAAAGTATACTGATGGTAAAGTGGATGTCTAATTTAGATGCATCGAGTTTCATCTGTTTATGGTTCACCAAAAATCAGGGCCTGGACTGGCTTGCTTTTTAGAAGAAATAAGACATCTAGAATTGTGGGCATATGTTGCCTAAATCTAGGTCCATTTGCTATTTGTTTTGAATTGCACCTTATTTATGAATGGAACTCAATGGCTTCGTCAGTCTGCAATGCAAGATTTAGGACATACAAGAAAGGTTTCTCCAAAGTATCCATGTATTTGGCGTACATTAGTTACAAAAGGCATTACTGTAATTTAGGAGGGGAAAAAAGAAAACACATGCCTACTCTATGGTGAGCTTTTATCACGGCCATGGTGATAGGGCGTCTTGTTGTAAGACATAGTGCTCTTAAGTCCAGCGCGGAGATGTTACGTTTATGGTGGTTGATGCAGCTATCAAAATTAACAAAAAGATGTTTCTTTCAGAGAGAGAGAGAGTGCTGCATCATGCCTCTTGGTCATGGTCATGAGTCGATTCTCTATCTAATCTTACTTTATCTATCTCTGTCTGATTAATAAAATATCATTATCGGAGATTATGTAATTTAAGTTATGACTTAACTTGTACTTGCAAGGTCGTGACTTACATGGACGGTCGTACACTTCTATCACACTCGTAACACAAGTGTTATAAGCATGATGTGTGAGTTTTTTTTATTTTTTATCATTTATCATTTTAATTTTAATTATGTTACCATTAGTTTAATAAAAAATTAATTTTAATTATGCGACTATTAATTTAATAAAACATGAAAAATTTTGAGGAAATAAAAACTTAAAATTAAAATAATAAAAATGAAAAACAAAATTAATAGGTTTGTATTTGTGTCAAAGACGTGACATTTGAGTCAAGCCTATGACATATTTTTCATTTTTATTATTTTAATTTTAATTTTTAATAAATTTTTAAGATAAAAATTTAATTAATTTATTAAAATTGTTTAATTAGATAAAAATTTAAAATTTAATTAATTTTTTAAAATTGTTTAATTGATTTATAAATTATAGAAAAATATTAAATTAAATTAAAATTTGATTAAGATGCAAGTGACTCTCCTTTCGTTAGCACGTGATAAATATCAAGTACTTGATTTTTCTCAACGTATCTTCGGTCAAAGTTTACGAGATTTTTTAAATTTCAAAAGAGTTGTCCATTTCTTCATGCAAAGGGAGTTTTCTGTGTTCAGGTTTCCTATTTGCAAGTTATGCTGGCTGGCTTTATTTCGTATTTGATCGTTCACTTCGCGGGAGCATCTTATCGTCCCAGTTCCCACATCTAAAGTTGAGGTGGCCTTATGCATTGTAGGTGGCATGAAAGGGTTAACGTGTTTCTTTCAAGTTTGCCAAATTTTGAAGTAGCTAAAATTTGCCTTCCGTTCCAAGTTTTATTGTGAAGGACTGCGGACAGATATGCCGCCGAAGTCATTGTTTTGATGATCTTACGCTGTGTTTGGTTACTGTTTCTTGGGTGCGGAGACAGAATGAGACAAAAATTAGGACACATACAAACCATCTTTCTTGTGTGGAGGTAGGTGTAAAACATTATTCACTACAACATAAATCACATTTGGCTATGAAAAAAATTGTTGCTAAAAATTCTAAAATTGTCGCCGATAGTAATTAATAGCAATTTATATTCGTCGTAAAAAACGTCAAATTTTTATAGCTAAAAATTATAGACGACGTTTTGCACTAATTGTTGCTAATAGTATTTTTTAGAACGTAGATAAATATTTTTAACAACGTTTCCCAAAACATAGTTAATAATTTTTAGCTACGAAAAGTAGGTATAGCCAAAGGTATTGGGGACGATTTCACGTAACATTGCTAATAATTTTTTTCCTAGGCTTTATTTTCATAGCAAAAAACTATTAGTGACGTTTTGTGAAATCTTCGTCAATATCTTTTGGCTACATCTACTTTTCGTAGCTAAAAATTATTAGCTATGATTTGAGAAACATGGTAAAAAGTTTTAGATACGTTTTCAAGAATGTAGCTAAATATTTTTAGCTATGTTTCAAGAAATCTAGTCAAAGATTTTTAGCTAAATTTTTTGAAAACATAGCCAAAAAGCTTTATCTACATTTTTTAAAATGTAGCTAAATAATTTTAGCTACGTTTTGTAAAATATAGTCAAATTTTTAATATACATTTTGACGAAATGATATATCATGTTGAATTAGAATTATTTATGACATTTTAAATCCATATTATTGTATATAATATTTAGATTTTTCGTTGTTAATTTATTATAAAATTATAAAAAAATAATTGATAATTTGAAGCAGTACATATAAAAAATAAAAATCGTTAAATTTGTTTGTGTACAAGATTTTAATTATAACTTCAAAAATACTTATATACAAATAATAAATATAGAGATTAGTTTAATTATTCAGTCTCATTTTCATCTTCACTACTTAAATAATCCGAGCCAAGTAATTTTTTGAGGTACTTTTCGTGCTTCATCAACTTTTTTTAAGCAACTTGTTTTCCTTTTCAAGATGTTGAACGTATGGTGGTCATGATGAGGATGAAACAGTTAGCTTAGGGTCAAATCTAAGACCTTTGATATATCTTGATCGTGTACCCAACACTTTGTTGCAAATGTCATCTTCATTTGTCTCATTTCTCTCAGACATTGATATTTGCAGCAACTCTTACATGTTATTCCAAAATTGAAAAAACAAAACTAATATTCTGTGCAAATATTATTAGTTAGTACTACAAAAATAAATAAACTTAACATCTTAACAAATTTTTATACTTACATAGTTATTTTACACTTTTTCAAACATTCACCTTTAACTTTCCTTATAGTGAGTGAGTTTGTAGAGCCTGATTTTATCATAATCTTGTCCATATAGTTTCTTCTTATTATATTTTATAAAAATAAACATACAACGCACAATAAATAATATAATGTTTATTAATATAATTATAACTTGTAAACAAATATCTTGCATATTTGTTTCGTGCGACAACAAATGATTTGGAGTCTTGGTTATGAGGAGTTTTTTATTTGGAGCCTTGGTTGTGAGGAGTTTTCATTTGTCCTCCATTCACCTTGGCCTTTTCATATTTTTCCTAAATAAAGAAAAAAGATAGTCTTTAAATCATCTAACGAAATTAATGGGAGCAAACGTGAAGGGAAAGAAAACAACCTTGAACGTTGGAAAAAGCCCAATAATCACACAAATTGTTCCTATTTTTAGGAGACATTTATTCTAGAACACGTCTCCTTGCCTCCACATTAGAAGAAAAAGATTTTTAATACTGATGCAGCTTATAATGACGATCCCTGACCCTTTGTTTCAACAATGAAATGACACAATTTGAAACATCAGGGTTTTGGATATCGACGATATTCAATTTCATTTGTGAACAATAAGTGAAAGTGTAATTAATCTTAAAATGAATGAAATAATATTAAATATAGTTAAATAAACTAAAAATTTACTGAAACTTTTTCCAAAGCATTCTTGAGCTAGTTATCTTACTTCAACTCCTTAGCATGCTTTAGGCAAGGTAATTCTGTTCTAAGAATTATCCTCAACTCACTAGACAGTTTTGCTAATTGAATCCTGTCTAGAGGAAGACCTTGCGAAGTATCAATATGTACTGAGAACTTGAGGCAAATGGAGGTTATTGCTAACTTACTTTAGTGATCAATAAGGTCGTTTGTTGTTGTTGAGTAGGAAATAATTGATCTGGTTGTTTTTTGGAAGGAACAATTTCGATACTTGCCACCTTCTTCTCTTGTTTCTACCAGGTGCCATTATATTGGATACCTATAACTCAAACATCAAATAAGATTTCTTATGTTATATACCCAATATTATGAATTATAGTTTTCAATTTATCATCATAACATCACCAAGGTACGTGGCATTGCTAGACCACATGAATCGAGAAAGGCTCTTCTCGTTGTCACTTCTAGGCTATGAAATATTTCATTGATAAGCCTCAATAAAGCTGCATCATGGGTTTCCAACCTATATTCCATCCAAGTGTTTTATAAAACAAATCATCCATAATTATGTGTGGATTTATTATATTTTATGTCCAAAATTATGAATTATAGTTTTCAATTTGTTACTATAACATCACCAAGATACATGACATTGTTAGATCATATAAATCGAGGAAGACTCTTCTCGCTGTGACTCCTAGGCTTGTGGAATATTTCACCAATAAGCCTCAACGGAGTTGCATCATAGGTTTCTAACCTATATATTACCGATGGCAAATGTGGCCCAGAGCTTGGCCCAAGCCTGACTTGTGGCTAAAAGAAAAGGTACAAAATGACATCATTTTATCAAAAGACAATGTCATTTTTAAAAAAAAATACTAAAATTGGGTTGGCTTGCTTGTGGCCTATCGAACTAGAGACTGAACCACGGGTCGATCAACTCATGAGTCGAGGCAGCCTAGACCCAAGCCGGCCCAGCCTGGCCCATTGCCATCTTTACTATATACTATCCAAGTGTTTTATAACACATTCCACATGTAGTAAACATTTATGTAATTTATATATCTACTCATCAATGATTATAACAATTTTTCAAACAACAATACACAAAACTGAGACCCTACTTCCATTCACACAAAACCTAAACAAAAATAGTCAGATTATTAAAGCAAAACATAAAAACTGGAAAAAAAAAAAGTTAAACGACTTACCTAGACGAATAGTTTGTTTATAATCCTAGCTTTTTCATTTTATTGGGAGGTTTAAGTTAGAGAGCAATTCACAAACTAAATTTATTATTTTTTATACGTCAATGTTTGTGAGATTAGATCTATAATCATTTGGATATTGACTAATAGGGTACAAAAAATTGTTAATAGGAGCAATTTTTATTAATTTTCTTGATCAGTTCATCAAAAGTTGATTGTATATTATGATTTTTATTTAAATATAATGTATTAAACATTTTCAGTTACAATTTATTCTTTTAAAATAAATTTACATTATCTTAAAATTTTCAAATGAACTTCAATATTTCTGAATCCTTTTTATACCTATTACATTGTTTTGACTATCTTTTACTCTTGTATAGAATAGTTAATTATCTATCAAACAAGTTGAACTATCTATCAAACCATTATAAATAATACAATGTTCCATAGGGTAATAGGTGACAAGGCAAAAAGATAAATACGTATATATTAAACAACCCAAATGAATCACAATTTTTTAAACATGCATTCCTTTCATCAAGAATGTCTTTAACAGATATTTCATCGAAGAGTTGATAAATTGTCCTCAAACAAGGATCGAAGGTGGTAAAAAAAATGTCATTCTAGACCAAAACAAAAACATAAATCACCATCTTCCTAACTGAAAAATGAGGCAAAATATAAACAAAAACCTATACAATCAAAGTAGTACACGAAATCCAACAAAAAAAAACCCAAATACAACAATGTCACCGTCATGAGAAAAATGAGATGGATGACTTACCTCAACCGATGATTAAATGGAGACGACTAAAAAGATGAGGAAATAAAGATGAGACGACGATGGCATACAATGGAAGAAGATGGATGCAAAGGAGGGAAGATGATGAGGAAAATAATAAGGGAGGCGTCATTTTTGTGTTTAAAATGACACAAAAACAACATCATTCTATAAACGTCACCAAATGATGACAATTGGCAACGATTTTCCATAAACGTCACCAATCTAGACTGCCCTTTAGCGACAATCTCATGGAATCGTCATTAAGGTAAACCATTAGAGATGAATTAGTAAAATGGTCACTAAATGGTTGTCCTTTATTGATGATTTAATAAAACCATCACCAAAGTGCTAATCTTTAGAGACGTTTTCTTAGAAGCGTACCTGGGAATGGTTGCGGCGTATCGGTTTATTCTTTTTCCTACTTTTTCCTTTTTTCACTCACGAAACACTTTTTTTCTAATTCAAAGAGGAACCCCCAAATATCTGCTAATAACAACTAATTATCCAACATTCCCTATAAAAAAATATGAGGGGTTTTTTTAAAAAAAATGGATTTGAATTTTCGTCTAGGAAGGAAAAGGAAAATGCACTTTATACCAAAAATATGGGGTTTTCTAAAAAAAAAGGATTCTAAACCTTTTCTAGCCTACTCTAAAGTAAGAAAGCAGTTGTGGTAGCGAGTGCAACAGCATCCATGGTATTACGACAATTGAGAATAAAGGAAGTATTTAGTAACGATTTATAAAATCACCGCCAATTATTTTCATATATATATTTTTATATTTAGCAAATTTTTGTAATATATGATTTCTATAAAATACTATAGAATTTATATATAATAAACAGAGTTTTGTGATAACACAAAATTTTTTTAAATCATATATTTTAAAAGAGATTAATAAAAGTATAAATTTATGTAATATAAATTAATTTTTTTTTTAGTTTTATAAAATTTTAAATGACATTTTTGTTAGCTAAATTCATTTTTAGATTTACAATTATTGTCGATAATATTAAATTTGATTTTTAAGAATATGATATTAATATTTAATATTTGATATTACTATTCCAGTTTTTACTTGTTATGTTATGTTTTTTTCTACGATCTGGAGTTTAAGTGGGATTTGTGTTATTCTTATGTTGTATGAGTTTTTGTTTTGTTTTTGTTTGGAAGATGGTGAATTATATTTCTATGTTATTTGTGTATGGGTCAACGTTTTTTTCCACCTTTTATGCTTGTTTGAGGAAAGCCTACTGACTATTTGATGAAAGATTTGTTAGAATATTTAACTTTAGACCATGTTCATCAATACTTTTAAGGCATTGCAGAGCTTATTTAAGGAACTCTACATATGAACTTCTCAATTAATGGATCATCACCATCATTCAATTTTTTTTTTTTATAATGAGAACCTTAAGCTAAATTTATTACTATTATCCTATAATAGTAATAAATTACACATTTTTGTTAAGGTTATTGAAGTAAACATATAATTAATTTCAATTGAAGAAGCTAACCTTAATTTAAACTTGAATTTTAAAAGAAACAAAGGTAAGGGTTGGTGGAGCTAACATTATGATATATATAATTTTTGATTATTTTTAGTAACAATTTCATGATATTCATAAATCTAGAGAAATGTGATATTCCATATGTTATAAACTCAACTTTAATCAGTTACATTGACTTATTAATGGTAAGTGGCAAATATAAAATGTGCTTCTATAGGGGACGTTTATGTACATCATTCTATTTTGAATTCCATTATGGTAGCTCTCTCCATATGTGAGGAGGGGCTCAGGTCATAATAGTGACTTTAGAGGAAAGCACACTTATTTATGCATCTCCTAAACATAGTACAAACAAAGTTAACATTCCTAACCTTATCATATAAAGTAGGCTCAGTTAATAGATCATAAAATTAACATTGCTAGAATGTTGGGACTTCAAAGAAGAAATCTTCTATTTTTAAAGATGTTAGAGCTCTTATTAATTTGTATCATCTGGTCTGGGTTTTATTTATCTTTAATGGTGACTGAAAAATATACAATGTACTCGTGCAAGGGATTTTTGGATGTTTAACAAAATAAGTTTTGATGATTTTTGCTTCTTCTGTGAATATTTTGATAATTGCATATAACTTTATATAATTTTTTGTTTCCTTGTTAAATTGTACACTCTGCTTCTATATTGATTATATTTATGACTTAGTTTTTCTTTCTATTGATTTTTCAGAATAAAACTGTTAACATAAATTCATCGCTGAATGTCTACATGGCGACTCATTTTCGATGGCAAAAACGAGTTTCAATAAGAGAAATGTGCAAAATTCTCCCCGATTAAGAACAAATCGATGCACAACAAATCTCCTTATTAAAGTCTAATCACCTTTGCCTTTAATGGTTAATCATCTTCTTTAAGGGTTTTATAATCATCCGAATTAGCTCTTTTTCTTTATTATCGATATCTCATTTTCTATTAAGAAGCTATTAAATGAACATTTGATTGGTTATAATATGAGTTCTGTAAAGCTTGCTCAAATCTTCAAGAGAATATAGATGGAAATGAAGGCGATGGCAATGATGGAGTCATTAAATCGAGTTTGCATGTGTTCGAATATAGGATCTACATACCATTTGATTTAGCTTTTTTAGTTTTTAGAAATAAATTTATTAAAGGACTGTGAAGAAATTAACATGATTTTTTTATATTGTATGTCCTTAGGTGAAAAGCATAGTATGTCTAGTTCATCTAATTTAGTGATTTGTACTACATCAAAGAAGTCATTCACTATATCTTCTGCTTATTTATTAAAGCTAAGGAGTTATTGGAAAAGGGTGTCAATAAACGAACTCCTGGGGGAAGATTCTTGTCTGTTTCAATTGATGCCTTTGAACGTTTAAGGAGCCTTCTTCGGAATCCAAACATAGGGAACTCCTTTACCATATCTATCAAGTCTCACATCACTTGGAATTGAGAAAAATAATTATATCTTTTTCTCTTTGATAGAATAAGTGTGAAACTTTATTTACTATTGTTTGCAAGAATTATTAAAATTCTATTTGAAATCTTATATTACTTACCATATATCATTATTTATTGTTTTTTTCTGTAAGAAACATATTTCAATATATAATTCATTCTTCTTGATAAAACTATTTGAAAATTTTGTGACACCATATCAAATTGTCAAAGCATATGATTTAAAAGAGAAAAATAAAAACTATAAATCTATATAATGTTAATTAATTTTAATTTTATAGTTTGATTAACTATTGAAATGATTTGACCTTTTTTTTGCTAAAGTTATTTTTACACTTAGAATCATTGTCAATAATTTTAAATTTGATTTTTCTCAATATGATGTTCAGTCACAAAATGATAAAGTTATTTTGTTATTTACACATTTGGCAACGATTTTAAAAATCTTCACCAAAGGTGATAACTTTGGCAACAATTTACTAAAATCTTTACAAAAAAATTGTGCCTTTTGGATGATTTTAAAAATCGTGGCTAAAGTTGATGCCTTTCACGACAATTTAAATAAAATGTCACCAAAGACCTACCATTTGGCAATGATGTTGGTGAATCGTTGCCAAAAGTTTGCCCTTTAGCAACAATTTTATAAAATGTTGCAATTGGCTTGACCTTTGACTATGATTTTCAAATTGTCGCCAAAAAAAAGTAGTCAAATTTCCTTTTTGTTGTAGTGAATGCTTTTTCTTTTTAAATGGTAATAAGTTATTAGTTACTACTTTATAGTATTTAGTATGACTCATATATTGACTCATATATAAATGTGTATTGTAGAAGCATTCCGTGAAATATATTGGATGAACATGATATATTTGTCAAGTTTAAAATTGCTATAAATGACTTGTAAATACGAACATGCAATCTTGAAGTTCTTTAAAGAGAATACGAGCACTTTTTTAAAGTTTATAAGTGAATACGATATGGCATACAATTGTATATTAGAGTATGTTTTTCTCAAGTATGCAAAAACAAAGACACATGTTGATACACAATCATGTTCTTATAATATTTTTTGAAGAAGAAAATAGTACGACACGATTCACGACAGAGTTCCTTATTTAAAAATATGTTTTTTAAATTGAAACTTTAGAAATATTATGAATTATTAGAATCATGTTTAATTTAGATTGGGTTCAATAAGAATAAGTTGTACTAGATTGTACAAACTAGAGTTACATATAACTGTACTTGTATAAACGTAATGTATAAATATATATAATCTTTATTAAGAGAGATTGAACTGAAGAATGAAATTAGCTAATTTTAACTTCTAAAGACATAGGAACACATAATTGATCAAACCCCTAAAATTATTTTTTAATCTTATTTATTCTCTTTTATTATTTTCTATTCTTACTATATATTCATTCTTTCTTAATAAGTGGTATCAAAGTAGTGATAAGACAACAATGACTTTAAAATATGAAGTGAAATTTTTCAATAGAATTGAGAATGCAAACTATGACAAAGGATAATGATGGAATTGTTGGCATAAAAAAATATACTGAAGGGGCTGTAGGAGCATAAGTTGAAAGATATGCATAAGATCGAATAGGAAGAGATACATGGCTTTATCTAGTAGATGAGATAATTTATTATGTCATGGATATCACATACCTTGTAGATATATGGAATAAGCTAGAGAATCGACATATGTCAAAGTCTCTTATAAATAAACTGTATTTGAAGTAGAGATTATAAACGTTAAACGTGTAAGAGGAATCATACATGGAATAATATATCAACGCATTTAACAAAATAGTTAGTAACCTATTAAGACTTAGGGTGATTATTACTAATGAGTATAAAATATTTTATTTCTATCGATGACAATCTCAAAGTGAAAGGCTATATGTAAAGAGAAATTAAGATCCTAGGAGAACGGATGAGAAAAATAACTCGTTTAAACTAATTTCTAGAACATAAGTGCAATTAAATTGAATATATCAAGAATGACTCTCCAAACTAAAAAAAAAAGCTGAGTGATGAAAAGAGAATTGATAATTTGTCAAAATATATTAACAAGGTGCAAAACAGGAGTTGTGTTATACACATCAAGCAACTTATAGCTATTTTTATAATTCCTGGTGATCCTTTGATAAGTGGTGGCAAGCTTGTGTTAATGTGGGTCGTGTGAAGAAACAAAGCTAAAATGTATTTAAAGAAAGATGTAATTAACTAATTTGTATTTCCTTTTATTTAGTGTATATATGAAGATGTACATGATTATTTACACACATCTAGAGATAAGATAGTATTAGTATTAGTTTGTATTTAGTCATATCATATCTAATCAAAATGATAAGATAGGATTAGTTGTTTATCTAAAGTAATTACAACAGAAAGATTTGATCAATAAGAGGATGAATTTTTGTTAACAAACCCCTATAAGCTAATATTTGTAAGAACATTGAGTTTGTGACATAAATGTAGAAAGGCATTAGATCTCAAAGGTCTTATAAGCATGTCAACAATTTGTTGAGATATGGGTATATGACATATAAAAAGAGATTGTTTTTACAACAAAATCACAGATAAAGTGGAAATTAATTTCAATATGTTTCGTATGAGTATGAGATATAAGATCTGCAGCAAGAAAGGTCGCTTCTAAGTTGTCACAGTACAAGAGCGGCTTAATGTTGGAGAGTCCAATTTCACCAAGTAGATAATTGATCCATCATAATTTAGCTAGATCGATAATTGTGTACTTGGCTTTAGTGTTAGACCTAATGACAAATTGTTGCTTTTTAGAGGTCCAAACAATTAAAGAGGATGTAAGAAAAATATAATAACTAGATGAAAATCAGTGATCATTAGGATACCCAACCCAATCAACATCAGAGTAAGCAATTGTAGCTAAGGAAATGGGTTTAGTTAAGTAAAGAGCATAGGATGGAGTAAAGAAAAGATACCAAACAATGAATTTAACAGTTGTTCAGTGGATGTCAGTGAGACAATGCAAGAATTAGGAAACTTTGATAATAACAAATTGTATGTTTGGTTTAGTTAGATAAAGGTATTAAAGTGTTATAACAGTACTATGGTATTCAATAAGAT
Organism: Erythroxylum suave; assembly: GCA_027563595.1. Taxonomy (NCBI): domain Eukaryota; kingdom Viridiplantae; phylum Streptophyta; class Magnoliopsida; order Malpighiales; family Erythroxylaceae; genus Erythroxylum; species Erythroxylum suave. Next base: position 16,471,959 of record JAOSBN010000007.1, on the reverse strand, counting down.
CAAAAAAAGGTAGGCTATGATTTTTTAAAAGTAGTAGGGAAGGGGTGATGGAAGGCGAGACAGGTTTGAACGATTCAATTTATATGCGATGATGAGTGTATTTAGATTGTGTGAGAAGAAGACTTGTGGATGAAATGTAGCTTCGATGCCAAGAAAATAGTATAAGATACCTAGATTTTAATGGTAAAGGTAGAATGAAGTGCATTAAGGATGTTTTGAATGAATTGTTGTGAAGAGTCTGTCACCAAGTTATTATACAGATAAACAAGAAAGGTAGAGTGAGTGAGTGTGGAATGAATAAATAGTAAGTTATCTACTGATGCAGTGAACCCAAGGTCAACAAGTTTATGACTTAATATGTGAAACTAGCATTTAGGAGCTTGTTTGAGACCATAAAGTGCTTTGTAAAGATGACGCATGAAATAAGGAACAATAATGCTAAATGGTTGAGACATAAAGATAGGTTCTTATAAATTGCTAATCAGAAAAACATTATTGAAATCAAGTTAACAAATGGACAAGTTTTTAGCTTAAGCAAGTGTAAGAATGAGGTGAAAGGTGGTTGGTTTGACAATTTGACTAAAGGTATCCTATAATCAAGGTTACATAATTGATGATAACCTTTAGCGACTAGGCGAGTTTATAGTGATATAAGAAACCATCAACTTTTAGTCTTGTTTGGAAGACCTACTTATAGCTGACAATATTTGCACAAGGAGAAAGAGGCAAAAGTGATCAAATATTGTTATGACATAGAGCTTTGAACTCATCAAGTGTCAATTGACAATAGTGAGAAAATTGGTTTGGACAAGTAAATGATGTAGGGTTTGGATCAAAAGCCAATATAACAGTGGCGTTGTAAGCAATATGATCAGGAAAAATTTTTAATGTTCGAGTACTGTCCTAAGTGCTAGTAACTATCGGATAAGAAGATGATGGTGGTGGTTAAGAATAGGTGGTAGTGACAAGGGAGAAGGTGTGGAAGGAATAGGTGGTTCAGGAGTAGTGGAATTGGTGATAAAGGAGTTGAATTTGTTAGAGGAGCATATGGTAATTGAAACTATAATGGAAAAGATAGAGAAGGAGGAGGATTGGGTAAAAGATTAAGGAATTAAGTTTTAAGAAATCCAACACGTTAAAAAAATATAGATTTTATTTATGAAGGGATCAAAACATTTATATCCTTTACAATTACGAGTGTAGCTGAGGAATACACATGGAATGGATTTTGGAGTGAGTTTATCAATATTAGTTTAAGAAAGAAAGGGAAGTGGGTACAACAAAAAATATAAAGATGATCAAGGTTAGAGTGTGTACAAAATAAAAGTTCATGAGGAGATTTGAAATGTAAGACAAATGATGATAAAAGTTATATAAGGAAAACAACTATGGAAAATGCATCAAACATGAAGCATTTCGAAAGAGAGTTATAAAAAGAAGCGTGATTCTTGTTTCAATTAAAAGACAAATTTTACATTTAGCAATTTCATTCTGATGTGGGTTATGAGGACAAGAAATAGAAAAAATAATGATATGGGTGGTAAGGAAAGTAGTAAATGATCTTTTGATGAGTTCAAAACCTTTATCACAAACATTTTAATTTTTGATGAAAATACGTTCTCAAAAGTGTTTTCGAAAATTGAAATTTTTGTAAGGCTTAAGACGTATTAGCTAAAGGAAAAATCCAAGTGTACAAACTAAAACTATCAATAAAAATTACAAAATATCATGAATCAGAAAGTGATAAGGAAGGAGATGGTCCCCAAATATCACAGTAAATAAATTGAAGAGGTTTAGTACATAGTATACTCTACTAGATGTAGAAAAGGAAGACAATACATAGTATACTCTCCTAGATGTAGAAAAGGAAGACAATAACTTTTGCTTTGAAGATATGATGTACAATCAAGACTAGCACGAGACACTGGAATTGAGTTAAGTAATTTTGAAAAATGTTACAACATAGATGACTAATATATTGATGTCAGATGTGTTAAGAAGTTCATTGAGCAGTAAAGGCTTTGGTATTTGTGAACTTGACATGAACTTTCAAGGGGTAGAGATTATTGCATATGCTTCCTAATAGAAGTGGAATCTTAGTGGAAAAGCCCTTAATAACATAATTAAATGGATTAAATTCAATTAAACAAGAATGTGTTTGACAAATTGCACAACAGAAAGTAAATTTACAACAAGCTTAGGCACAATGAGAATATTTTTTTAACTGTAAGGTTTAGAGTTTTGTATGGAAAGATAAGGAGCCCTTTGAAGATATCAAAAGAGTAGTATTATTACTGACAACCACTTTATCACTATCGTTATATGGTTGGACGGAGTAAGTAATATTGTTGTTAGGTTTCATATATAAAGAGGTGACATTATCTAAAAGTCATTCGATAATTTCAATAGAGGAATAAGTAGAGCAATTATATGTAGGATGAATATTTAGTGCAAAAAATGCAGGTTGAATTTGTGTCAGATCAGGGGAAGGTTTATAAAAATTATTTCTAGATTGCATATATCAAAAGTTGATAGATAGCATCTGTATAACTAAAAAAAATTTCAATTTGATATTTTAAAGGTTGTGGATTAGAATAAAGATGGAATTTGGTATAAGTGGATGGGTCGGAAAAGGGAAATTGGGTTGGGCCATATGAGTTGATATGTGGCAAATTGGCATTAGACTAGTAGTTTGGGTCGTGGGTTGGGTTAGGTTTATTTAGTGTGTGGGTATAACTATATGGACTAGACCAGGTCCTAGATAGGGGTTAGGTGACCTGACCCAATTTGAGTGTAAGGAAGACCTAAATAGATCTGGCGAAGTCTCCAAGCTTCTTTAGTGCTAGTTGGGCGATCCAGCTCGTCCGTCATTATTGTAAGCTAAGAGGCGGCTTTTACGAGATGCAATGAGCACCATTTTTGGTGGAGTTTAATAAAGGGACAACAACTGTTGTTCATAAAGGAGGAGAGTTTTGCTCGCAACTCAAAGAAAGATGGAGGTGTTTCATGATTCTCCATTATGCTGACTAAAAAATCGTATTCAGGAGGGAAGGTCATTGATGTTGAAAGGACTAGATCTTATAATAAGACTAGATCATCGATTATCACAAGATCTTCAGTTGTAGATGCGATTAACATAAGAAAATTGATGATGGTGGAATCACCTTTCTTGGTAATATGATAAAAACGACACTATAGTTTGTTGAAGAAAATACGTTTCTAGTTCAATCTAGAGGCTCCCAATAGTGTCAAAGCTGAGAGCCAAAAACACCACAATGGAGGTAAAGTTATGTTTGGTTGGGAGTTTTATAATGGAATATATTATTATTTCATCTTTTGGTGTTGAGGTGGACTTGTCAATGTAGTCAATCAATTTGCAATTAAATAGTATTGCTTTCGCTTGATTTCTCCAAATGAGCTAGTAGTTGTTGTCTGGAGTGGTAGAAAGTTTGTGACATTGGTAATCTACAGTGAAGTGGTTTTTGACTGCATTGTGTTTTTCTAACTTTGTGTGTAGATAGTATAGAAGAGTTGGTATTGGAGATAAGGCAAAAAAATTTGAGAGTAAGTTCGAGTGGGCTTTGGTATTATGCGAAGAAATAAAGTTGAAATGTATTTAAAAAAAGTTATAATTAACTAATTTGTAGTGAGTAAGAAAGGCAAAATTGATCCTAAAGTTTGTTCATAATGACAAATTAGGTCTTAATATTTCAAAGCGATTAAATCAAACCATGTCATTTTAGAAAGGTTCAAATTAAAAATCTAACATAAAAGATGATAAGGATATAACCATGAGTGTTCCCATAATAATACGAAATTATTATAAACATACGGTCCAAAAACATAATATTAAATAAAGGAACTATTTATTTAAAATTAATTATTAAAATTATAAAATATTTGCATAAAGTTAAATATAAATAAATTTTAATTAATTTAACCTAAGTAATTATTATATCTCCATAAATAAGCCACCAAGTTATAAAGATATTCAATCCCTATTGCAATTTACACCTCAACATCCAACCTTTTCTTCCACAAAGCCAATTCCGCACATTTCTGACGAAGAAGTGCATCTTGCAAGTTCTTACGAGGCATCAGCTCGCGAAAGATGTGGGAGATGTGGGAGGAGGTGAAATGGTGGTGGCTGTGGTGGTGAATAGGCGGCAACAGTGGAATCACACTAAAAGGCACAATGTTGAGGAAAGGAACTACAAAGAAATAATGTGTTTAGAGTTCATGCCTTAGGTTGAAAGCTCGCTTTGGCGGGTTTTGTTCTTTCTTCGTTTCTGGTTCAATGTGTTCTTATTCTTTCTTCTTTCTTTTCCTTTTTCCTTTTGTATTATTTTTTTATATTTGCGATTCATGAAAGAGTTGTTTTTTATTTAGGGGTTAGGGATTTTGATTTTAGTCTTTTTTACAATTAGAGTTAATTAGTTAATTAATTAAGTTAATTAGTTAGATTAATTGTATTTAGGGGTTTAAATTAAATTACAAATTTAAAAAAAGCCATTTTTAAAACAATAGAGTTTGATTCGAAGGCTCTTAAAAGTCTAAACAAAATGATAAGATAGTATCATCGTTATTTTGTATTTGATCATATTTAACAGAATAACAAGATAGGATTCATAGTTTATCTAAAGTAATTACAAGAGAAGATTTGATTGAGATGAGGATGAATTTCTGTTAACAGGTCTGAGTCTTGGCTAGTTGAGAAAACTGATAATTTAAACGCCAAGCGAGCATCGAATAGTCAGCCCATATTTCTCCTGCAGAGCATGCAAAGCAATGACTATACTTTTTATCACCTCTTTTTCCCAGCATGGCTGACCCAGCAGCAGAGTTAGATCAACCGTTACCTGACTTGTATACGCATTAGCCAGTTCATATGAATTCAGACAAATCTTGTAAGTTTGAAGCGATACAGGGGGCCAATGCAACTGTTTAGAATTGTCTTTATGACACACATAATCTCGTTATAGCTCCATTTCTGAACCAATTGACAACTTACCAGTCCTTAATTGTCGTGCATAACGACTTGCCAATTGCTGGGGACAACTTTAAGTTGATGGAAATTGGAGCTGTACGAGCCAGAAACCCTTCGTTCTAGGACTAGTCTATTCCAAGTGACGTGATAGTATATCCTTCAATTTACTCCTCTAAGTGGATCAAAGACTATCGCTAAAGATACCCCACTTGGCAGGAGTGACTTGTCTAGTTTGAAATTATGGCGATCTCGACTAAAGGATATTTAGTCCACAGCTGAGATACACTTACTAAGACTGTAAGATACCCCGGGGACTACGTTTTTGTTGCTAACGCGCGAATAATGCCCAAATTAGAAGATGGAGAGAGAGAGTCGCTGGAGCACCCACTGGTACATTAGGGGACAGTAATTAAGACGTACAGGAACATGAAACGGCAAGAGTTAATGCGAGAAAAGCGGAGATATGTAATTAAACATACAGCCAACAAAACAACGTTGGCGAGGGATCTCGTGAGTGGCGATGTAATAATGGTAATAGGTGATAACTTTTCCCTATGAGGTCTTTGATGTGAAATATGCAATTTCGTCAAGGTAACTTTCCTTTCCAACTTAAAGGGATTGGGCCAAGTTCCTCCAAGACACAGTCAAAGTTTGCCATCATCCTTTCCTGTACGTGATTATCGCAGAACAAAGGCACGTGCAGATGCACTGACTATTTCAATACGCAATAAGTTTACAAGTAGTGGTTCAGGAGGGGCAGTTTATCGTTAGTTGGAGTGTTTTTCCAGTGACAGGAGAATAGTAATCATTTTCTTTTTCGGATGTGTGGTTTCTGATGACAAGTGGACTTTGTACTCTTAATAGTAGTTGAAGTATTGTTAGGTGGACAAAGCCATGTGACATACCTTCCTAGAATCGAGTCTAGTTTCAGCATTCGGTAGATATCCTATGGTTAGCTTGTAAAAAACATAGAGCCATAATAACAGCAACTCAAGCATGCATTTATACACGAAATATTCACGTATTTACATAATTAAT
>JAOSBN010000007.1:16440698-16457146 GCA_027563595.1 Erythroxylum suave | reverse complement strand
TGATATGAAGTCATAAGAAAATGTGAAGTCATAAGACGAAGTGCAAACATAAGACAATGCGAAGACATAAGACGATATGAAGTCATAAGACTATACGAAGTCATAAGACGATGCGAAGACATAAGACGAAGTGAAGTCATAAGATGAAACGCAGACATAAGGCGATACAAAGTCATAAGATGATGCGAAGTCATAAGACAAAGCAGAGAAAGAAGAAGATGCAAAGTCATAAGATGATATGAAGTCATAAGAAAATGTGAAGTCATAAGACGAAGTGCAAACATAAGACAATGCGAAGACATAAGACGATACGAAGTCATAAGATGATGCAAAGTCATAAGACAAAGTGAAGTCATAAGATGAATCGAAGATATAAGACGAAGCATGCTAATCAAATCAAGATGATATAATCTACAACGACGGTTAGTTAGTTGGAGGTAATTACAGGACTCAACTAATAACAGATCTCTGAAGATTCTATAAGCAGTTTTTTTAAAGAAGACCATTGACGAATTAGACTATAAATATCAGTGTAGTCATAGACAAAACAATTTTTTACTTACACAAAATAATTCTGTGATCAAGTAAGTATACAAAAAATATCCCGAGTGAAAAGAAGGAAGACAGAGATCAAGAACACCTGTAGCGTGAGTTTAGAAAAGCTCAAACAGTATCTTTTCTAGTAAAGGAAGGCTAGATTCCGAAGAGGCTAAGATAGCATTTAAAGAATACTTTGTGAAAGAGACCTGAAGAGGCTGTGGAAGAGTATAAATAATACTTGTAAAGTTGAAGAGATAGTGAAATCTTAGATAAACTCTACGAACTAGATGTAGCCCAAAGGTTAATGGTGAGCCAGTATAAATCGCGGTGTTATATTCTCTAACCCTTATCTCTCTAATTTCTTGTTATTAGAAAAAAAGTTCTTATTTTTGTTGTTGCATTACTCAAACAAATTAAGTGCGTTGCTCTGTAATCATCTGAGTTTTAAAGAAAATCAAGAAAATTTTAAAGATAACTATCTTAGATGATTTTACACAATTCAACCCCCCTTCTGTGTACTTTACATATTATAAGTGATTTCTATATTAATAACTAATTTAATTCTGTTGTGAATGAAATTGAGCCAGAAAATACTGTTTAATTTGTTACTGACAATGATTTCGTTTATAAAGCAATTGGAAGAAGATTGCAAAGCAAGTATAATTCTTTTTATTGGACTTCTTGTATTGCACATTGCTTTAACTTGATGTTGGAAATTATAGGAGATGCTAGGTATTTTCCTATTATTGATGAACTATGCAAAAAGCCAAAAGAGTGACCAAGTTCATTTGCAATCGTGTACAGGTCTTAAATTTAATGAGAAAGGATTTCACCAATGTTAGGAATTTTTGAGATCCTATTATTACAAGATTTGTAACAAATTTTTTATCACTTTAGTATTTTATTATAATAAAGAAAGAGTTAAGACAAATGTTTATAAGTGATAAGTGGGTTGTATCTTAGAATGTAACGTCTAATGCAAGATTGGAGGTTTCCAGAATTATAATTGAAGATACTAAATTTTAATCTCGATGACAATTTTTCATTCGAGTTTATCAGCTTTTAGTGAAGGTACTTCCTCTGGCTGATAGTGATAAATAGGTAACAATGAGTTATTTTTATGATGCCATAGAGAGGACGAAGGAAGCAATCAAGGCTAATTTAAAAAATAGGTCTTTTTTATACATATCTCATCTTGCAATCATTAATAAGAGATGCAAAAGGCAACTTTACTCTCCTTTGTTTACAACTAGGGTATTTTTGAATTCTAGTATCTATTTCATACCAAGTTTTACAAAGAAAGCTAAGTTAATAGAAGAATGTTATTAACTATTACAATAGTTGTTGCCCACAAGATGATACAAGATCTTTTAAGCTCATAAATGGAGATTTATAAAGAAGTTTTTAGTGTTTCTAGGATGCCAATTGCTATTAGTCAAAAAGATAAAATTAATCCAGGGATATATTTTTCCATTTTTGTTATTTGTTGAAAATTAATCACCATTTTATTTTGTTTATAACACTACTTTTATTTGTCTTAGTACTTACAATTTCTTGATAGGACTAATTCGGAAGTGGTGTTCCAGAATTGCAAAGCTTTGCAATTCAAATTCTAAGTCAATGTGTGAGTGCAATAGGTTGTCAAAAGAATTTGAGCATATTTGAATTCATCCATTTTAAGAAAAGGGATAGATTGGAGCATAAAAGATTGGATGACTTGGTCTTTATTCGACACAATTTAAAGCTTCGAGAATGATATATTATTATCATTATTAAATCAGATATAATTTCTTAAAATATTTTAATAAATTAATTTTATTGTTTACCAGTATTCTTAATAAAACATGTAGTTCAGTAGGTCCAATTTGCATTGATAATATCAATCTTTTAGTGGATTGGGCGTTTGAGGAACTGAGTTTGATAAATGGGAGTGACTTAGAAGATAATAGTGGATAGGAAAGTATTGAATTTGAATGATGGTGATAAAGAGGCCCCAATTAATGATGAGGATTTTGTACCAAGAACAGGGGTTAATGCAGTTTTTGCTGGTATTTGATTGAATGAAATTCTAAGTTTTTGTTTTTTTTCTTTAATTGATTTCACTTATATTTGATTTATATGTTAAATTCTATATATACAATATATTGTAAACATTTTTGTCTCAAGCTTTACTTCTAGTTAGCTCTTCGACATTAACTTTTGTTCTAAATTGTAATTGTTAAAGTGTCATGGATATTTATTATTCCTTTTATTTGATGTTTTGATGTAATTATTAATTATTATATGATAAAATTGTAATATTTTAAATTTTTTATATTGTTCTTAATTTTATATTTGTATGATGATTAAATGATCATTTTCACATTAATTGAGGTTATTATTTATATGTGAAATATGTGAAAAATAATATTAATAAAAATAAATAAAATTTTGTTATTTTAAATTTTTATTATTATAATTTTAGGAGACAAGGTTGATATAAAATTATAAATTATACAGTACAATATATTGAAGGATTATTTTGCAAGTTTAAAAAAATTCAAGGACTATTTTATAAATTTAAAAAATTACCTGAAATGATAACCGATATTGATCGATGCTGATACAATACCATATTAAAACCAAATTTGGAATGAGTATGGGTAAGGTATTCATAACATTAATACCCACATAAATGCAAGGTTTGTGAGGAGACTGTGTACCCTATGGAACTTCCATTAGCTAATGATGTTAATTACCATAAATCGTGCTTATGTGACTTCATTACAAAGGCACCTTAAGGGTATGGCCCATTGGTTTATGGCCTATAAATAATTAATTAGTTATGATTTAGTGACAATTATTAAGACATCCTTTATCATATACATATTAAAGGTACATAATAAAAGTCTATAGAATAAATATACTTATCAAATGAAATTATGATATAATTATGAGATTTATATTATATTTATGTATTATTATTAAATTGTTCCTAATCATTGTTTTATTAAGATTAGATATTAATATAGCATAAAAATGCTAGTACACGTTATATGTTTCCTTTTAAAGGAAGTCGATCTTGTAACCTAAATTATAGATATACTTAAACAAACTTATGGGTACTTGTTAGAGAACAAATTCATTGAACTAATCCCACATGAGAATTTCATTTAGAATATTCTAGTATGTCTATAAAAATTCTTATTGAGATGATTATATAAGTAATCATTTAACTTGAGATCATTAAAGTATCTCATATAAAGATTTATGTGTTTTGGTATCACTTATGACCTATTCTAGCCATGGGCAATTTAACAAATAGTAATTGGATATAACATGAACTATATGGAGATAATTAAGTAATCTATATAGAAATCACCACCTTAAAGTAATTAGAGAGAATGTTCCATTGTTCTCGATTAATATTGATTCGAGAAATCTCTAGTCAAAGTGGAATGACAGTTTCAAAATAATGTTAAAATGGCATTAATTAAATCAATTACTAATTATATAAAGCTAATATGATTAGACTCAACTAAGGTATTCACTAATTTTAAGCTCTATGTCTAATCAGAACATTATGTGATGAAAGGATTAAATTTTACAAGAAATCGTTCACTGAAAGATTAATCAAAACCACCTTTGACATTCCTAAATATTTTGGTGGTCATGATGCATTGCTAGATACCAATCTTGACGTATGATTATAAATTGTTTTAGAAGAGAGCTAAGATAAATTAAAAAAGTTCAATTTAACCAATTGTAAATATGATTTACAGTTTTAATTTGTACAAAAAGAATAGATAGAAGAGAGAAAAAGGTAGTCTAATTAAGTTGGACTTGATTATGAAGTTTTAGAAACTATATAATTAAATATTAGATATTTAATAAATAAGGATCAATGTGAGATATTGAACATTATTTGGCCTAAATTTGTATTTAACTAAACATGTTCCTAATTCTAATTAAATTTTAATTAAGATTAGAATCTTATTTCTATTAAATTACTAAAAGGTCTAAGCCCTATTATACTCTCAACTCGTTTTGTGAATATTGTCAGAGAGCAAATAGTTATGTGACTACTAAGGTTTAGATGAGTCAAGTTCAAAACCGGTTCGAGGATGATTAAAAAAAATCAAACTTTGAAATAAGGTACAAAATATGATTCATAAATTGTTATATTTTATGTTTTAATCATGTTATAGAAGTTAAGTGAACTTGACTTAGCAAATTAAACAAAAAAGTTTCCAATTTGTTTTGTTGCTATTGGGATTAGAACTCTGTTTGATTTCTCGACAGTGGTATTAGGACCAACTTTAATTATATAACTGAATTAAAAAATTATTAATATTGATTACAATTTTGAAATTGAATTAAAAAGGGTTTTCAAATTAAATCTAAACATTAAAATAGAAAAATTCATATTAATATGCTTTAATCATAAGGCCCTAAATTATTGAATTTGAAAGGTTGAGTTTAACATCCACAACACAAAATTCTAAACCTTAGATCAAAGTGGATTTGATTAATATTAGAAGTTTATCATAAACCCATAAATGTTATGGGATTGTTAACGTCTAATCTTGGTTTTTAGAAACACTGTGATAAGAAGACTATTACCTCTTTTTCTTCTATTGGTGTCAGCACTATCAAAAGATACAGCCACAGTTATCATCCTACATTCAATTTGTATGTTAATGATTTTGGAGATACTTGGTTAGAAAATATTGAAATAATCTCCATTCGTGATTATTTAGTTAACAAAGGTAACCTTGAAATCTCATATTATTTGAAAGAATAAGATGTTGATTTTTTCTGTTCATTATGTGTGCTTCTTTGGGATGGGTTAAAATTTTCAGAGAAGAGTTACTAGTTGTTTAATCTGGTCTTATAGAGGACTAGCTGGTAGTTTCATTGTTGGACTGGTGGTGAGTTAAAATAGTCAATTCTCACGTAAATAAGTGATACTAACAGTGTGAGTAAGGATGGCAATAGATTGGCCAATGGGCCTAAATTTAGGTGTTTTCAATGAGCCAGTCCATTGGCAAAATAAGGCCCAAACTGATCTGAGACCTAACTTTTTTAAGCAAAACAACATTGTTCTGTAACGTCTAAGCATGAGGTGCTACTGGTCTTTTGAGAAATTTGATGGATAGTAGAAAGTGAACTTTGTAGCTGTGTGTCATCATGTTATAGACATGAAATTAATTCGTGACGAACAGGCTGCCAGTAGCATAAGGTTAAAGGAGAAATATGGAAATAATGGAAGCAAAGAAGACAATAACTAAAGTGGATGGCAAATGCAAGCGCAATGTTGGAGTAGTTTAATGGTAAGAAAGAGAAGGCTAGGGCTTGCGGCAGTTGGCAATAATGAGATACAGCATCAAAGAAGGTTTCTAGTGGCATGAATGGGACAAAGGTCGATGGCAGTATAAGGTAGCTATTAAGGTTTTATTTTTGTATTAATATGGCTTTGGAAAATAAGGTTAATTACAAAAAAGCCCAAACTTTCCTTAATTTTTCAAAGGCTCAATTGTAGCTCAAACTTTAAAAAGTAGCTATAAAATGCCCACATTTTATTTTTTTTCAATTTAAGCCTGATGTCAGTCTCACTACTATATTTACTGTTATGGTACTGCCACATGTCAACAAACCTCACTAATTAGGCATGTTAGAGTCATTAGGAGAAGGATATATGATTAGCAAAACGATGTTGTTTATTGGAAATAGTAAAATGATGTCGTTTTAACTAGTCTCATATCTCACGTCCTTTGTTGATCAACCTAAAAATACCAAACTAAAATCCCTAATCTATAACCTAAAATCCCACAATGATCATAAGAGAGCGATTTTGTGTATCATGGGTGCTTCATAAGAGAGTGATTTCGTTGTTGGGTGAAAACTGAAAATTTATGAAATTGTGACTTTAGTCGTCAGACTTCGTATGGCACCGACTAAGGTATGATTGGTCCTCTCGCTCTCTATTGTCGTTTATTCTTGATTCTTTTTTTATTAAATATTTATGAAATGGTATGCAATTGTACTAGGGTTTTAGTATGTGAGGTTGTTAAGTTGTGAATTATTCTGAAAAAGCATCATCATGAAATTTGTAAAGGTATGTTTCTGGTGCCCAAGTCAGTCTAAACATTTCAGTTTGTTTAAACTAATGTAGTACTAGTGTTTTATGAAGCTCTTTGCATTTGAAAATGTGGGTGCATTATTTTGGTGTAATCATACTAGCCTCTTTATATGCATTGTACTATTTACGACTTAGAAATTAAGATACCAAGTGTTAATAGTTATATTATTCTAATGTAATCGTACTGGACTTTTACTTATCTCCTTACATATGAAAATGTAGATGAAGTATATATCTCAAAAGAGTTAAGTAAGAAGTTTTTTTGTGCATATGTCAACTTAATGGTTTCTTGTATATTATATTGCTGTTAATTTTATTTTTTCAAACGAGTACTTAGTAACCTCTTATAGTATATTTAATAGAGGAAGGGAAGGGAGGTTAGATGAAGTAAAAATTGGAGTTGCCAAGAATCACCATATATTCAAGTGAAAAGTAGTCATTTTTTTCTTGCCCAAATTTAAAACATCAACCCAAAAGACCTATATATCACCCATACTACGTATGCTATGCATCATATATGATTTGATAAATAAAGTTGGTTAACTGCATACAATTTCGTAGTAAACATATGGGAGCTTGGTAATTGTTTGAACTTCTATGTTGCTACTAATATTTTCATATGATTTGAACAATTTTATCTAACTTTATGTATCTGGTTATATATTTTTGTTAAATATGTACAAGGACTAAACTTGGGATGAATGGACTGAGACTTCAAACACATGCTAGTAGTACCTATGATGGCTCTTATGAATACAATGATGGTAGCAACCATGCACTTTCCTTTCTCATGATTATAAGCTCTAACGATTTAAAACTTTTCAGATAGGTATCACATGTTTGGCTCTTATATATATTTGATTGTTGCAGATGCAAAAACTAAAGTTTCTTTGTTCACTTATTGTATTGATCATTCTAACATGTTCGAAATATTTCATTACACTAGAATATGAACATTTAACAAAAAGTAAAGCATAAGTTCATGAAATGGTGTTATATGTCATGAAATGATGTGAATTTTGAACAATTTAGTACAATTGTGTCATGAAATGATGATGTGATGAAGATAGTCAGTACTCATATACCCATCGAATATAGTTTATAAGTGTCATAATGATGTGGTCCCTCTGCACCATTTTGTACTTTTAATTCTTTGTTGGGAAATTTTATGAAAAGAAATTATAGTGGTGCTTTATTTAAGGTAACAATTAAATATTTTTATGATGATATTGGGAATGCATTTGGTAGATATTTGACATAGGAAGAGTATCAAGGTGTTGTTAATGGATTTAACGGTTCTACTTCTTTTTCTTCTGATAGTGTAGCAGAATCTGGAAGGATATATTCTCAATTTTGTGTAGAGAAAGCATTATGTTCAATGGTAAAATAAACGTAATATATATTATTTGATATATATGATAATTTAATTAGATTCAAATATAATTAATATTGATATCTTCATATATAGTACACATTTTGAATATTGATTGTTCCAATTGTAATGCCTTGATGAAGTTACGAATTTCCAATGCTAAGCCTAACATTGGTCAACATTTTTATGAATATGTTAATACAAAAGTATTTCAACTATTGTTTGTAGCAATGCCAATCGTATAAATTAATGTTGATCAATATTCAAATTGAAGGTCTTTTGTATGTTAGGCCCCATTTCTAGAGTCTAACTCTTAAGTCAAACATGAGCGTATCTCTCTTGTAGGGTTCTTTTAATGGAACCTCATTAGCCAACATAGGTTCATCTTCATTCTCATAACATCCCAAAATTTCATAATTGAACACTTGATATACGATAATCCATTCTTATGTTTATATCCCCAGTCAACACCCTAACATATCACTCATTTTTATCCCTTATTTTCACATCAAGCTAAGTACATTTCAAGCTCCATTCAAGCCTAAATGTATCAAAGAAATGCATTGATAAGTCTACAATTTATATATGTACTTGATTTGGGACAATTGGCAAAACTTTCACTATAGATGTCAGATAAAGGTCATTAAAGCACTGTTTCGAAGAGGACTTCGAGTTCTGTAATTTTGATGAAGACAATGAAGAGAGATTTTACCATCTAGAGGGTAAAAATTGTATATTTATAAAATTATATCGAGAATGCCTACTTAGCAAACATACGTCCCTTCAAACGGACATGAACTAAGCTGGGACACTAAAATGCTTGAGAAGGTCTGCCCAGCAGACATTTATAGGTCAAATTCCAGATTTCCAACTTCTACAAGTTACCTATGACCCATCTTATACATATCTATCATTTCTAACTCATTTTCCTCATAATTTTCCCTTCATTATCACTTCCATTTCAACTCAATATCATTTACAACTAAATTATAATCTATGTTTAGTCATCAACCCAAAATCATAACATTCAAACTTATACACATTCATCATAAATTTCTGCACATATTCAACTACCTTTATTACCTTCATTTCATCTCTAACTCATCACACTGGTTCTTCCTATTTCAAGACACCATAGTACTCTTATTCTATTAGATCCAACTAGAAAAAGTTATAAAATGTCCTGCATGCACCCTGTACAACACCACTAACTTGTAAAAATCCTATCTTTCCAATCCAATCTCCAATAATCACATACTTTATATCGTTGGCAAGCTAAAAGGATAAACTACAACTTCTAAGAAGACAACCTTGTCCAAATCAGCATAGGTTAATACAGTTTTTCCCCTAAAGACAGAACGCAAAATTTACCCTTATGATTGCTTGAAAAACACCATGTGAAAACTTGGAAAGTTACGAGCAAAACATACATATATTTCATTAATATCAAAAGAAAACAGTTTTACAAAGCTTTAATGGGCATTTCAAAACCCAAATACATCATTGATCGCGTAATCCAAAAAATACAAAAATACACATGTGAGTGATACTTGAAATGCAGCTAAAGCCTTGAGTTTTCATAAACTAACTAAAATATTAAAAAAATGAAATCTTGGAGTGATGCCTTGACTCTCTATTACTCGATCTCTTGCTCTACACTTGGAGATGGGGAGGAAGGGGGTGAGCTAAAAAGCTCGTGGGTAACAAATTTATAGCAAAGAAACAAGCAAACCACTGAAAATATTCATGATTGTAGTAAAATGCGTTCCAACCATAAAACATATATTTCCCAAGTTCTCAAACTTGTCCAACACATCATAAACAACATAAGACATGATTTCTCAAATTCTCAAACTTGTCAATAAATTCATACACAACATAAGCAATCATAATGGTTTGGGTAGTCCCTAAACATAAGGGAATTCTTGCAAATCTCCAGTAATAACAAAATGGACCACTTTTCGTAGTCCATAAACATGAGGGAGTCCGTGAAGGAGCTCCATGTCACTAGCGGGTAGGTAGAAGAAGCCTTTAACATAGTCAACGTGCACATAACATAATAGAATGGACCACCTCAAGCCCACACAAACATGAATTTCATGTTTTTAACATCTTGCACATTTTGGAATCATGATTTCCATAAACATGATATTTTTCAAATACAATTTCCATCATCATTTTATAAATCATCATCAAGGTTCATGTACCAAACATATAGCAAATACTTCAATCATTCAAGAAACAATAAATGAAACATTTATAAAACAATTGAAATCATTTAAATCTTTTGATTCAGAAAAATACTCGTGGCTCATTAACTCAACTATAAGCCTGTAACCCACCTGAATTCCTTACTAAGAAACTTGCTTTAAATGTCTTTCCTCTTACTCCTCTTGCCTTGATTTCCTTCAACATTGGCAAAAATCCAATTCAATAGGAATACCAATTGAGAACCCAAAACGCATATTCACTAAAATTGATTCGAGAATACTTAAACCCATGTATTTCCTAAGCCTCATGAACCAAAACGCTTTTAAAAATCCCAAGGATTAAAAATGAGCTTACCTTGAATCTTCACCAAACAAAGAGATGTTTGGCTCAAATGGAAGCTCTTCTCTTCCTCTTTGTTTTCCTCTTCTTGAACACCCTCAAAAACACTATTAAAAGCTAAGAAAAGATGAAACCCTAACTTGCTTCTTCCTTTTTCCCTCTAATGGCTGACTCTCTCACTTCTCTCTTTATTTTTCATGTTTTTCACTTCACTCTCTCTTCATTCACGTTTTTCTCCTTCTAATGCATGAGACACAATTTTCCCTCTTTCAATTCTACCCTTAATGAGTGCTAAAAGTCATCTTTACCCTTCCTTTAAAGCTTCATGGCTTTTAATCTTAAATGACATGCCAAAATTGCCCTCAATACATTCTTAATGCATTAATTTCCCTAACTAGTGAAATATAATCCTACTAACATTGAAATAAATAATTAAACTCCAATATTTATTCTATCATGACCTCATAATTTATTTCAAGGAAACAATCCAAATTCTATGCTTATTCTATAAAATATCATGCTTAATTAAATGAAAAAATTCAGGGGCTAACATTTCTACCCCTCTTAAAAGAATTTCGTACTCGAAATTCTTACCTTAGTCATTGAAGAGGTGTGGATACTTCTCCTTCATAGCCTCTAAGGTCATGGCCTCTAAGGGCTCCCACATGGCCTCTTCCTTTGAATGGTGTTTTCACAGGACTTTAACTAGTTGAGCTGTCTTGTTCTTAAGGAATTTTTCTTTAATGTCTAGAATCTCCACTAGAGTCTCCTTATAAGTCAGATCATCTCTCAACTGAATCTCAGTGGTCTGAATGATGTTGGGGGGATCTGATCTATACCTCTTTAATATGGAAACATGAAAGACATCATAGATTTATGACAATTCTGGTAGCTGCACCAATATATAGGCTAACGATCCACTGAACAATCTTGTAGGGACCCATGTATCTTGGGCTTAATTTGCCCTTCTTCCCAAACCTCATGACTCGTTTCCAAGACTTTCTCACTAACTTCATACTCCATTTCCTTTCGGTGTGCATTAATATAGCTCTTCATTCTATCTTAAGCTTCTTTGAGCCTTTGCCTAATTAGATTGACCTTATCAACTGTTATCTGGAGTAACTCTGGTACTATTAATTTCCTTTCTCCTTCTTCATCCTAGCATATAGGAGTTCTACATCTTCTTCTATACAGTGCTTCATAAGGAGCCATCTGAATGCTCGAGTGGTACAAATTATTATGAGCAAATTCGATTAATGGAAAATGCTCATCCCAAGCACCTTTAAAGTCCATCACACATTCCTTAAGTATTTCTTAAAGGGAGATTGACCATTTGTTTGGGGATGGAAAGCAATGCTAAAATTCAACTTGGTCCCTAGAGTTTCTTGCATGCTTTCCCAAAATCTCAAAATAAACTAAGATCTCTGTCAGAAACTATGGAATTTGGAATCCCTTGTAGTCTCACTATCTCATCAATGTACTTCTTTGCTAGTACATGTAGAGAATCAGTCTATTTAATTGTTAGAAAATGGTCTACAATAACCTATATGGCATCATGCTTCCTACTATTCTTAGGCAAATCAAAAAATCCATGGTTATCTTTTGTCACTTCCAATTAGGAATGGACAGTGGCCTTAACTTACTTTAAGGTGCCTGGTGTTCAGCCTTGACTTACTGACACACCAGACACTTGCTTGCATATTTTGCTACATCCTTCTTCATACTTTTCCACCAGAAATGCTCTTTCAAATCTCTGTACATTCTGATGCTACCTAAGGCACATGGCATAAGGCGCATTATGTGCCTCATCGAGTATCTCATCCTTTACCTCTTTGAAATTCGAAATATAAAGTCTATTGCCTATACCCATAAGTCCATCATCCCTCACTTCCACTTCAGATTGCTTTCCATTATTAATTTCTTCTCAGAGCTTGTTTAAATTTGCATCTTGTTTTTGTAACTCCTTAACTTTCTCTCTGAGTATCGGTCTCACTCTGAAATTAGCAATAATGCAATCAGGTTCCACCTGTTTCAAGCTTATTCTGAGCTTAGTCATCTCTTTCAATATTGGTAGATAAATAATATAAGCATTGGTTATGGAGGATTTCCTACTCAAGGCATCGGCCATTACATTTGCCTTGCCTAGATGGTATTCAATCAACAAGTGATCTTCTCTGTGTCAAATTCAACTCTTTTTGGCTCAATAAGTATTTAAGACTTTTATGATCTGTAAAAATCCTCATCTGAACTCCATACAGATAATGCCTTCAAAATTTAAGGCAAAAACTATTGCTGCTAATTCTAAATCGTGGGTCGGCTAATTCAATTCATAAGGCTTTTATTGTCGCGAGGCATAAGTTATTACCTTGTCTCCTTGCATCAAAACACAGCCTAAACCCTTTCTTGAAGCATCACTATGAACAGTATAACCCTCATCTCCCAACACTTGTCAGTCTGTGCTTAAGCTCCTCAAAGCTCTTATGATGTTCATCACTCCAGATAAACTTCTAATTTTTCCTTAATAACTTGGTCATTAGAGTAGTTATCATGGAGAATCCTTCAACAAACCTCCTATAATATCTTGCCAGACCTAGAAAGCTTCCCAATTCGAACACTGTCTTTGGTGCATGCCATTTCACCACTACTTCAATTTTTCTTGGATCGACATGTACCCTATCCTTAGAAATTACGTATCCAAGGAATACCACCTTATGAAGCCAAAGTTCACACTTACTGAATTTGGCATAAAGCTTCTTCTCCTTTAGTGTTTGCAATGCTATCATAATATGTTTTTTGTGTCCTCTTTGCTTTTGGAATAAACCATAATTTCATCTATAAATACTATGAAAAATTGGTCCAGATATTCCTTAAAGACTCTATTCATAAGATCCACGAACGCAGCTAGAGCATTGTTCAATCCAAATGGCATGACCAGGAACTCATAATGCCCATAACACGTCCCAAAGGTTGTCTTGTGTACATCAGATTCCCTGATTCCGAGCTGATGATAGCCTGACTTGAGATCAATTTTGGATAAGACCTTTGCTTCTTGCAGCTGGTCTAATAGATTATCGATACGTGGTAGAGGATACTTGTTCTTAATGGTCACCTTATTGAGCCACCGATAATCAATACAGATGCGCCATGTTCCATCCTTCTTTTTAATAA
Source organism: Erythroxylum suave (assembly GCA_027563595.1). Lineage (NCBI taxonomy): Eukaryota > Viridiplantae > Streptophyta > Magnoliopsida > Malpighiales > Erythroxylaceae > Erythroxylum > Erythroxylum suave. Next base: position 16,443,395 of record JAOSBN010000007.1, on the reverse strand, counting down.
ACAAAACAGATGCTCCCCATGGCGATGAACTTGGCCTTACATACCCCTTCTCTGATAGTTATCCCAACAGTTCCTTAAGCTCCTTCAACTCAGCTAGAGCCATTCTATACAGTGGTATGGAAATGGGTATGGTACCTATCATTAGATCAATGACAAATTTGACTTCCCTTACTGGTGGCGAACTAGGTAAATCTTCTGGAAACACATCTGAAATTTCCCTCACAATCAAAAAATATTCTAACTTTCCTTTGCTCACCTTGGTGTCACATCGTGTCCCAAGAAGGCTTCACACTCTTTTCTCATCATCCTATCAACTAGCAAAGCTGAAATAATTCTTGGTGATGGTGTTTTTCTGTCTCCCTTAAAAGTCACCTTCTCACCCTTATCAAGATCAAATTTTACCTTTTTGATAATACAGTCTAACTTAGCATGATATTTCTCTAAGGTATCCATTCTAAGTATCACATCTAGGCCCTTTCAATCTAAAGGCATGAAGTCCACTACCAGTCTAGCACCATCAATAAAGAGTTCATAGTCTCTATATGCTTGAGTTATTATCACATTCCTTCCTATAAGATTACTAACAATCAATGGACTATCCAATGGAACCAAATTAACACCATGTAATGTCATGCATGTAGAAACAAAAAAATGTGTGGAGTCAGAATCAATCAATAAATATACTTCTGAATCAAATAACTGAGTCATACCTATAACAACTTCAGGTGGGGTTATAGCTTCATCTCTTGTCATGGCAAACACCCTTGTTTGTGCCTGACCCCTTGGCCTTCTTAGATAAATAACCTTCTTTGCCGCTTTAGAGCTTCCCACCTCAGTGGCTGGTCTAGTTCCTACTGTTTCAGCTCTTTTTGGACTTGCATCTGCGACCCATCTTGCCTTGGTGCTTGGGGACATTCCCTAACCATATGTCCCTTCTCTCTGTATTGGAAACATAACCCAAGTAACTTGAAGCACTCTCCTCTATGAAACTTCCGACAATGCTCATGTTGGGGTTCATATACCTACTCCTATCCATCCTTCTGTTGCCTCCTACAGTTGAGGCTTGCACTGAAGCTGCCTTGACATGCTTATTCTTAGCAGAGCCACTACTTCCCACTTCACTCTGCAAGTGGAAAGTCCTCATACTCATCTAAGACATATGGGCACTCATTCCCTTCTTGGAAGACTGTTCCCAGTTCTTCCTCTTCCTTTTTACTTCATACTTTATGTTCTCCAATTTCTCAACTTAGAGTGCAGCATTTACTAACAGGTGGTCGTCGCAAAAATTATGGATCAATCCTTTCTTCTTAATCCCCAAATGAAGTCCTCCCTCAAACTTACGACAGTTATCCTCCTCGTTCTCAATAATGTTGGCTACATACTTTGAAACCTAGGTGAACTTCAACGCATATTCACTCACACTCATGCCCCTTTGTGTGAGATTTAGGAATGCTCTTGCCTTCTTTTGGACATAGACTTTAGAGAAGTATTTCTTCCTAAAGGCTTCCAGAAAATTTCTCGATGACACCACTAGTGGTATGACCTGACTATAGGGCACTGATTCCCACCAATGAAGTGCATCCCCTTACAGTAAGCTCACTGCATAATCCAATTTATCATCATCGGAGCACTTCATCTAAAACAGAAGACTCTCTGTCCTTATCAACCATGCTTCAGCCTCTTTGGGATTTGTAGTCCCATTAAATTCTATAGCCCCATACTTCCAAAGCTTATCATACTACCTGCTCCTCTCCACTGGAGCTTACACTAGAACTTGTGGCACTTGGCCCACAGCATGCGTGAAAGCTTGAGCAAAAGGCTTGAAGGAATCGTGGATCCATAGGGTTTACTTGGGGCATAGGAGGAGGAGGCAATGACACTTCATATTGCACACTAGGTGCCTCAGAATCATGAGCAGAATGTGTTCTTGCATCTTGTGGGACATGAGATTCATCCGTACTTCCTTGGCAAGAGCAAGAGCGAGAGTGAGATCGAGTCATATCTCCTTAAGTTCTCCTTTGAGGCGGCATACTCACTCCTTCAATTTAAAAATATTTAAAATGTTTAGTTCACGTTTCATGTCAGGTCTAAACCTCGCATTTGTGTATGTAAAACCTTCTTAAACCATGCTTCGTGTAAAACAATTTCAAATCATGTGAAACAATACAAAAACAATGAATGTTGTTCTTTAAATCAATGCATGTTCATTTCATGCCTAGGATACTCCTAAACCTAGTTGCTTTGATGCCAAAAACTATTAGGCCCCGTTTCCAGAGTCTAACTCGTGAGTCAAACGTGAGCGTATCACTCTTGTAGGGTTCTTTTAATGGAACCTCATTAGCCATCAGAGGTTTATCTTCATTCTCATAACATCCCAAAATTTCATAATTAAACACTTACAATCCATTCTCATGTTTATATCCCCAATCATCACCCTAAAATATCACTCATTTTTTGCTGGCCTCTGGAATTTTTTCATTAAATTAAGCATAAAAGTTTATGGAATAAATGCATAAGAATGAATTGAGGGCTTATTTGGCATGTAACTTGAGTACCAAAAGTGCCTAAGCTTATAAGGAAGGGTAAAGTGGACTTTTGGGACCCCTTAAGGGTACATTGTGAAAAAGGAATTGTGGTTTTGTTATCTTAGAAGAGTGACAAACGTGAATGGGAAAGAAAAAGAAGAAAAGAGAAAAA
>JAOSBN010000007.1:16396103-16440598 GCA_027563595.1 Erythroxylum suave | reverse complement strand
AATGTGATTTTGTGGATTTAATTATTATGTTAATGTTAGCAAGATTTTATGACATAGGTTAATTGAATTAAAGTGTTTAAGGTAGTAAGATGTCATGAAGGGCATTTTTGGGAGATCACTTAAGGATAAAAGATACAAGGCATATAAAGAAGGGTAAAATGGGTATTTTATATTCATTAAGGGTATAAGTGGAAGAAAAAAAGTAAATATGAATTGAGAAGAGAGAGAAAAACGAAAATAGAAGAGAAGAGAAGAGAGTTTCGGTGGTTTGAGAGAAAAGAAGAGAGTTTAAGCTAGGTTTCCTCATTTCTTAGCTTTTGAGAGAGATTTTGAAGTGGTTTAAGAAGAGAAAAAGGTAGAGGAAGAGAAGAGCTTTCTTTACAGCCAAGAAAAACTTAAAACCTTCTAACCTCTATGAAGATCATATGAAGCTAGCGATAAGTGTTGTTTTTCAATATTTGAAGCTAAATCAAGTAAGTATAAGCATCACTCTTCTTTAATTGTTGAATGAAACATGTTATGATGATATTTAAGTGTTAAATGATCTTAAAATGAGGATGGACACATGCTAAAAACGTGAATAAGGAATGTGGTAGATTCATGTCTTGCTTTTACATGGATGATGATTAATGATTCATAAATTGATTTAGAGATGTTTTAGAGTTTGAATGAATCCTTAATGAAAGTAGAAAGAAATGTAGAAAAAATTTGAATGATGAATGGATATTGTTATGTTCTGTATTCGAGGGAAAATCTAAATTAATCTAGGTTAATTTAGGAAAATGTGCCTTCTAGAAAGTTGTAGATCTTTCTTTTAACTTTTCAATGATATATAGCATGAAATTTTTGGACATCTGATCTAAAAGTTATGGTCCTTATAAAGGAAGATGTATCTTCTGTCTTTTCGCTTCTTCTATGTTTTCGCTTCTTCTGTGATGACATCACATGGTATGTGATGACGTCATATCTTCTGTGTTTTGCTTCTTCTGCTTTTTGCTTCTTCTTTGTTTTCGTTTCTTCTGTGATGACGTCATATCTTCTATGTTTTGCTTCTTCTGCTTTTTGCTTCTTTTGTTTTTCACCTGACCTATCTTCTGTTTCATTTTTTGACCCTTTAAGAGATAGAATCTATCTTCTAGGTCCTCAAGAAAGTTGTAGATTTTGAAGTCCTCTTTCAAACCATATAAAGAACACCTTAATCTGATATCTGTAGGGAAAGTTATAGCAATTTTTCTCATTCATCTGTCTTTTTCCATTAGTCTGTTTTTTCATGTGGCTTCGTCTGTACCTATTTTCTGTTCCATTTTTGACCCTTTAAAGGATAGAATTTGTCTTTGAGGTCTTCATAAAAGCTGTATATCTTGAAGTCCTTTTTCGAACCATCTAAAGAACATACAAATCCAATATCTGTGGGGAAAATTATGGCAATTTTCCTCATTTGTCTACTTTTTCCTATTCATCTGCTTTTTATTTGGTTTCGTTTGTATCTACCTGCTGGTCCATTTTGACCCTTCAAATGATAAAAATCTGACCTCAAGATCTTCTTTGAAGTTGTAGATTTAGAAGTCCTCTTTGAAATCATCATAAGATGATCTTAATCCAACATGTCTAGTGAAAGTTATGTCATTTGTCCCGAGACAAGTTCAACATGATTGAGGACCAAATCTTGTTTGATTCTTTCGGCCATAATTTTGTTATCCGTCCTCCAAATGAAGTGATTCTTGAACCCTTAGATTTCTTAGCACTTTTATTTTTATGTCTCCATGAAAGATTACAGCTTCTGGTGCTAATTTAAAAAAAAAGATGGATTGAATCAAAGTAAGGGTATTGGTAGGAAGAGTGGGAATTGGATATTTTACTTAACATGCTTTAGTATTTTGAATATATCTGGATTTATAGGATTCTAAATGAGATGGTTCTTATTTCAAGACAAACAAGAGACATGGAGCTACAAAGGGTATGTAGAAGTTGAAATCTATTTCAGTCTCTAGAACTTTCAATTTCTGGATGGAAGTAGTGTATAGCATACTGTTTTTGAATATGAATAGCTCGAAAATGTTTGTGGCATATCTTCCAAATTACTGAATCAAATTGAGTGATTTTGGTGTCAATAGAAACATAAAACATAGAGGAACACGTTTCTGGAAGAGAGTATAAGCAAATTACATCATTTGAACCTTCTGATTGAACATGAACAGTAGACCCGAAAGTGTATTTTGGAAAAATCTGAAGTGATTCAATGAGAAATAAATTGTGAATTTAATGTTGTTAGTAAGGCATAAACCTAACTAGAAATTATAATTAGATGAGTTTCGGTATGAAAATGACTTTGTGATGAAATTGATGGATAAATACTCGAGATAGTCACGAACATGCATTATACATATTTCATACATGTGCAATTTTAAACACTTATGATTGTACAAATTGTGATATATGTGTATGGTGTTTGATATAGAGGAGCAACTGACACGTCAACCTCCAGACGTTGCCCAAACTTCTAGGCACTAGCTTTGGGAGTAACTTATGAGTAATCTAGACGGTCTCACTTAATTACTTGTTTGCTTAAATTTTGTTATAAATGATTGAATGATTGTTGATTCCGGACAATAAAGGTCCGATGACTGTGATTTTGGAATAAATTATCGAAGTACTGCTTGTAAGTGAATGTGCAGAACTATGTGCTTCATAATATGATTGATTGTGATAGATGCATTCTATACATGAATGCACAATCATATAATGGCAATTGTGACCAGAGTAGCCACCGCTCAGAGCTTAAAGCTCAAAGTGTGAAAAAGAGCCTCAAGTTCAGAAAGTGATTAAGAGCCTAAGGCTCACTATGTAAAATGAGCCCTGTATTTCCATCAGATAAGAGATAGTTATCAATGAGCCTAGTATCCAAAATGGATACAAGACAGTTTAGGCACCCGGTCTCAACAACGTAACAATTGGAAAAGAGTCACATGAGCATTCCATATGCATTTGTTTAAGTATGTTGATTGATTGAAATGCAAAATTGCTTATGCTTAAATGAAAATGTGAAAATGTGTTATGTGAAATGATATGTTACATGAATTGAGTGAATCATCGATGATGGTTACTTCATTAAGTTTGCAAAATTCACCAAAATTGCAACGTTGTCTTTTCAGGACCGAGAGACGACTCTAGCTATTGAGAGGCTCTACCAGCTGTGTAGATTGTGATTTGGCAAGAGAAGTCATAGCTCAAAGGTCGATCAGCTGGAATTTTTGGACAGATTGGATAGACTTTGTATATTTTCCTCTTTCATGTAGTACTTTTGTACTAGGTTGGATGATGTACATGTAGTAAGTGTTGAAAGATACAATGTAGACTTTTGGTTTTATGAGATGAAATGAGAAAAAAATTGATTTTAAAATATTATGATTTTCTTAAGATGCTTTATAAGTAAGAAATGATATGATGCCATGTGAAGTAAATGTAGTTATCGAACGTAACTCGCCCTTATCATAGGATATGTGCCAGAATGACCTTCGGACATCACGATTTGTACCTTTCGGTAAGAGGGCGCTACAAAAATAGCTTAGATAAGGTAACCATGGGTATAAATACATTGAGGAATTGTGCATAGCTCTTTCTGAAAAGAGAGATCAAAGATGCAAAATTTATTGTGATTAGAAATAATTTGGGGTATAACGAGATTTTGAGTGACGTTACGTTAATTTGATGGTAACTTAATGTAATGATCTTGGTCAGTACCTTTCTTGTATAGTTGCACGCTCTACTTCTTATATCATAGGGAGAATGAATACTTACCAAACCAAACATATCTAAATTTTTGCCTAAGCAAAATATGAGAGGGTAAGATGTATGCAGTTATACCCACATCTTAGATAGAGATGTAAAAACTGTTTCTTTATAGACCCCCGACTAAGGTAAGAGCAAAAATGGAGAATGAATATTTGAGATTAAGAAATAAAGCATGAGTTGCTATGAACAAAGCATTTGTTGCTACGAATAAGCATGTGTTGTTCTTTCTCAAACATGTGTTGCCAATAGAACATATGTTGTTGCCAATGTGTACAAGTGAGAGATGCATCAAAATAATATAATATATTCACATTGGCACAAAAAAATCAAAGTGAACAAATAAGCTTAATTTTACAAAAAAGGCAAAGTTTACAAGTAAGTGGTTACTTGTGAGAATGTCTAACTCCCTTTTTTTGTTTCTCTGCATAAGTTGCAAAAACGAGAAGATATACAGAAGCTTCTCCCTCTCATACTTAAAGCTCTTCTAAAAACATTGAATTCTCCTTAATGTTCAGTTAGAGTATAGTTTGAGAGGTAAAGTCTCGTCACACCTTCTATTAGTAATATCTTATCTGTCGAAAACATATCTCAATGTCTAATTGGTTTGACAAGTCGATAGCTATGCATTTGTCCAACTTCATCATTATTGATCATCAAACCTAAACTTTCATTAAAAAAAAAGGGTGGTGAAGTCTTAAGTGTTCAACCTATCTGCAGAATGATTGGGGCTTGGAAAATAAGAATTGGTGGGACGAGAGTGACGTGACTTGGAATGCAATAGAAAGGGGCTGTTGGGACGTATTTGTATTATAGTAATACATGATATCCACTAGATGTGACCACCAGATCTTCGGGGGTGTGGCTCAACCATCATCCATTAACGTCAAGCTTGGCTTTGTACGAACAAGACCTAAACAACGAAAAGTTGCTTCATCGGTGTTTTCTGCAATCGATTGGCTATGTGGGGACTATAAAATATAGCTGACAAACTTGACATAAAAATTTTTCTCCATCTCTTTTCAATATTTCAGCATTTGTTTTTCTGCATTCAAAAATAAATTGCTGTGTATGTTTACACGATAATATTTATATATACGATATTTTAACATTTTTATTCCTCTTGGCATCTTAGTAGCTATGCACTGTTTCAATAGTTTTTCACCGATAAGATCAACAGTACGAGATTGGTTGCACGGTCAGTGGTAGCAGTAGCAGATATAGTAACACATTTATCTTTATGTCCAGAGTCCAACAACCATTTGAACGCATTCCTTTCCTGACCACATCAATCAAATTAAGTTATAGTATACAATTAGTAAATTACTTTATTTAGTAGAGTAACATTATAAGCATGGTTGTGAATTAGTGGATGTAAGTTGTTACTGTCAAAGGAGACGGTTGTTGATTAATTTTTCGCCGAAACGACCGGGGAAGCAGCTGCTATGCCTTGGGAGTTGGGACCACAACCAAAATCACATCCGCATACGCACAACTTCAACTAAATTAGACACCCCTGGCCCCAAAGTATTCCCAATTTAGTTTAAATAATCGAGTTTAACAAACATCATAAACTAGTACAAATCGTAATTATATCATGTGCTCAATTCCACCAACCCCCGTAAGAAAATTCTATTAAGTGCATTAAAAGAATATCTATTATTTAATTTTAGACAAACAAGCTGATAACGTCTGCCTAGTGGGAGTAGTGGGGAGCGCAAGTAGGGGCGTAACTGGAAACTAACTGGTTGAAGATGTGGACCCAATCAGCACATGACAGGTGGGGTGGGTGGGTCCAGAACTTAGAGGATGCCTCCACTCCAACCGACTGGGCTTTAGAAGCCGAGCCCGATGTTGGTGGCTTAGGACAGTGACACGTTAAAAGGGTTACACTTAGCGAAGGACAAGCAAATCTCCCGGATCATGGAAGATACTGAGAAGTTCCCCTGTAGAGCAATACACCTTCACCTCTCTAACCCCAAAGCCCAAGAGTTGCTAATTCCAAACATCCCTACCTTTCTTATTGACATAATACACATATGCAGATAGATGTAAACACTAAAATTTAGAAATGTACCTGACGGGGAGAGAGAGAGAGCGATGTGGACAAGTACCGGAAGGCCTAATCTTGGGAGATGCCCACGCCGTCCCTTATGCATGTGAACCTGTTCCCATCCAATTTGCCTGTCTACTCAACCATTTATAAAAAATCTATATTTCACTGTTCTTCAATTCTCACTTCTCTTTGTAGCTCCAAAAATCAATTCCCTCTTTATTATGGAGAGCTTCAACTTCTTTTTACAATTATTATTGTTCATTTATAAATTGTATAAAACGAATTAGATATTTTCTAAATTTTATTACATTGTTTGCCATCATATATTAATAATGTTAAAACACGTACTTTTTATTAATTATCAGCTTCGAATGATCTTATACTTTTAGTTTTTCTTAAAAGTACGCAAGTCTCGGGGCCGTACTTATGCTTTCTTCTTTTTCATTTTGGGTTTACAACTTTGATGAAAGTACTTACATTGAACGTTAATTCACAGTAAGTGGTCATATTTAGGCAGACAAGTATGGATGTGTGGCGTCCCGTACTTCTAAGACTGAAATCACCTTCCTAATGAACATTTCCCCACCCTCAATTTGTACGTACTCGGAGAACAGATGTGGCGTGAGACGTTTATAGAGTCTCAATGAGTAATCAATGGACGGCTACTATGTCTATGACTATGCAGTGATTAGTAAATGTGGGGTCTAGTGCTTGGATTGCGCTGATTATTCTTCAGGAACAGTCGATGGACGGTTGATTTGCCCCCATTGAGTGGGGCCGCGGGGTCTTGTTTAGTTTGAAATATCATGGTGCCCCCCACTGTTCATTTTGTTACCATAGTGTCACTGCCGAATGTGCTGACTGCGAGAGCGAACATAGATTGATTTTTCAGGCTTGGTGGCGAAACGTGTTGCTTTTGTAGTGACTAGTGATGATACCCATTACACGTCTTATTCCATTTTAAATCCCTATTTTATTCAATTTTGATGCTCAAAAGTCAAATAAAACCCAATCCTAGTACAGTTCCAAGTCATAAAACTTAAAATACTAGATATCCGCCAAAGGCAAAAGCCATCATAGTCCTACTCTAGTGGTGATTCAATTCCAAACAATTTAAAATGTAGATTCCTGACTTTTTTCAATTAAATGTTAAAGTTATACGAATGAGTTTATTGCTTGGCTTTAATTTATTTATATTTTAAATAATTTACTTAGACTATATAATTTACAAAATATTATATATATTTAAAAATTTATTCAATAAAACATTTAGAAAAGAAACGACTACCAATTTTAATGTTATAAAAATAAATGGGCACTCGCTGACAATCAAACGTCACAAGCGGGCGGAAAGGCCGCACGGAACAGCCAATTAAGCACTTTAAAACGCGGCAGACTATGAAGACACAAGATTAGTTGTTTTTTAAAAATACATCAAAGTTAGTTAAGCTCGCAGGTTTAGAATAAATACTATATGTGATAGTATATGATATTTTAGTATGATTGCAACTTAGCTTACTAAGCCTATACACGTGGCAGTATATTGCTACACCTTGTTCCTACTGTCTCATCTCCAGACGTACTACGAGTGGCCTCCCCCACCCCCCATCACCTTCGCTACACGGACAAGTCTACCCACAAAAATGTTCACAGTACTAAAATATCTTTATGGACTGTCGTACATCCTGCGGCCAAAACAATGCAGGTTACTGACGACGTACATCCTGGGGTCAAAAACAATGCAGGTTACCGACGATTGCGACCATTTTTGTGGATAGACTTGCCTGTGTAGGTGAACGTGATGGAGGGTGGGGGAGGCCACTCGTAGTACGTCTGGAGATGAGACAGTAGGAACAAGGTGAAGCAGTGTACCGTATCATTAGGTCTCAGTTAGTATCGAGTTGTATTGGAATCTGGATTAAATGTTGATGTTGCCTTTTTCTTGTCCAATTCTTGAGATATAAAATAAGGCCTTTGGATTTTAAATCTTATTGGCCTTAGATACCCAAAAATATAATTTTAATTTTTAATAAACGCATTTCATACATTATCAGATACAGATTTTCAATTGGGTAGAATACTTAATTTGAGTTATTATTTTACCCATTAAATTATATGAACTACATAATTTTAAGAGCTTATTGTATGCATTAATCAAATTTATTTAATAAAATAGAGTATTAGGCTTTTTGTGATTAAAATTAAAATCAGATTTAACTTACTTTATACGGACTTTAATATGATTTAAGAAAATTTTGTATTTCTCTAGAAGATTATAAAGCTTTTCTATAAATTTTCAAATTAACCCGTCAACTTTTTCTTTTTGCAAATAACCCCTTCTTTATACTTTAGGGGCATAGGAGGCATGTTATCTTTTAATCCGTTGAGGTTTAAACTTTTGTCGAGTGAATTTGAGGGATGTTAATTATTAAATCAACGTGAACTTTTTAGAAATATATCCAAGTCTGTCTTAAAACTCCAGTTACGACATTTTCGCTTATTTTCTTTTGTCATCATATACAATCGGATAAGTAATATCCGTCGATTTCATAAAATCTTGTTTCGACGAAAAAAGAAAAAGAGCTCTCAGTCTGTGACACAAATATTCAGTACATATATTTACGGTATCCTAATACGATAACATTCAATGGAGAAATCTGCAACTATTAACTTTCAATGTTTTATTGATAAAATTTCGTGTAGGAAGTATGAAGCTAGATTATTGTACGTGATCCAACTCTTTTCTCCGAGTTTATAACGAATCACCTTATGTTTGCAGAATCCATTAATTAAACCACAAAACGCACAGTTTACCCAGACATGAATCAGGGACAAGGTACAGAATCCGTTTAAACTTTAAACCTGGTGTGTTAAAAATAATTGTGTGTTATGACAATAAGGGGAAACGTGGCGCCGCTTGGACCATTTGTACTGACACCGATTATATAGCAGAGCAGATAAACCGGGGTGGCCGACAAGTCGACAACCTGAATTTTGTGGACGGGAACCAATCCTCTGTTTATCCGGTCCACTTGTCGCCCAACGGACGGCCAGATCTATTTACCTTCCGTACGGTCCCAGAAACCCTAAATTATAACCAAGCTTGCCCAGCTGTAGTGGGTAAAGTTAGGATATTAATTTGCAAGGGCAGTAAGAGAAAATTTGGGAGATGTACAAGGCTAATTTGGTCACTGTGGAATAAACACTGTTAAAGAGGATTTGTAGGGGATATTTGTCAGATTTGAGAATCTCCTGTCAGCTCTCTAGTTTCACATACATAACCTAAATCTCTCTCTCTCTCTCTCTCTCGCTAAGATCTATATCAATTTTATCAGGTCTTATTATACAGATAATTGAAGCTTTCGGAACAGGCAGCAAATTCTGTGATTTTTTGAAGCAGAAAGTTGTGTGGGAAATGCAAGACATACACTCAATTGGAGTTGGAGGGGGAGGGAGTTTGTTTGGCGGCGGAGGTGGTGACCGGAGACTGAGGCAGCAACACCACCAGAACACCCAAGCACTTAAGTGTCCTCGCTGCGACTCTCTCAACACCAAGTTCTGCTACTACAACAATTACAACCTCTCGCAGCCTCGCCACTTCTGTAAAAGCTGTCGTCGCTACTGGACCAAAGGAGGCGTCCTCCGCAACGTCCCCGTTGGTGGCGGCTGCCGGAAGACGAAGAGATCGAAGCCTAAACAACAGGCCATCTCCCCCTCAGCCGACAAAGATGATACTCCACCACCGCAGAATCAACCAGAACGAGAGATGAAATCGTCGGCGGATTTTCATTCGAGCAGCGAAAGCTCAAGTCTAACTGCCACTAACACTGCCGGCGCAAGCGCCAAAGTAGAAGCAGCTTCAAAACGTAACGTAATTGGTGAGTCTAAGCTATTTTCTGAACCAAATTTAAATCCGAGCTTCGATTCCGGGTTGCTTGAGCATGGATCATCAGACTGCGGGATCTTTTCGGAAATCGGAAACTTGGCTAGCTTAATATCGACGTCGACTGGGAACGAGCAGTTACAGTTCGGGTTTAGTAACATATTGGATCAGCAGTGGCAGCAACCACGTCCGGAGATGAAGATGCAGGAGATAGGAGGCGGTTTGATTGATCACGCGGTTCATCTCGAGTTTAGTAGGATGGGGAATGGAGCATTTGGAGCGTTTGATTGGCAACGAGGTGGCGATCAAGGTCTGCTTGATCTTCCTAACTCCGTTGATCAAGAATACTGGAGTACTAGGAATCAGTGGACTGATCAAGATCACCCTAGTCTTTATCTTCCGTAACAATCTCCTCTCACCTAGTAACAATTTTTTTTTTCTTCACAAGAAGAAATTTGAGCCAAGTACAAAAATAGAAAATCCCTCGTAATATCCAATAAATGATTAAAAAAAAGGATAATTTGGGGGATAGAGAGATATATATTGAGAACATGAATATGACTGCTGTTTCTTATGTGTAAATGTTTTATTTACTCATTTTTATCTTATTTTTCTGGAGGGAGGGGTTTTTTACTTGTTTTGATTACTAAAAAGCTTTGGAATTGTTGTGGTTTGATATTTTTATTTTTGGGTTTGAATGTGGAATCTAACTTCTTCTTCAAGTGATTTTGTTGTTGTTTGGAAGCTTTTATTTCCCGATGGAGATATAGAGAATGTAACATATGTTTGGGATTGCACTCAAGTCTTATTATTTCAAGTCAATGTGTTTGTGGTTGATCTTTGTAGGGAGGACTCTTCAAAATCTGCTAGTTCTGGAGGATAGTTCATTGTAGAATTGAGTTTGACCCCTACTTTTAGTTGTTTTTTGAATCTTTAGCTTGTAATTGGTTAGAACATATAATTAACGAATTATCTTAATTAGCATGCGGATTAAAAGACAATGATTCCGGTCCTCATTTTAAGGTGCGAAGAAACAGTCAACTGAAAGCATTCTCCAAAATGGAGATGATGATGTGATCCATAACTACATTACATTATAAGATGGTGGTTGCCTTTTTATTAAAACGGGACCCACCCTTGGTGCGAAACTAGTTTGGCACGGGGATTGTTTTGTTTAGTTTACTTACTCAATGTGCATACTAGTCAGTCGAGTGAGGGGCCGGTTTGTAAGTGACCATTCCCATGCGTGATTATGACTCCACGTGGCGCTGGCACCGGAAGGAAGCAAGTGCGCCTTTAGTGCTATCCTCCACGTGGTTTCTTCTCATTGGTGCCAAGCCTTAAAGAAATAGACCGAGATGTTACAAAACAGAAGTCGGTTTGTCCTGGCGCTCTCTTTTCCCTAGGTTAGGCTTACTAGTCCCCTATAACGTTAAACGAGCGTTGGAAGTCTATGGAACCCATTTTCATGTTATAATATTTTATAGTATAATAATTAGATGAAAATAGCTAGAAATTGGTGCTGACGTGGAAATAAAGCAGACTCAGGTTTGGTGAAAACTGTGGGTCCTCCAAACATGTGCAGAACTGGTCCTTTACGTGATATGAATAAGTAGCGGATTTTGGGTATTGGGTTTGGACTGATCGGACTCCTATGTCTCTCACTGGTTGGCTTTTTATGCACAATTGAAGTTTGGCAGTGGCGCCACCAAACTTCAATAGTGATTGTAGGGGGTGTAATGTAATTGGTTATTTTCTTAAACTTAATTTTATCATTTTCTCAGTGGAGACTACTCGACTATGAGTTTTCGTGGGAATTATTACAATGTGCAGTGTACAGTGTATGGAGGGTTCAGATCTCCTGATTCTATCCTGTGAAAATATCGAACAGTATTTGCAATGACTGAATCCTGTCGTTCGGCAGTAGCTTGAAAAATAAGATTTTTAATTCCTAGTGACATTCCTTATCATTTTTAATATGCCTATTCTAAATGAGAATAAGAAGAAAAGACATTGCAAACTCCCTTGATAATCTGCTGTGCGGCTATCAACCTGTAATTGCCTAGCCCAATGAGAAGGATCATCCACAACTTCGTCATCACAGCAACCGTAGTCTGCCCAGGCTTTGCATTGGCGTGACAAGTATCAAAATAGTGTGGACCATGGACTTTTTATTTTGCCTTCAGTGTTTAGCACATGGTTATGGTGGTCCTCCATCGGTCGTTGGCCTCTTCGATTGGTTCTTAGCTTTCTTGCATTTTGAAGTTTGCAATTTGGTGGTGAACCATTAATGGCTGCCAAACTAGGATCTTTGTTTGTTCCATCAAATATTTGAAAACATGGGGTAGAGTCATAAAGAATCGTTATGGACTTAGGTGACACTGGTTACCACAAATTTATGGCGTGGAGAGAAAGATAAGTATTGTTTCCATTTATAGTTTGATAAGGAATCATAGACTTTCACGCATGATTCACTTGTAGAAAGTAAGCATCTTTCTATATGGGACTACGAGTTCCTTTTCAGTAGCAGGGTGGTCAATCTGTTGCAGCTACAGAAGTCCAACTCATGTTCACATCTGTGCATTAAAATGGGCTGTACATGTATGACTGAGGAGACCTGGTTTAAAGCCTAAGGTCCCAACCATGGCTTCAACGAGATTGTAGGTCACTCCTCTCACCTCACAGGAGCAACACATGGTTGTTGATGACGATTTCTTGGCTCTTACCATTTCAGTGTCTGTGTTGCTTTTGATGAAGAGAATCGTGTACCATTGTGGAGTTCATACTTCTGCAGGTAAACAGTTGAACAAATTGGTGAACATTAGACTTCAGAAGAAACTCGAGGGCACATTGACTATGCCACAATTGGGGAGATGTATGCAAATTTAAGGAGCTTTCTCTTGATGTTTGATTGATTCAATATGAGCGCCTGGTAACCGTCAGTCATATTTATTGTTAATGTAAAATTGTGCTGGTCTACAGTTCCTGAAACTTCAACGAGGTTAGGGAGATTTCGGTGTCGAATTGTTGGATATTTCGTACGTCAACTCTACCCGTGTTTTAATTCAGATGGAAACTGGGATATTAATATAATCTTGACATACTAAGAGACCAGATTCTTTTGTTGAGCAAGGTTTTGAGGACAAATATTTGAATACCATCTTCCGTCTTACCGAGGAAAGAGTTTCGGACATCTAACTGTTTTGATGGGAAGAAAAAAAAGAAAGGAAATTGTATGTTTACAAGAGAAAGAAGCCTAATTAGCCTTGAAAAGATTCTCAAACTAAAGAACTTAAATGATGTTATGAGATAACCTGGATTAAGTGAGTCTATAGCAAATTGTATCTAGTCACCTTCTACCCACAGGTCTTACCATTGCCACATGATCGATTGGCAATATGATAGAATAGGATAATAAGAATAAAGAGATCTTGTTGTATTGCATTGCAATGTTTACGAAAGGATGTCCCTTAATATATAATTTGATGATGATTAGATAAGGATAAATGAATGGATAATAAGTATAAATAAAATATACAAAAACCTTGATTTAAACATGTGAAAGATAATGACAAGAATGTACAAAATCTAAAGGTTGAGATTGTGAGATGTTATCATTTCCCCTCAAGCTCATCATGAGCCTATCCTAAAGTCGTTGAAATACTAAAGACGAAAGAGCTTTAGTCATCACATCAGTGATCTGAGTAGAGGAAGAAATGTGTCGAATGAGTAGAGTTTTGCCAGCGTCTAAATCACAAACAAAATGAATGTCAATTTCAATATGCTTTGTGCCAAGATGAGAGATCGAATCCGAGGCAAGAAAAGTAGCATCGAGATTATCACACCTTAGGGTAAGTGAGAGATTAGCGATACCCAATTCACCAAGAAGGGCAGTAATCCAACATAGTTATGTAGAAGTAAGTGTAATGCTTCGGTACTCAGCTTCAGTGTTAGATCGAGCAACAATGGATTACTTCTTGGCACTCCATGAAATAAGATTATGACTAAGAAAGATACAATAGCTAGATGTAGACCGTCGATCATCAAGATAATCAGCCCAATCACCATCACAAAAGGCTTAGACAGAAAGTTTGGAAGATTTAGTGAAGTGAAGGCCATGAGATGGAGTGGATCGGAAATATTGTAGAATCCATTTCACCGTGGACCAGTGAATGTCAGTAGGACGTTATATAAATTACAATACCTTATTGATTGCAAATTGAATGTCAGGATAGGTGAGACAAATATATTGAAGGGTACCAACAGTGCTGCGATATTCAACAACATAAGACAGAGTGTAGAATAATTAAGATAGAACATCATCACATAGATCATGATATACAAGATCTTTCCATATGCATACAAAACAAAAATCACGTACTTGGATTCTTGTTGTAGTTTCATCGGTTAAAGAACTTTGCTGCAGATTTTCATTATCTTTATGCTTCTTCTTCGTGTAAAAAGCAATAATAAAGAAGAGAAACACCAATTTTTTTATCTAAAAAAACCTTAACTACCTTTGGTAGTTATATAAAGTATAATGACCATAACACCCCTCATGGGTCTATATGATTCATTATTTCTCACTCTCACATGATGGGTTTTAATCTAATTAAAAAACTCTACAGTGCTCATACTTGTTCAATAACCGGTGTGACCAATATAGGACTAGAGCACATTGCCATATATCTGTTAGGATTATATGACATCTCGATTAACAAATTGTTCTTAGGACTTATGAGTCCTAGAGTAGACGTTATATGCTATACCCTAGGTCATATCTCGCATTTGCACTTTCCTTTAATCTCATTTACTAAAGAGACAATGGCCATTTATGAATATTTTTCATACGAGTCAATGATCTAAATAAATGACCTTGCTCTGTTCTCAATTCTCTTTTGAATTAAATTTAATTTGCTTTCCTAAATTTATTCCATAGGATCGTATCTTGCATGATCTTCTGGCAACAACCTAAAGTAGCAAACCTTAAATTCAATTCTCAAGAATGAGACAAGAGTCATTAGGGTATAAAATGAGGTTCTTCTCAACCTCAAGGCTCTCACACAATGTAAGATGAGATATGTAGACTTACATTAATCCCTTTTGTGGTCAGTTTTGCACACATGGTATGAGTCATGTGTTGTGGTATTTACCTACTTCGTTTAACTTGAACATCTTTCATTCAAGAAATTCTGTACAGACGATAGTTCAAACATATTTAATGTTTAACTTGAGTTCACTTATCTACTCAAAACCTGTTCAAAACTGACATCTGGCGACGTAAGACAGATATAATGATCATTAAATCACTTTGAACCAATTTGCTTGTGACATTTATGGTTTAAGTTTCTCACTCTCAATTATCATCTAGATAATAAACTTTAAACATGTCTCATCTCTAGTGAGCATAAACACTAAAGGTGATTTTCCGTGTAAGAGGGTTAATCTCTAATTTATCTCATATACATGTGATTCATCCCAAAATACATTTATGCAAAAACACATATATATTCATGAATCAAATAATACACAATGTATTCATCATAAATTATATAAAAAAAAATATGACATTATAATGAGTGAACATATGCAGAGAAATGTTTATCAGTACATGTCAACATCTACATAGTCCTAATAACTTTACATGCCTAATGTATACATCTCTGAAAATTGACTTTGTCATTAGGTTTGCGATCATATCTTGTGTAGCTATATATTTCATGTTCACTTCTCTTCATGCAACTATGTCTTTCACATAATTATACTTGTTATCTATGTGCTTTGTCTTACAAAGAAATTTGGGGTCTTTAGTATAAGCGATTTCAGTTTAACTCTCTTTTTTAACTATCACAGTTAATGGTTATTGGATCAATTTCGCTTTTAGTGACTCCCAAATTCACTAAGAATCGATGAAGCCACACAGCCTCTTGTACTGCAGATGAGAATGCTATAAATTCAGCTTCCATTATGGATAATGCCATGCAATATTGTTTCTTACTTTTCCATGATATTGTTCCATGGTTTAGTAAGAATACATATCCTAAGGTAGATTTTCTTTCATCTAAATCTCCTCCCTAGTCTGCATCGATATACCCTTATATACGTAAATCATTGCCTTGATAACATAGCATAGTCCACAGTTCCCTTTAGATACCTCAATAATCTCTTTACTGCTTTCCAATGTGCTTGGCCTATATTTGATTGATATTTGCTCACCATTCCAACAGCGTAACAAGTATTCGGTCTTGTACAAATCATTGCTACATTCGACTTCCAACTGCACTGGAATAAAGATCATTCTTCATTTGTTCCCCGTTCTTGTTGCATTGACAGGTAATTTCTCTTATTAAGGCCTTCACTTTTAACAATAAGATTATCAATTGGTTTGGAATCTTGCATATGGAATTATTCAAGAATTCTTTGAATGTACATAGCTCGTGAAAGCGATAAGAATCTCTTCAAACGGTCTCTTGAAATCTTGACTCCAAGAATGTATGCTGCTTTACCCATGTCTTTCATTTCAAATTTAGATGATAACCAATCTTTGATTTGTGTAAGGAACACACAATCATTACCAACAATCAATATATCATCCACATATAAAGATAAAATTGTGAATTTATGTTTGGATCTCTTAACATACACACAATGATCTTCATCGATCATTTGAAAATCTTAGGAAATGATTACGTTATGAAAATGAATGTACCATTCTCTTAAAGACTACTTCAGGCCATAAATTGATTTTAATAATCGACATACCTTATTTTCTTGACCTACCGTGATGAAACCTTCAGGTTGTTTCATATAGATTTCTTCTTCTAATTCTCTATTGAGAAAAGCAATTTTTACATCCATTTGATGTAATTCAAGATCCATACTGACTACTATAGTCAGAATAAAATGAATTGAAGCAAACTTCATATCAGGTGAAAAAGTTTCCTCATAATCAATTCCCTCCTGTTGTGTATATCCTTTTGCTATAAGGCGTGCCTTGTATCTTTCGACACTGCCACCAGCTTTTTGCTTTATTTTGAGAACCCACTTGTTCCCAATTGCTTTACACCCTTCAGGGAGGTCAACCAAGTCCCATACTTGATTGAAGCTTAAAGCAATCATTTTTGTTTTCATTGCTTTCGTCCATTATTCTTTAGCAGGGCCAATAAGAGCCTCATTTACATTCCTTTGCTTTTCTTCCTCTTACAAAATAATCATATTAATTTCTCCTTCAATCTCAAAATGACATCGGGGAATTATACCTCGATTACTTTGTCTTAAACGAGGTTCACCACAAACAAATTCATAATTGATCCGATTACTCTTATTCAGATCAGTCATCATGAAAAACCTTTATGTAGAATTACTCCCACTTGGTTGAAGTTCGTCATCTTGATTCTTCATAACAAAATCATTCTGATTAAGCGCATATAACAATAGGTCTTTACCTATTTTGCCTTGCTTGGTAAAATTATTCTCTAAGAATGTTACATCTTGTGATTCAAATTTAGTTACACCTTCATTACCTTGTTTACCAATGAACACGTATCCTTTTGAATGTTCTAAGTATCTAATAAAAATACTTTTCTCCCTCTTGGGCCTAATTTCTCATATTTGTGAGAAAGATCAAGAACATAGGCTACATACCCCCAAGGTCTGAGACTTGACATGTCAGGTCTCCTACCAGTCCACAACTCATATTGTGTGCTAATAATTGATTTCGTGGGCATACGATTAAGTACATAGGTGGCTGTTAGCAACGCATCACCCCAAAAAGTGATTGCTAATTTGCTTGGGCCATCATGGACCTAATCATTTCTTATAACGTCCTATTTCGTCTTTCAGCAATGCCATTTTTTTATGGGTTTTAGGAATTGTTTAACTACCTTTCTATTCCTTCCTCATCACATAAACCCTTGAACTTGTCTAGTAAGTATTTTTGTCCACGATCAATTCGTAATACTTTTATTTTCTTATCTAATTTGTTCTCAACCAATTCATGTATTTTATGAAACAATCGAATGCTTTCGATTTATAAGAAATCAAATAGACATGACCATACCGAGTATAGTCATTTATGAAGGAGATGAAATAAACTGCCTCACGTCTAACCCTTACATTCATTAGACCACAAATGTCAGAATGAATTAATTTCAATGGATATAAAGCTCATGTTCCCTGCCCAAATGACTTTCTCTCCATTTTACTAGCTAAACAATGCTTACATAGAAGTAGATCTACTTAACTTAGATTACCTAAAAGTCTTTCTTTAGCTAATCGACTGATTTGATTTTGGCCAATATGACATAGTCTAGCGTGCCACAAAGTTGCATCATTGTTGGAATTACTATATGTAAAGAATGAATAACTAATATTATTATTTTCCTTTAACATATCCAGTACTATAAAACCATGACCATAATAAACAGATCCAAGATACAAATCCATTACACTTCCATGGAAATTTATATTGAAACCAAGGATAATCAATATCAACATAGATAAAAGATTCCTACAAATTTGTGGAGCATATAATACTTCATGTAGGATAAAGGGTCATCCTTCTCGCATATCCAATTTACATGTACCAATTTCTTATACAACAACTCTGGAATTGTCACCTACATAAAGCCATCGACTACTATATGGGAGTTTACGAAACTCAGCGAAGGCATCTCGATCCTTCGCTACATGGTTGGTTGCTCCTGAGTTTGCAATCCACAAAGGATGTGATTCAGCTAGAAAAACATAACAAGAAACATTTACAGAACAAATATTTTTACTATAAAGTTGTACCTTATTGGGCTCGGTACAATCTCGAGCAAAGTGGCCCTTATTACCATAATTATAGTACTTCACATGTTTCATGTTCTTCTTTTTGAAAGGACGCTTTCCCTTTCCATGTAGACTCCATTTTTTCTTCTTGGATTCCTGTGGAGAGTGGTTGAATTTTTTATTCTTCTGCCACTTATGTCCACCATGATGCTTGCGTCTTGTTCATAGCTCCATGTGACCTAGAACTAACTCCATATGCCTTAGAAGACATCTCTGAGGCTTTAGATGCTCTTCCTCCAAGGTGAGATGCCTCGTAGCATCTTCCATTATCTTAATGTTCTCATTATGAGTTAGGTGCATCTTCATATGCTCCCAACTCTGAGGTAGTGAACGAATCACAACTTATACTTATTGTTCATTAGAAAGCTTATGACCAACTTCACATAACTCATTTACCATATTGGACATTTGCCTAAGATGCTTTTGCATTGTGTCATCTGGGTGCTGCTTATAAGTATCAAACTTAATTGCAAGTGACCTCACTTTGGTTACTGAAGCACCTCTAAAATGAACAGCCAAAGCAGACCATATGTCCTTTGTTGTTTTGAATTTACGGAACTCTCGGATGATATCATTATCCATGCTACTCAACAACATGATGTGAGCTAAATAGTTCTTCTTTTTCTACAATTCATATGCATCACAGTCCCTCCTATGTTAGGCCATAATGCCCTCCTCAGGAACTTGCATGGTTAGGTTTAATGGTTTAAGAGCCTCTTGCTCCTCCAACACATATTGGATTTTCATATTCCGAATTTCATAACTGTCACTATTGAGTTTCTCACCCCTATTAAGTTCAGCAACAATATTCTTTAAAGTAGTAGTCATTTTGAAACACTAAGTTTCTATAATAAGAAAGAAATATATATACACGTTAATATCATATTAATCATTTATAGAGTAAATAATTCGTTCACAATTGCTTATGAAATCAAAAGTCCACTAATGTGTTCAATCATCATTCATACAACAATCGAACCCTAATTACCTTACTCTAGACGAATTCTTATATGAAATTCATGTAAACATATTACATAATTATCAAGACATTGTTCTTATAAAACAATAAATTGCATTAAATGTGCTACAACCTATGAATAGTCTATAGGTAATGAACCCTGCATGGAAATGAGTTCACGAGTTCACGAAGCTTGATGTACAATAGCTCTTACTATTTCCATTAGAAGACCTACATGATACAAAGTCTTAATCAACTTCCTTCTACTCATCTCTTTAATAAATGTTATCATGAACAAATTATAATTCTTCTTATTAGGCATATTATTCTAGAGCATTAATAGTTCACCTTGAGGTTGAGGTAATGTTGCAAGCAAATTTAGGTACTTTACTTTAATATTTGCATAAGCTTGACAACCTCCAAAGTATAACTTTTGCATCACTTTATTAATTAAAATAACATGTTGTGTTAGACCATCTCCAGGCATTAAACACATGTTAACTAACTGTACAAATATGTTAAGCTTCCACTCAATAATAGGCATCTTCCTGAAAAACAAATTTTCAGGAATCAGAAGAGTGCACAAAATAAACAAATTATTTTGTCCAACACATAGCAAACTCATACTCATAGAATGGAAACAATTCTATTAGCAATTGATTGAACTAATCAAAATTATGCTATTAATATCTATTCAATTAGAAACTTATTTCTAATCTAATGATATTCACATATGAATAAGTCAAAATTGAATTAGAAACTTATTTCTAATTTAAATTATAATTGAACTAGTCAACTTATCTTAGTTTAATTAGAAATTCTTTATGTTACATTTAATTTAAAACATCAATATAGATATTAAAGTCTAGCCCAACCAGTTATTAAGGCCTAAGCCTTCAATCCTAATGAAAGAAAGTCATATATTATAGGTCCAAGTCATAGCCTATAAGGCATCACTTAGACATGACCCATTCATTATTTATTGGCCTAAAACAGGTTATTATTACTTTATCGCAAAACTTTAACCCTTTCTCTACATATCATCATAGTCTAAAAATTTTAACCCATTTTTGGTTATTATGACACATATATTCAAAAACTATAAAAAAATAAACAAAACAACCCATTTTGAGGGGCCACATAGCTCTTGTTTATTTGCAATAAGAGAGGTCTTCTTCCTCCTCTTCTCCATAGTTTGTTCCCTCTCTTTTTTTTTTAAACTCTTCTGGTTTCCAATGGTAGTGGAACCTTTGCTCTCTTAAAAGACAACTCAAACCTTATTTGATCGAGTGTTGCTGTCTTAGTGTTATAAAAAAATATTTTGTATCTTAAAATAATATGTAATCTAATAGAAGATAATCATACAATTTTTATAACAGATAGATATCCTTAGTAAACTAATTTGGATAATGTTTTAGGCAAAACGTTGACCATTTCAAGTGCCAAGGGTTATGACCTTATAAGTAAGGATAAGTCTTGAAAATCATCGGGGAAAACAACAACAAAAAACTTCTAGAGAGAGAATTAACAAGAGAAAGAACAAAACCATAAATCTTGTATAATAGACCCAAATATCTCCATATGACCCAAAAAGTCACAATAGTGAACGGAGTTCAATGTTCTGAAGTTTTTGTAATACAATGCAGAAGCCATAAACCAACTATAGAAGACAAGGTAACTTCAAATAATAGTGAAAAAACTTGATGACAAATTCATATAATTATGCACAAATAATCAATAGCCAAAGTTTAACACAGATTTCGACATCTTGATGTTAGCATGCTTATATATAAAAACAACCCTGCTCTGATACCAATGTAGAATATTTAAGATAGAACATCATCATATAGATCATGTTATACAAGATCTTTCCATATGTATACAAAACAAAAATCACATACTTGAATTCTTATTGCAGTTCCACTAGTTAAAGAACTTTGCTACAGATATTCATCATCTTTATGCTTCTTCTTCCTGTGAAAAGCAATAGAAAAGAAGAGACACGCCAATTTTTTATCTAAAAAAACCTTAACTACCTTTGGTAGTTATATAAAGTATAATGACCATAATACCCCTCATAGGTGTATGTGATTTATTAGAGAGGAACACCGTGATTTTTGGATAAGGGGAGAGATTAAGTGAAGGGTGTATGAATTAGTTTAGATTTATCAAAATCAGTGTGAAGTAGAAGATCTTTGGTGTATTGTGTTTGGCTGAGAAGAAGACCAAGAGAAGTGGGGTGAGCTTTGATACTAAGAAAGTGATTAAGTGGACCAAAGTCTTTTATGGAAAAAACAAAGTGGAGATCATAGATAAGTTTTGTGATGAATGATGGGGAAGATCAGTTACTAAGATATCATCCACATAAACTAAAGAAAGGTGGTGTGAGAGCTGATTTGATGAATGAAGAGAAAGGCATCAAAATTTGAGGGTGTAAATTGGAGATCAAGCAGTTTTTGACTTAGGCAATGAAACTAGCTCAAGGAGCCTGTTTGAGATCATAAAAGGCTTTATAGAGTCCATAAATATAGTTAGGATGATGGGGATTTGTAAAGCTAGGAGGTTGAGATATGTAAATAGGTTCCTGAAAGTAACCATGAAGAAAAACATTATTAACATCAAGTTAGCAAATAGACCAATTATAGAACATGGCCAAGGTGATGATGTGAATAGTTATGGGTTTAACAACAAGATTGCAAGTAGCAGTATAATCAACGTTTGGGGTAACTTTTGGATATAAGATGAGCTTTGTAGTGCTCAAGAGAGCCATCAGGATTCCATTCAGTAAGAAAAATATATTTACAGTAGACAATATTTGTGTTGGGTAAGAGAGGAATAAGAGTCTATATGGCATTGAGATGGAGAGCACTAAACTCTTCAAGCATAGCTTGGCGCTAGTGAGGAAATTTGTTAGCTTTAGGAAAGGATGTGGGATCAAAATGAGTGTTTGGGGTGGTGAAGCTTTAAGTGATATAATCAGAAAAGATACGAGGGGTACGAGTGTGATCTCAGGTACGTGTGATCATAGGTCAAGGAGGAGGATGTGATGTGATTGTGGTAAGGGGGGAAAAGGAAATAGAGGTTACGGGAGGAAGAGGTAAGGCTGAAGAAATAGCAGAGGAAGAAGGTGCAGTGGAGGATGACGCCGATAAATTTTTGTAAGGAAAGAGATGTTTAAGGAAGAGAACATGACGAGAAATATAAAGTTTGGAGGTGATAGGATTAAAGTATCGATAACCCCTAGACTGGGAGGCATAGCCATGAAAAACATATTATAAAGATTTTGGTGTAAGTTTGTTTAGGTGGGTGGAGCGCAAAAAAGGAAAACATGCACAATCAAAGACCCAAAGATGAGTGTGGTCATGTTGAATACAATAAAGGACTTTATAAGGAGATTTGTGATGAAGAACAAGAGTGGGTAAGAGATTTACAACATAAACAACATTAGTGAAGGCTTCATACCAAAGAAACATAGGAGGGGAGGCATGAAGGAGGACAAGACTAGTTTTAGTGATGTGACAAATTTTTTGCTTGGCAAGACCATTTTTTGGGGGTGTATAAGGACAATAAATGTAGAGAGTGATTCCAATAAAAACAAGATAGTGAGCGAAGGCACCATTGGTGAGTTCAAGAACTCAATTGCATTGAAAACTTTTTATGGTTATGGAGAAGAGATTTTAACTGTCATTTTTAAAGGATTGAAAACGAAGTAAGACATGATTTTTATGGCTTAGAGGAAAAATACAAGTAAAATAACTAGAGTTATCCACAAAGATAACAAAATATCGATAACTAGAGTGGGAAATAGACGGGAAGGACCCCAAATATCATAGTGAATTGGTTTTGAAGGTTTGACAGAAACTTAAGAAGACATAGGAAATGAAAGATGAACACTTTTGCCTTGAAGACAAGAAGTACATAGATTAGTGACATTTTTAAAAGACAAACTATGATCTAATCTAGATAATGTAGAGTGACATAGATGACCAAGATGTTGATGTCACAAATTTGTTAAAGCAGAGGCAACTATGAGAGCAACCAGATTGGTGTAGTGTATTTGAATCTTTATTGGATAGAGGTTGTTATAGATAGGGCTCGAGAAAAGCATGATCTTGGATCGAGGTCCTCACAACATAACTAGATGGATTAATTCAATGAAACAAGAATTATCGGTGACAAATTTAGCAGTAGATAAGAGATTAGTAATGATCTGAGGAATAATCAATATATCATGAAGGTGAAGAGTACGAGAAAAAATGGGAAGTGTTAAGGTACTAGTTGATGAAATAGGAAGAGGGAGTCCATGATTGACAACAACTTGATTAGATCCTTCATATGGTGTGACAGATTATAAGATATGAAAATGTGGAGTTATGTGAGCAGTAACACTAGTATCTAATAACCATTTAGTGACATTATTGTTGGTGAAAGGAGTGGGGTTATGATTAGGATGGATATTTGTGGTGAACAAAGTGTTGGTAATGTTATTAGTAGGGTGGCAGAAACCAATGGAATGGTTTCGAGATTCAAAATATCAAAAACAACAATGAGTAGCAATATGTTCCCATTTCCAGCAAATTGTCAATTGGATAGGTAACTTTGTATTGAAATTGGGCTTAAGATAAGAGGAATTATATGGAGTTTGGGTCTGGAATGAGAATTGGGTTAAGGTGAAAAAGGCTTGTGACTAGTGGGCTTCATGATATTGTATAGGTCGATCAAAGCGTTGTCTATAAGGTGGGCCATTAATTTGGCCAAGCTAGTCCATCAGCTTGCACCTTTGCCCAAATGAGTTAGGGCTGCTATAGAAATGGTTAGAGAAGTTGGGTCCTCTATGTCCCCTGCCACTGCCTCTATCATGGATGGAGTGATTTGTGGTGGAGAAGCAGCAAGTGCAAAATCCAATAGTGCTGATACGTGGAAGGAGAGTAATTGCTGCACATGAAGTAGGAGCTTTGCTTTGGGTTCTGCAAATGTGATGGTGGTTGGATGATTTTTGATTGTCGTTATAAACAACTCGAAATTTATGGGTAGTTCATTTAATATGAAGAGGATGAGATTGTCATTCTAGATGGTGTCACCAATCACAACGAGTTCTTTAGCATTAGTGGAGATGACGTTGAGGTAGTTAACGATGGTGCTGGAACCCTTCTTGATGGTGTGAAGCTTCTAGCAGAGGAGAGACTATTGAGAGGTAGATTGGATCATGATGTGGTCTTCAAGCTTGACACAACGAGAGTGTGTGGTGTTGTGTTCGTAGGCGATTCACATTGTGGAGCTGGAGAGTGATCCAGTGAGGAAGCAATAGACAAGTTGATTAAGTTTCTTCAATTTGGCATAATCAGTGGATTGAGAAGTAGAGGTGTCATTCGAAAGAGCAATGATCCCATCAACATATCCTAAAATATTAGAGGTTAGTAGAATAACTCTAATATGGTTTTGCCAGAACAAATAATCCATAGAGTCTAGCAGTGTGGTTAGAAAATTAGTAATCTGGTTGAATGACAATGTAGGAAGGCTGTACTTTGCCATGTTCTTGACTGTGAAATTCTGGTTGTGTTGTGTTGATTCCGCTGAGATGTAGTTGTATGTATGTCTATGATATGTGTTATGTTCCATAAGTGAATTTTGCAAAATGAACTTGTGGTGTGTTAATTGTGATGTGTAGTTGTTCTGAGGATATAAATATAATATAAAAATACTCAAATTCCTGCCGAAGCAAGGTATGGGAAGGGTAAGATGTACGCAGTCATACCTGCATCTCCTAAGAGATACAGAGACTGTTTCCTTATAGACCCCCGGCTGTTTTGGTGACTCGAACTCAAGACGTCCTTAGTCTTAAGTGACAACTAGGCTACTCCTTCTTGTCTGAGGATATGTATGTATGAAATATTTTGAATATGTGGATTGTGTTTGAAAAAAAAAAAAGTTGGATTTCACAGAATTTGGAAGTAGGCTATAATACCATGATATAACAGGAAAATATGAATAAAGAGATGTTGTATCGCATTGCAATGTTTACAAAGAGATGTGCTTTAATGTACAAGTTGATGATATTGATAACTAGGCAAGGATAAATAAATGAATGACAAGCACAGATAAAATATACAACAATGATTGGTTTATAGTTGTGAAAAAATAACGACAAGGATATAAAAAATTTGATGGTTGAGATTCTAAGATGTTATCACCATCTTTGCGTGTAAAAATCTAACAAACTTAGGCAAAAACAAAAATACAACTGTTTGCTACACAGGAGCTAAGGAGACACCTGATTTACTTCAATTGATGGTGGTGCTGTTTGAATGCAACTTGAAATGATAGTGCTGAGTGTACTACCGGGACACTCCTAGATCGAAACAAAACTATCAAAACTGAGTTGGGTTGGTAATTAGGGAAATCAATTTCAAGCAAGTAAATGTAGTGTTTATAAGAGGAAAAGGAAATGCAAATATTATGCAGCTCGGAAGTACCGTATAATGAATCGTAGTAATGTGAGTGACTGAAATCTTATATCTTCTTCAGGCAGCCATATATGATGTTGGCAGCAGAATGTTCACCTCTCAGCCGCTGAAACTGAATTGCATTATTCATCAAGTTATTGAATTTGGGCCTGAACGTGATACGTTTTGTTGATGTGAACATATGTTTCTAGTCTCTGTTGAATAGAGTCACCTCAACTCTTGCTCCATTGGGCCTACTAAGTGTTATGATGTTTGGGTTCATCAACATCTCCCGGCCCCGGATCGATTTATTTTAATATTTTACTCAAGATAGTTACAAGGGCACTTTAGTAACTCGGACAAATATTTTCAACCTTACCACCGTCGCTGTGCCGTCCTTGTGTTCAGTTCAAAATCAAAGTCATCGCAGAGTCTCAGTCACTGTCTCAACGAAAACAAAAAATGTATGAACCTCACAATTCAACATGGCTAACCGCCGGCGATGACTCCTCCCCTACTCATTCCCAACTCGCTGTCTCTGCCGCCGCATCCGGCTCTCGTGTCGACCCCGTCCTCTACAACGATCTCGTCCAAATGTTCCCTCTCGTCGAGTCTCTCATTGTAATCCTCTCTCTCTCTCTCTCTCTCTCTAGGTATATACACACACGCGCACATATATGTTATATACTTGTGCAAACGTGTTCTCATTTCTGTTTCTTCTTTTTTTTTTTTTTTCTGGTTTGAAGGATCGAAAGGTTAACAATTCATTTACTAGGCGAGGTTCCATGATCTACACCAAGACTCCTACTAGACAATCCTTGTCCCGAAAAGTACTCTCTCCCTCTCTATTTTACAATTTGATCATAATTATGTATTTTCTTAACGTGTAGCTACATGTTTGGCCTTGAATTTTCTTGTTGACTTTAATGGTCTGCAATTATGTGAGCGTGTTACTTCATTTGGAATACTTGTTTCAATGTTCTTGATTAATTGTATGCAATTATGGGCAATTACTTCACCGGACATATTTCATCTTGAAAAGGATCTTACTTTCAGCAGCTTTGCACTAAGTGTATATGTAATTTCTTTTTCTTTATGGGGCAATAAATCTTGATGCCTTTTCAATTATAAATATTTTTTTCTGTGGATTTCAACTTGATTGATTTACTTTCGTTTTTAATGCATTTCAAGTCTAATACTTTATGTATATGTATATGTATATTGTATATTGTATAAAAGGTGTTTGAAGTCAATAAACATATGGTGTATGAGTGGCAGAACTGGTTCATAAAAACTGATTGGTTTTGGGGTACAATTCCCAGCTGAACCAGGGTAACATGGGGCAGAAATTTATTTTCCCTTCTCGATATTGAATTAGTTTTACTACGTTTGGTGGAGACTTTGTTCTAGCCTGATTTAACTGGGTTTGACCAGTTGAACCACTAGTGTCTCCTTGTCATGGTTTGCTTCCTTCATGCAGTTTCCCAAACATCAGCTAAATGAACCAACTAATTGTACTTTTGTATCTTACCAATCTTGACTTCCAAGTTTAACCAGGGATTTGTGTCTTTATTTGATCTTTTTGTGCTGCATCCTTGAGACGCTCCACCAAGTTGAATGATAATCTATTGTTTTCATAATTACTTTGGTCTTGTACGTTAAATTCATGTCTGTTACTGCCTTGTCTCTGAACATATTCTTGCCCCTCTGAAGCCACTTTTCAATTGGGGTAATTTTTGTATGGTATGCATAGACAATATATGTATGATGACCTTTCTTTTTTAATGCATCTAAGACGATTGATCCTAGAGGGAGGAATGCAGCTCAGTCTATGCCCATGAAAAAGAAAAAGGACCCTGGAGACAAGGAACAAGGTAAGTATGTTAGCAACAATCAAGATGGTGATGGATTTTCAACCTATTCCTCAAAGAATTTGGGTACTGAAAAGGACATGGAAGAGCTGGTAATGCTGAGGGAACAAGTGGAGGATCTGCAGAAGAAGTTATTGGAGAAAGATGAACTTTTGAAATCAGCAGAGATTTTGAAGAGCCAGATGAATTCTGTCCATGCAAAATTCAATGAACTGAAACAAGAAACTGAAGAAAAGAACTCCTTAATTGAGGCAACTCAACATCAACTTTATGATACTAGGGTGCGAATCAATATTTTTGTCTTTCATATCATAGTGGATGCCCAATTGCTTCAGTCATTGTATCTTTATTGCATTGATGCTGTAATAATTTGATTCAATTCCTTGCAGAAGCTACTGATGTGGATACTAAAGAAAAATTATTCATTGATGTTCATCATTCTGTGTTTATTCCACATCCCCTCCTTGTAACGTTTTCATTCTCTTCATCACAGATTAAGCTTGCAGACAAGCAAGCTGCTCTGGAGAAGACACAGTGGGAAGCAATGGCATCAAATAAAAGAGCGGAGAAGCTTCAAGAAGAGTTAAATTCTGCCCAAGGAGGCATTTCATCACTTATGATGTTATTTGATGATTTAACGAAGAATGATTCTGCTACAGATGCCGAAGAATATGATGTCAAACCTTGTTGTTTAGAATATCTTCTAGATTTAGTAAGCTTGCACCTTATAAATGCTCAATCTGCATACCTAATTTTTATTGTTTTATTTAATCCCAAAATTCATTGAGAGTTTCACTTTATATGCATATTTGAACATATATAATGGGACTGCAATCATCATGAATATCTTTACCTTTATACCTTGCTCGTAATTTATGTAAACGTTACTTCTTTATACAGGATGATTTAGATGACATGCAGATGATAAAAATGGAAGAAGCAAGACAAGTTTATATTGCTGCTGTCGTTGCTTTGACAGAAAAACGAGATGAAGAGTCTCTTGCTGCTGCTAACCTTGCAAGGCTACATCTTCAGTCGTTTGTGTTTAGATCCGACAGTTTGAATTTGGGGAAGGACACTTTCGAATAATGGAGGTTTACGAGACTTATGATATTGTTCCTCACTAGCTTCAGCATGGTCTATATAATTATATATGTATTTGTAATTATGACTTGTTTCAAGTTTGATGGGTTGCCTTTCGTATCTGTTTCAATGAAATGTATTTAAATTCGTTTTATCTTTTGTTTGCGATTATTTTTGTGCAAATGAACCAGTACCTTTAGAAAATAATATTTGAGGATTTGTTTCATTTCTTGTTTGAAAGGCCGAAACAAGAGTTGAATAACAAACAACCAGCTTTCAACACTTATCAACTAATCAAGTAGTAATTTTATTATAATTTAATTTCAATTTAAACATTTTGATCCCTTTAAAAGAGATCTTGTTGTTTTAAAATTTCAAGTCTTATCATATGTATACCTTCGGGGCAATTTTACAAAAAAATTAAAAATTAAAAATTATCTCTCCTTTCTGTTTATCAACATAGGATAAAAGACGTATTGCCACCTAAAAATTGAAAGAGCACAGACGTAAGGTTATAGGGTTCATATCCTTGGTCTTGACATTCAGTCAAATAGTGTATATGTTGAGAAACAAGATGTGATCTAATCTCGGATCTAGATAAAAATCAAAATTTTTATGATTTTCAAGTTAAAATTTAATAGTTGAATAACTTGAAAAATATCAATCATAAAAGCAATTGAATCGTATCTTGTTCAAATTCCTACCAAGAGCAGAGAAAAGAACTCAATGCTTTGAGAGGTATAAGCAGGAGTGCTAGTTCCCTAACACTTATATCCTATAAATAGAAAAAAATATTATTTTTTATTAAAACTAAATGTTTTAATTATAATTAATATCAAACTCTAATTATAACTTGATTGAATTTTAATAGAATTAAATATCTTATATCTGATTCTAAAGTTTCTTAAACTTTACAATTAATTTTAACCTAATTTAAATTAATTTTCTCTTTTTAACAACTCTTTATATGTGAACCATTAGGTTCCTAATATATTGACAATAATTATAAATTCTAATTCTAATTCTAATTCATAGTTAAAATTAGACAAATTAAAACTCCATTTAATTTATCTTTGATTCCCTAATTAAATAATATATAATTATATATTAAGATTATATCTAACAACATGTCGTGACTACTTAAATATTAGAAATGTCAAAGTAATTTGACTCTACTTGTCCATGCATGGTTATAATGCATAATTTAATCATTTTATCGTCTAAATATCCAATTGGATATAGAGTATGGATAAGTCTAAGGATCAATTATACAATACAAGTAATATTTCATTTAGGATCCTCAGTTGAGTCAGTTTAATGAACTTATTCTTTAATAAGCACCTATATATTTGTTTAAGTATCTCCATATGTACTTTAATTTATGAGATCGATTACCTTTTTTTATAAGAAAGAAACATAATATATGTTAGTTTTATCATTTTATCAATACCATATATTGATGAAACTATAACTGGAAACAATTTAGTATAATACATTAATGCAAATTGAATATTATAATTATGAACTGACTATAATTTTAATAATACAATAATTACTTAAAAGATTTTACCTTTATTATTAAAACATCAAATGTAATAAACAAAAATATAAAGATAAATAATATATTTATTAAATAAAATAATAATGTTATACTTAAAATTACAACCAAATGATTGGTTGTCAGGGCATAAACTAACAATCACCTATTTGCACAAAGGTCAATTGCCTATGTATCTAATACGATATCTATCCATACGACAATTATGTCTCTTTTGAGATAATGATTAGTGAGAGGATTTGCAAGATTCTCTTCAGTGGGAACTCGCTCTATGTCTTTTTGCTCCACTATCTCCTTGATTAAGTGAAATTTTCTGAGTATATGTTGGACTGTTGATGAGAACTTGGCTCCTTTGCCTATGTAATGTCACAATTGTTGTCATAGTACAATACTACTAACTCAACAATGCTAGGAACCATTAAAGGTTTAGTCGTAAACTTCTTGATCCAAACTGCTTCCTTTTTCACCTTTAACTTGGAAATGTACTCTACCTCAGGTGTAGAATCCACAATGATTGGTTGTTTAAAACTTTTCCAACTTACCGCAGCACGATTCAAAGTGAAGATGTACCCTGACCATGATTTGTTATTATCTAAATCACACTAAAAACTAGCAATTGAATACCCTTGAACTCTTAGTTCTATTCCTCCACAGACCAAGAAAACATTTTTTGCCCTTCTTTGGTACTTTAAGACGTTTTTTACAGCCATCCAATGACCATCACCAGGATTTGCATGAAACTTGCTTGTTATGCTTAAAGTATAGGAGACATCTGGTTTGGCATATAACATCATATTCATGATTGATCTAATTGTCAAAGCATTTGAAACACAATCTATTTTATTTCTCTCTTCTTGTGTCTTAAGGCAAATACTTTACAAGAGAGAAATCCCATGCGACATGCTTAAGAATCCTATATTAGAATTCTCCACACTAAACTTCTTTTACAGTTTTTCTATGTATTTGGATTGGGATAAGTGAAGCAACCTCTTTGATATATTTTTATACATCTTTATTCCTAAACTATAGGTCGCTTCTCCCATATATCCTTTATGGAGAAATTCTTAGACAACCAAATCTTTACATACTGGAGCATCAGCATATCGTTTCTAGCCTTTTTACCAACTAAAGGCAAGGTTGCGTACTTGTAGACCTCTCTAGATTCCACATCTTAATGGAATTTCTATTAGGATGTTATTATTATTATTGTTATTATTGGCATGTCGTTTCTAATCAACGATATTTCATCCACATATAACACTAAGAAAATGAATACACTCCCACTAACCTTCTTATGGACACATGGTTCATCCATATTTTTTATAAAATCAATCTCTTTGATTATCTAAGCAAAACGAATGTTCCAACTTTATGACGCTTACTTAAGTTCATAAATAAACTTTTGCAACTTTTATAATTGATTAGGAATCTTTTGGATTAGAAGCCTTCAAGTTGTATCATATACATATCTTTAACAAAATTCCCATTGATAAATATTACTTTGACATCCATCTGCCATGTTGCATAACCATGATATGCAACTATAGCCAATAAGAATCTTATGAATTTAAGCATAAATAATAATAAAAATGTTTCATCAAAATCAACTCGTTAAATTTTTTGGGTAATTTCTTAGCACTATCTTTGCTTTGTACATATATACATTACCATCCATATCATATTTATGTCCTATATGTACAATACCGTCAGTATCATCCACCAAAGTCCATACCTAGTTAATGTACATGGATTCCATTCTAGATCTTAAGGATTTATGCCATTTTAAAGAATCAGTATCAGAAATTGCTTTTTTTTATTATAAAAAAAGTATTAAGCTCATCATCTATGAGTGATATATATGATGTAGATCTAATCTAATAGGAGGATGACGTACCCTACTAATATGTCATGGATTATGTGTCTTTTGAACAACTTGGTTGTACATCATATGTATCAACTTGGGGATCTTGTTCCATCTGGATGTGAATTTATGTTTTTTGAACTTCTATAAGGTACACCTCACTCATTTTAGGAATGTAACATGTCTTAAAATGAACACTTATTACTCAAGAAGATGATAAAATTGGTCTTTGACAATATATTTCGAATATCCCATAAATTTGCATTTATTTGACTTAACAAGAAGCTTATTAGATGTTGCACGCTTTATGTAAGCATCACATCCCCAATTCTTTAGTTATGATAAGTTTGGTCTACTACTATTTCATTTCTCTTATGGAGTCTGGTCAACTAGTTTAGATGGAATTCTATTCAAATGGTAAGCAGTAATTTCAAGGGCATGTCCCCAAAAGGAGACAGGAAAGGTTTTATGACTCACCATGGAATGTATTATATCTAATAGAGAATAGTTTCTTCTCTCAGACACTATTATATTGTAGATCTCGAGGAGTCGTCCTTTGTAAGAGAATCCCATTCTTTTTTAAGTAACCAGGAAAATTAGTCTAAGTATTCACCACCTTGATCATATCTAAGTGTCTTAATACTTCAACTTGATCATAATTTTGTGATTCTAGTTTCATTAATATGACCTAACCTATATTGCTACAAATAAGATGGATTTGGTCACTTAACTTTCTCTTCTTGAAATTTATGATAAGGATTGGCCTTTCAAGATCTAATTCATACAAACCATTTATAAGTAATCCATTCAAATTTAAATAAGAAATGGAAATGATGTTTCTATTAATAACTAGACAATAATAGCAATTATTTAGTTCTAGTTCAAACTCAAAAGATAAAGATTTATTAGAAGTTCCTACAGCTGATGCTACAACTCTTGCTCCAGATGGCTATGGTGTTGTACAGGAAAGTCTGTTGGCTAGTAGAAATAGAGTAATTTAATTAACAAGCTTTAGCGCTTGTATGCAATACTTTCCATTTTGTAAGGAAAGGTAGGTTGTTGAGATACTGTTACGGTGACTCTATATAGGATCAATCTTCTTATCACATTTTCTAAGCTGTAGGTCCACTTTACCTTTTCTTAATTATCTACTCTGTGTTAATATCTGCATCTCATTATAGATATGAGAACTACATCTAGTATGTAATACCAAGAACATAGAACATAACTAGAAAGATTGATCTCAAGTATAAACATATTTATAGAAGTACCTTCCTTAAGCTTCTTATCTTTCAGGTAGCATGATAAGCTTTGTAGTTCCTCTTCAAGTGTCCATCAATTCCACAATGAAAACACATGACCTTATCACCATTTTTCTTTTTGAAATCACCTTTTGACTATACTACTTTAGCAGAAGCCTTATGTTTATTGTTATTATTTTTCTTAAACCCCTTTTTCTTGCTCTTAGAAGAATCCAAGATAAGAACAAAACTAGTTCCTTCTTAAGGCACCTCGTTACAATCTTGAGAGCATTCAATAATTTAAGCAATGACATATCCTTCTGAATTATTTGGAAATTCATAACAAACTATGAAAAGTTCAAATTGAGAGATTATAACACCATATTAATGCTTAACTCATGGTCCATGACAAAACCTAATTGGTCTATTTTTTTTTTGGGTAAATCAATTAGTGATATAAATGAAATTAAAAATTAATTTACAACAAGTTTGCCAAGGATGGCAGATGGGTACCTATCTTGAAGGTGCTACCAAAAACATAAGGGACCCTGACAGTTCCACAACAAAAGAATATAAGAGCAAGCTAAACCACAACATTCACCAACATCATATCACTGAGCAACTAATCTAATATACAACAATGCTTGCAAAAGACTCAAGCAACAAACCAAGACAGAGCCTAATAAACCTCTCCACTAAGAGATGTAGTGAGAGCATCCGTGTGTTTTCGAATCAGTAGGGGTGGCCACACCTGGGATGTGGAGGATGAATATTGCTGATTAGGAAGCAAAGTTAGGCTGTCCACGCCAAAGTACATACCTGCAAAAATAGAGAAATAACAAGAAAACAAACCAAAACCCTCTATTTACCTTCTCACAGTGTTTGAGCTGACTTGTTCCATTACTAGGAAGATTACTTTAGTAGTAATGTTGCCCACTTCCATGGTAGCATTTTGGAAGATTCTAAGGTTTCTTTCAGACCATAGGGTGTAAACAGTAATAGAGAGAAGGATACTAAAAAGAGAGAGGTCAATGGGGTTGTAGCTTTGAGGGTGGTTAAACCAAAGTAGGATGGATTGGAGGTTTTGCGGGTATGGAATGTTTAGATGAAAGTGGCTGAGGCAGTGGGAACACACGGAGTTAGAGAAGGGGCATTCAAAGAAGAGGTGATTGGTAGACTCATTATCCGTGTAGCACAGGGAGCAATGATTTGGAACGTAGGTATAAAGGAGCTGATCCCTAGTTTTCAACTTATTAAGGATAGCTAACCACAAAATAAAGGCATACCTTGGGTTTGAACCCTTATGCCACACTAATGAATACCAAGGTACCTTTGGTAAAGGTGGTCTCATCAGGGAGTAAGCTGAAGCATTGGTGTAGATTCTGGCAAGGCTTGCAGTCCATTCTAAACAATCTTGTTCTAAACAATCTTGCTGAGACCAATCGGGATGG
This sequence comes from Erythroxylum suave, assembly GCA_027563595.1. Lineage (NCBI taxonomy): Eukaryota > Viridiplantae > Streptophyta > Magnoliopsida > Malpighiales > Erythroxylaceae > Erythroxylum > Erythroxylum suave. The sequence goes on along the minus strand of JAOSBN010000007.1, from coordinate 16,405,572 downwards.
TATGGCAAAGGTTCAAGCATGCGAATGGTTTCAATTGCGGCATCTTGCTAGCACCACCTATTGTCTTTAATAAGATCAGTGACTTTTACAGCACCACCTATTACGCACAGAGCTTCCTTGTCATTAAACAGAAACCAAATTCTTTTACCTAACAAGACTGTTCCATGTAGAAAAATGTTTAATCCCCAGACCCCCCTCTGTTTTAGGTCTACATATGTCAGTCCATTTGACTTTTGTATAAGTATGTGACCCAACCTTGCCAGACCACAAAAAATTCCTAAGTTTAGATTTAATTTCTTTAATGATAGAGACAGGCAGTAAGAAATGGCTAACCCAGTAGACCTGAAAGGCAGATAAGACAAAGATGACCAATTGAAGTCTACCGGCATAGGACAAGGCCTTATTAGTCCATTTGTTAACTCTGGAATCAATTTTTTTCCAATAGGGGAATACAATCTCGCTTTATTAATCGACTTGTTAAAAGAGGAACACCTAGATAACGGATAGGGAGCTCACCCCTTTTAAGACCCGAAATAGTTTCCAACTGCGTGGTCAATTGATCCGCATCAGGAGATAAAAAGGAATGGCTTTTGCTTAGGTTCATTTCTAGCCCAGAATAATTAGAGAAGGTACTCAGACAATTCAACAAGGTATTCACCGAAGAAGTGTCAGCATGACAGAATAATAACAAATCATCAACAAATAAGAGATGGGTGAGTTTTAGAGATGTACATCTCCAATGGAATTGAAAAGGAGTTTCAGCCATTGCTACATTCAATGATCTAGAAAGCACCTCCATATAGATAATGAACAGGTACGGAGAGAGAGGATCTCCTTGTTGTAAGTTTGATTTCCCACTGAAAAATTTAGTAGGAGACCCATTGATAAGGATAGAGTAGGAAGGCGAGGTTACACACTCTTTGATCCATTGAATAAACTTAGGATGGAGGCCTACAACATTCAGAACGGTGATAAGGAAATCCCATTGGATAGAGTTATAAGCTTTAGCCAAATCTACTTTGAATGCACATCGTTTCTATTTATTAGAGAGATGATACTTCTTAAAAATTTCTTGGGCTAAAAGGATGTTATCCGATAAGGAAGGGTAAAAGCTCTCGGAGTCTATTAGAAATGATTTTCGTTATCACCTTATTAATCATGTTACAACAGGAGATAGGCCTAAAGTCCAACACCGTGGAAGGATGATTCTTCTTGGGAACTAGGGAAAGGAAGGTGGAATTCAATTCTTTAAGAAGCCAGCCATGTGTGAAAAAATCTTGGATGACATGAGCAATATCAGCTCCTATAATATGCCAAGTGTGTTCAAAAAAGAAACCATTAAAACCATCCGGACTAGGGGCCTTATTCGGATTGAAAGAAAAGAACACTTCTCAAATCTCCTGTGAAGTGACCTCAGCTACAAGGCTATAGGGTCTCCGGAATCGGATGAGGAAAGAGAGCTGTCACATAATCTCTTGAAGAAGCAAGGTCTTTCTTAGTATCCAGTGAAGCTTGGTTGAAATTCAGAAAATGTGTCTGGATGGCTTCTAAATCAGTTATCCAAAGGTTATTGTACACCAATAAGGAGTGGATATTATTACGGTTCCTATTGGACAGGATAGACTAATGGAAGAATTTGGTGTTCCTATCCCCTTCTCCAAGCCACTGGATACGAGAAGATTGTTTAAAGAAGGATTCTTGGTCTTTTAAAGCCTGAAATAAATTGGTCATTGCATCTTGTTTTGCATTTGCCAGATGAGACCTATTTGGTAAAATTTGCATTTGGTCTTAGATATTAGAGAGGGCAGCTTGACTGGTCTCAACTCTTGCATGAAGATCACCAATGTGATGTGAATTGAGGGATTTGAGAGTTGTTTTAACTAATTTGAGTTTTGACACAACATAAAACATGGGAGTTCCGCGGATTTGGGAATTCCAAGCCTCTTCTACTAACTGAAGGAAGTTGGGTTGCGAGGCTAGGAAATCTGAAAACCTAAAATGTGAAGACCTCTTCTGTGGGACCGATAATGACCTAATCATTACAAGGGAATGGTCGAAAATATTAGGGTTAAGAATTTCTCCAAAGGATCTAGGAAACCTAGAGCTCCACTCTGAGTTGATGAGCACTCTGTCTAATTTTCTAGCTATGTGGGAGGAACCAAATTGCTTATTAGATCAGGTAAAAATCGGAACACCGGAGTTGAGATCAAATACACCACATTCCTCAACACACTGCAGAAAGTCTCACATCCCAGTGAGAGCTGAGGAGCTAAGAGGTTCAGCTTCATGCGCGTACAAGATGGCATTAAAGTCCCCAGCTAAAAACCAAGGTTTTGTCTCAATAGAATGAAGAACATTGGAGAGGGTGGACCAAAGGAGTTTCCTATGATTTGGATTATTCGAACCATAAACACAAGAAACTAAAAACCCAAAATCACTATTCAATGGGGATACTTCCAAGAGGATCAACTGATCAGTAGTAAGAAGGGGGGAACACATGAATTTATCAGGATTCCAGGCCACCACTAACCTGGCAATCAAAGCTTGCTCTATATTGCTACAGAATTGTCATTTAGGAAACAAAGACGAGCATAGATTGTTCAAAAGAAATTGAGATTTAATCCTAGATTCTATCAAATAAACAAAAGAAAGCGATAGCATATGAAGATAAGACTTGACAACTAACTGTTTTTGTTTATGTTTAAGACCTTTATCAATCCAAAAACCTAGATCCATAAAACTATATAGAATAAAAGGCCCATTGCTAAGGTCTCAAATGGGACTTTCTACTTTTCCTAGTAGTTAAAGCCCCCTCTGCCCCTTCCAAAACCCCGTGCCTCTGAGGATCACTAGAACTATTAGGAACCATAATAGATTTAGGAGAGGCATTAGAAGTACCTGCTTCGCTTATGCCAGGACCTTCAGCATTTGCGAGGCTACCATTAAGATCCTCCTGCTTTTGCTGCAATTCTGTATCTATGCTTTGTACGGGTTGGTGTTTAGCAGATCTGCTCCCCATAGGCCTAACTTGGTCTTTCTCTGGAGTGTTCTCCGGAGTGCCTTCTATTGGTCGTGGTTCAACCTGCGGAGAGGAGGAAGGAGCATTGTCCAATTCCTGTTGAGTACCAGTCTCAAACTTGCGGCCTGTAGGTTTCCAGATCTTTTGCTGTGTAGACTTCTCAGGCTTCCATTCATATTCAATGTCAATCTCCCTAAAGGTCACTTGACCTTCTTCATTGTAGGTGGCCAGTTGAAAAGACGATGGCCAGCTCCCCTCCAAATCCAATTCGACACATATTAATGCATATACAATTCTTGACATATGGGTAGTATGAGCATCCATAAGTAGGTGCTTGCCGACAGCACTAGCAATCCTACTCAATCCCTCATTATTCCAATATTTAAAGGGAATATTATGGAACCTAGTCCAGACGGGTGCATATCTAATTGCCTCCTATTGCCCCGCACTCAGACTGCATTTGCGTAAAAATAGTGGTTTCCCTTGGATATGCCAAGGTCCCTTCCCTAGTACCTCATTCATACCAGATTCAGACTCAAAGTTAAATAGGAATTTGTTTGAACTAGTTACCAGAATTTCGGTCAATCCACATGTTGACCAAGATTTGAAAAGAGCACGGTGTACAATTGGAAAGGCTGGTCTCTTGCCAATGAAAAATCTAATAAGTGAATTGCGAAATTTGGTAGCTCCTCTCTGTGCTAATTTAGGTGGTGGGATAACAAGGATTTGGTCATCCTTGACCTCAGGGGGATAAAAAGTAAGTTCCTTAACTTGTAAGGACTCCTCCAGTGAAGCGGCTACTGCTGATTTCCAGGTTTTTGGTAGGGTTGTCAAAGAGTCGCGACATTCCTGGGTGGGTGAGGTAAGTGCTGGGTTATTTGGAGCATGCGGGTCAGTGGACGAGGCTGACGGATGTGTTAAAACGTCAGCTAAAGGGATAGATGCAAGGGTTTGGGTAGGGGCAGAGGTTAGGGATTTAGGTTACGAAGATGGAGACGAAGGTGAGATACCAGTAGATGAGACAGGGCTTTGGGCAGGGAGTAGACAAGGAGACTGCGACGGTAGAGAAGAAGAAGAAGATGCCATGGATGAGGGGCCAAAACCATGCCAGTGAACTTCGTAGTAATAGACACACAGTCGCTCTCTCCCTCTTACATCACGCACTTAAAATGAAACATAAAAAGATCGCCTTTGATGATACGTAATTACAAAGTTTTCATCTTTTTGAGTTTTTAGTGGAAGGAATGAGAGGACAAGTGGTGGTTTACTGGTTTTAGTGGTGGTGCTGGTGGTGATATTGGTTGTGGGGCGGTGCTGATTCAAAGGAGTTGGGAGAGATAGAGATAAAGAGAGTGAGGGAACATTATGAGATTTGGCTTTTTTTTTTTTAATTGGTCTAATGTTTTAATAAAGCCAATCATCTTCAATATGTATACTTCAACTAAATATCCTCCTACCATCTTGCATTGAAGTAAGGCTTCAAAGAATTGATATCTCTCCACCCTACTTTGTGTACTAAACAAATCCTTAAGATGCAAAATTATATCAAAAGCATCCATGTTTTTGTACTGCCTTTGAGGCTTCAGACATATTAACTAACGTCACACATGTAGCTTGTTCAAAATTATTAATATAATGTTGATATCTCTCCCAAAACTCATCAATCTATCCAAACTAGGCTTTGGTGGAACAAAAATCTCAAGAAAATCTGGTTTCTTTTCTTGCTTTAGAACAATTCTCAAGTTTGGAATCAGTCTAAAAAATTAAGTCCAATTAGTTTGTTGGCATCTGTTAGACCCTTAAGTCTTAATAGCAGAATTGAGTAGGAGGTGAGTCTTGATTAATTTTTTACACTCAAGGTGATGGAATAAGGCAAAGACTTGCGAATAGTCGAGGAAAATAATCATTGTCAAATGTTGGTACACATTGTTGGAAATATTTGAAAAGATGAAAAATTTAGATGTGAGAACAAAAGATAGCTTAAGATGGACCATTTGTTGATGGTTAATTAGATCACCTATATGAAGGAGACATGTGAGAGCTTTAAGGACTTAACGTGTGCTCAAATAAATGGACCATGACTAATAGACTTGATATGATTAAGCATTGGACCAAATCGGTGTGCTATGACAGGATTTGGGCTTAGATGACTCATCATCAATGGATATAAATCAAGGGGAGATCTTAGATGATGTAACATATAAGTTCACAGTAGATATACATCAGCTTTAAGAGATAAAGAGCATACGGGAGGACTGAAGATAGTAGAGTTCTTCATAGATATAGATGTATCTTTCCTAATTAAATGTAATATCTTATCTTGTTAGTCGTGATGTAGATAAATCTTATCAGATAGAGTCTTATTTGTATGGGGATGTCATCCTATTAGTTACTTTAGTGTAATCTGATTATGATAAAATGTGATCTAGTTAGTTCAGTTCAATTATGATTATGAATTCTAAAGCTAGAGGAGCCTATAAATAGCTTATTTGAGTCTTGCTCGTCAAGAAGATAGATAGAGGGGAAGGGAACACATTCAGAGAGAACATTCCTTTGTATACTTTTGGGGAAGTAATAAAGGTTGGTTTTTATTGTAGATCTTGTATGTTTATTATTGCCTATGATTATTTAATACTTTTGTAGTATTTTTGCTCGAGTGTGAGAGTTAAATACTTCATCATGAGGTATTAGAGAATAGGGTTTTATTGGTCAACGATTACGTGGGAAGGTTGAGTCTTGCTTAAACGGACCTATGTGAGATTACCGTACAAAGAAACAAGTGCAACTTCGGTATAAGTTTGGTGTCTAAAAGTGCAAGTACTATTTTATGCTATGAAATGAAACAAAATAAGGACTTTAATAAGTATTTGACTACTAATATTTTGTTCAAAATAATAGCCCTTACTGTTAAATTGAGAAATTATCAAATAATTTTCTAGTGGACTAGGATCTCATTCAAACTAAGTTAGTGTTGAGTCACTCAATAGGTGGGTAACAACTTTATCAATTACATCTTGTGTGACTCTTAGATCCGTTAGGGAACAACTTTTTGCTAAAAATATCTTATATTTTATTCCTAACATTGTTTTTAAATTGATATGATCATGGGTCACTCATCTAGATCATATAAATTTAGTTAAGTAGATATCAGTAATTTAAGATAAAATATATTTGAGTTAAAGGGGTCTTTAGTTACTTAAGAAGTCTTATAATAAACAAAAATATGATTTTATTCTTAAATAATGGAAGATAACTATCATTTTCTTAACGTGTATTTAATATTTAATTCAGAGATTTATAATTTCAAAAATTTATGTCTCATAAAAAATAATATAATGTCATTATAATATTAATGTCTAACATAATCAAATTATTCATTAAAAACCTTTGCTTAATTCTAATTATTGATTTAGTAATTAATTTAATTTAATAATTCAACCCTTTGAAAAATTAGACTAGATTTCAAAAAATTCCTAATGAAATAAACCTTTGAAAATAATTAGAAAACACTTTTTAAAAATTTATTAGGAATTTAAATCAATTTAATCTCAATTAAATTAATTTAAGTAAAAAAGAACGTTTAAAATACATAAAAATTAAAATTAAAATTAAAATACAACGACAATTGTTAGTTGCAAGCATAATGTTTTCTGTTAGGCGTAGGCACTAAGATATCCCTATATGGGGGGCATGCTCTTTTCTTTATTAGGGTTTTTTTTCCTTTCTTTGCCACGACCTTTGTTATGTTTTTGAGTTGCCACCTACTCATTTGTTGCTCCCATCCTCACCTTGTTGCCTCTAACTATAAGGCTCTCCCTTTTGTCCATCTGCGGATCATTTTTTGCCCCTATCGCCATTGGTAGACATCTCCACTAGTGATTGCAGTTGTTGGGTGGATGTACCTCCTTTGATTGGTAGTATGGATGAGAATTCTCATCCATCAATCAACTCGTCTAAATCAAAATCAAGAAAATCAAAACGTAATTCGAGCAAAAAGCTAAGGGAACATGCATTTTTGTTATCTAGATTTAATTCATCATACATTCGACAGATATAACTTAGAAAGCCATTAACTCGACAAATACAACGATAGGCTAAGGCCCTGTTTGGTTTCGTTTTATTTTCCCGTTTTTCGTTGTAGTTTTCATAAAAAATAAAATATTCATTAAACATGTTTGGACGAGTATTGTTGCCGTTTCCAGTTTCTAAAAATAAAAACTGCAGTAGGTTTAAAAAACATAAAAAAGAAGTTTTTGTAAGATTTTAAAATAGGTTTTCTTTTATTCCAAAACTATTTCTGCGCCAACTCTTCTTCATCTTCAGGCTTTGTTACGATTTTTCTTTTCTTGGTCCAGGTTTATGTTTGGCTTTGTTAATTGTTACTTGTTACTTGTTACTCTGTTATTCTATTTTTGCTTTCGTATATCTCTACTGCTGCGTTACCTGTGCTTGCTTTCATATCTCTTTTATTTTGTTTATGTGATTATTAAATGTGAAGGCCACACACAGAAACACTAGTTTCGTGGAACTTCAAACTGGAGTACCACTTGCTTTCATAGTTTTTACGGTCTTCAACGCATTGAAACTTGAAACTACCTGATATTAGATATGATCCAATCCTCGTTTTCATGTCTTCCATCTTCTTCCTCCTTTCTCTCCATAACAATCCTAGAAGCACACTTTTGGGTTTGGAAAATAAATATGTAGTTGAATGCTAGGAACTTGAGGGTGGACAAGCTGGTTTTTGGGAAGAGAAGAAGCACATAGATGATAGTGATGTGAGTATAGCTGTGACTGACGTGAGTATAAAATAAAGAGAGTATTGAATAACGTGAGTATATAATGGAGAGAGGATAATAGTTAGTGACATGAGTATAGTTGGTTTTTGGGAAGAGAAGAAGCACATAGATGATAGTGACGTGAGTATCTAATAGAGAGAGGATAATAGTGAGTGACATGAGTATAGCTGGTTTTTGGAAAGAGAAGAAGCATATAGATGATAGTGATGTGAGTATAGCTGGTTTTTGGGAAGAGAAGAAGCATATAGATGATAGTGACGTGAGTATAGGTGGTTTTTGGATGGAGAGAAGCAGTACCTGTCTACGCCAACAACGAGTTTGGTGCTGGAATCATTCTTTTTCTAATCCATGCTTTGCAAGCAGTTGATGCTCATGTCCCTCATCGGAGAGCCATTTTTCCGACAGCCACGGACAATGAAATTAGCAAAGAGCTCTATAATTTAATGGCCATGCATACTAGAGTTTTTATAATGCATATGTATACTACTCTTGGTTCTCGTCTTTTCCTCATAGCATATAAGATTAGAATGATGAGTCTTAGGTATGTTTAGATTATCAATGATGGGTTGGCTGATTTCTTGAGTTTCATAAACTCTTCAGTTATTGATTCCATGTAAGGCGTTTTAGGGGTGAGACACTGTGTTCCCAAAACGAAAGAGGTTATGAGTTTTAAAACTTAGTTTAAAAGGACATTCATACAGAATAACCCTGATATAGTGGATGCTGATTTGAATTTTTATGATTTATGGGCTTATGATGCTACGATAGCATTAGCAATGGCCATTGAAAAAGCTGGGACTTCCAACTTAAGCTTCCAACTGATCATGATCATGTACTTTTTATTAGTTATATCAAGAAAATTCAAATTTTATTAATAAAATTTATAATAAAACTTGGTGACGTGAAAGAAGAAAAGAAGAGAACTTACAGAGTAGAGAGAGAATTGAATAGTAGAGTGGGCAAAATATTAATTTGTCTAATCAGTAAATAGTTAGTTAATAGTGAGGGAAAAACAAAAAGTGAGGAAAGAAGAGTGAATAATAGGGTGGTCTAACATATTAATTTGTCAAATCTCTTGTTAGAAATTGATTATGTTTTTTTGTCTAGATTGATTGAGTTGTCTTATGTTTATTTTGAACCATGTTTACCATTTAATACTTTGTAAAAGTTGTTATGATTCATGTCACTTATACGTCGTTACATTTAGTGATGGAAGGTTTGAACAATATGAACGATTTCAATGATTGTGTGGAAATAAATGAAAACTATGGGGTATGGAATGATACTATAGAGATGTATTTAATCTCTTTGATGGTTGATGAAGTGAAGAAGGGAAATCGAATGACTACTGCTGTTGGGCCCCGTTTCCGAAGCCCAACATTCGGAGGTCGAAACGGCCTGGAGGGCCCGTCGCTCATAACTTTCGGAGTAGAATTTGGGAACATCCGATTTGGAATTTCAACTAGGATTCTTCATAACTTTTGTCCCCTCATCCTCTGAAGTTTCTAAAGGTACCAAAAACACTCAACTTGGTTCCTAAGTAAAGAAGTTTTAGTAAAAAAAAAAATGCTTTTAGCTCTTAGTAATCCGAGACTAAACACTATACCCTACTTCAATTTAGAAATTGAAGGTCTTGGGGCCTAAATTGAAA
>JAOSBN010000007.1:16376497-16387636 GCA_027563595.1 Erythroxylum suave | reverse complement strand
AACTTGGAATTGAAATGATTGTTTGATTAATGTAATAAGAGTTATGATTTGGTATAAGATTGTGTTAGTGGATTTGATAAGATTTGAAGTGTATAAGCAAAGTGGAATGAAAACAAAAAAAAAAGTATATGACCTTGAGATGTGAACTTGGAATTGAAATGATTGTTTGATTAATGTAATAAGAGTTATGATTTGGTATAAGATTGTGTTAGTGGATTTGAGATCAAAATTTCAAGATGGTTATGTATCTATAATTCTGAATTGATTAAGAATGTACATATGGAAGATGAAATAAATGATAGCTGGAAGATGAGATAAATGATAACTATATATATAGAAGTCCTCAAGGTTAAGTTGACCAGTTATTATGAGTGCATATCCGATAATGTGGTTACATTGGTGAATAATGTTATTGAGCACATATGTAATATTTACTGGATATGGTATAGGAGGTAAACTATGACATATTGAATACTTTTAAGTCTTAATCCCCATGGTTGAAATTATGAGATGAATCAGAGTAGCGCAATGGAAGCATGGGATTAGGTGTTTATATTGAAATGGTAACTATTATAGACAAGTAACTTTTAAATAGTCATAGAATATTCAAATGTTATTCAAAACCAATTGAGATGGAAGTATCATTAGTATGAGATATTAATTGGTCGCCAGTCAAAAATATATCTCTAGATAAGATGTAATGATATTGATGGTACATACCAACGTGTAAGAGTAAATGAATATGCCTCCTATTACATTGAGCTTTATTATAAAGAATATTCTGATCATGTAACGTAAGATAGTAATTGATCTTATTAAGATATCATGAATAGCTGAAATCGATCTTATTGAGGTATTAAGAATGGAAAAAAAGCAATGATGAATATAGTTAACTGATAAGATTATATAAACAGTATAAATGATTGAGGTGAGAAACCTTCTTTTGATAGAGATTTTTATTGAATTGTATCACATAAATCAAATGTTTCATTTCTAGGAATGAATGACTATTAAACAAATCAGAAGTGAATATTGGAGTCAAATAGAAATAGGACTCAAGCATAAGAAGTTGAATATGCTACAAAGAGTGCATGCATTCTGTTTAATGTAAAGTAGCCTAACTACATTATTAGGTTCTTGAATTTGAGATGATGTCGTTGTTATTGCTAAAGGAACTTAGGTTCGATGAAATTAAAATGTGAAAGTGATTGTACATGATAAATGCAAGTGAACGATTACTTATGACATGAAAATTGATCTCAAGAATTAGGATGTATTTTAATGCAACTTGGTAAAGTGCTTATATATGCATCGAGATAGTTAAGGTCTCATGAGTTTAAATTATTTGGTACATGATTTAGAACTTGCAGCAATAGTAATTGCTTTGAAAATTTGGAGAAATTATATGTAGGGTGCAACATTTTGGATTTATACAGATCATTAAAGTTTGAGGTATTTATTGAGTCAAAAAGAGTTAATTATGAGACGGAGACAATGGATAGAGTTACTCAAAGAATATGATTGTACAAATGAGTATTATCCTAGGAAAGCTAGTGTGTAATTGATGCATTAAGCAAAAAATCCAATAACAGTGTAGTATGAATTCAGATATCGAGGTTACCAAATTAAGTTCCATTATGAGCATTGAATTTTGAGTTGAATTTGGGGAAAAATGAAGTATTATTAGCTATATTGAATTTAAGATTAGTTTTACATGAAAGGATTAAAAAAGCCAAAGTGAGAATTCAAAATTAGTGAATCTTATTAAGAAATTACAAGTGAATCTGAATTCCGAGTTTGAATTGGAAAAGGATATATTATAGTTGAAGTAAGGAGTATGTGTGCTCAATATAGATGATTAAGAAAAGAGATTTTGGAGAAATCACACATAGTAACCTATGCGATACACCCTGGTAGTAATACACTGAAATAACATTCAGCGGCGAAGGATGAAGAAGTGAGTGGCTGAATGTGTGATTAAATAGGAGCATGGGATCAATAGACAGCTCTGATTGAATTTGATTATAACAATCATTATTACAGTAGTATCAGTATGGCACCATATAAGGCATTATACTACAGAAAGAGTCATCCACTTTTATATTGGGATGAAGAGGGCCTAAGGATGGTTGAAGGCCTAGAATTCAATCAAGATACTATTGATAAGTAAAAATTTATCTGTAGTAGAATTTACGTGACTCAAGAAAGATAGAAGAGTTAGGTGGATCAACACCAAAGAGATAGGGAATATTAAGTGGAAGATAAAGTATTTTTGAGAGTATCGCCTTAATAAGGTGTGTTGAAGTTCTATAAAAATGGTAAACTAAGCCCGAGATACATTGATCTATATGAAATTGATCTATATGAAATTATTAAGAGAATAGGAACATTGACTTATAAGTTAGTATTACCAATAAAGATGTCTCAGATTCATAATGTGATACACATGATTATCCTTAGGAGATATCGGTATGATTCGATATATATATTATCGACACAGGAAGTGAAATTGTGAGTAACCTGAGATATATTGAGGAATCAGTTACGATAGTGGGATATCTAAATAAGCAACTAAAAAATTGAGTGATTCCATCGGTTGTAGTTGATTAGAAGAATTCATTCGAGTGAAGAAGCTAATTGGGAGATTGAGGAAAACTTAAGACAACATTATCCCCATCTGATTGATCAGTCAAGTAAGAATTTTGAGGACGAAATTTCTTAGGGGGAAGATTTGTAATATCTTGTCTCCTAAATTGTTAAAGATTATAAGTATGCATATTGTATTAATCAATTGACATATTCTGGGATGATTGGATATGATTTTGATAAATTAGAATTAAATTAGAAATTGATGGATTCAAGTTACTAATTTGGACTTAATTGTTAAAATATGGAAGATTGAGGAGTCAATATGTAAATTAGCATAGTAAAATTCCTAAACGGTAAAATTGGGGACAAGTGGAACTTTATATTTGTGATAACTGGCCCTTAAAATTTGTGTCAAATGGCACTTTAGACTTATGACATGTGGAGCTTTAGAATGGTGACATGTAAGGCTTTATAAATGGTGACATACATAACCTTACAATTGGTGACGTGTAGCCTTATAAGTAGTGAAATATGAGGATTAAATGAGTGACATGTCGAGCCTAAAGTTAGTAACACATGGACCAATAGAAGGATAAAATATGGACCAATAGAATGGTGACACATGGACCAATAAAATGGCAGCACATGGATTAGTTTGACCTTCTTTGAACTTTCTAGAGAAAATATATGTAAAAGGCAACATAAGAGAGAGTGAAGGTCTTCTATAAGGTTAGAAGAGGGAGCAACAAATGACAGAGAGAAAGAAAGAAAATGGGGAAGAGAAGAGGAGAAGGAAAGAAGTTACCAAGGTAAGTCGAAATTCTAGTTTCAATTTCATCTTCCTCTTTAGATCTGTTTTACATATCTTTACAGCTGAATTTAAAGAAACTCAAAGAACAAAAGTTGTAAATATAGATCTCAGCTTGATCTTTGTGAAAATGCCTTGATAAAATAGTGACTAGAGCATGAGTTATGCTTGTTTTCCTAACACTACCCCTTACAGACCCCTATGCAGGAACCTTGTATTATTTCTTGATTTTTTAGGGCTTTAGAACCCGACATAGTCAAAGTATAAAAAATGAAAAAATTATTATTGATTTCTTATTAATGCTTTGTGAAATGGATTGGCAAGAAGATGTCTTGATAATGATTTATTATTATTTGAGCATTAGTTGCCAGCCTATTTCTTACCAGAAAATAGGACATAATTTGGATGGGGATTGTATTCTAAAGAGAGATGTTGTTCATGTAATTTTTAGATATATTAAGACAAATGGAAGTCTAGTTTTAGGAGACATAAGAATCATGGTATTTGGATTTTTGTAGAAAGAGTTATGATTAAAAGAAGATAACTTGTTCATAAAGGAACATTAGGAAGAAAAGGATATACACACTGCACTTAAGGATTGCATACATATTCTCGCTATTCGTTATTACTGATCAATGTTCATATGCATGTATAATAGGCTCCCAGAGTGATTGTCAATACCCAGATATTGTCGGGACATCGAGGCAATTGCTCATTGGAGTGTTATGTGAGTAACCTAGATGTGTGATCTTAATTAGATTTGTACTTCTGTTTGAATTGATTTCTTTTTTTATTCCTTTTATCTATATATATTGAAATGAGTTAGATATGATTGTGATATTTATGAGGAGTTCAATATTTAGGACTATATTAGGAGTGTTAATTACGTGTATGTGAAAGTGGGAAATAAATGCTCAACTGAATGTTGAATACTGAACTTGGGTTCGACGAATGTGATAAATGACTGTGTACATTGGATGGAAGCGATTGCTAGCATATTATGTGAAATGATGCATGTCATGACATTGATATGGATGATCAAATAAAGGAGTTATGATCCAAGCGACTAGAGTGAAAAAGGAGCTTAAAGCTAAAAAATGCACACACAGAGCCACAAGCTCAACGATTAATGAGTCCAATACCCATAATGGGTACGGGACAAGATCTGAAATGAGTTCAGTATCCACGATGGATATGGGATAGTTAAGTAGGCACTTAGTCACAACAAAATTAAAAAGAAAGTGGAATCACATGTGCATTTGCATATATAAATATAGATATCATGTATATGTTATGTGAACTGTTGTAAAAAACTTACTGAATTATGTTGAAATAGCAATATAAAATGTTTGTGTTTCCAATAGGTTTGTTAAAATGTGAGACACATATATTGTGATTTGGTAGACAATTAAATGATGTGACAATTGAGATTTAAGTTTAAATAATATAATGTGTTTGAGAACTTGGATTATATGTGTTTGCAATATTATGATCTAACTTGAGTGAACACGTCAATGATGGTTCGCTCACTGTGTTCGCAATACTCACCAAAATTGCAACATTATATTTCAAGCTCAGAAGAGATATCTAGTTAGACTAATTAAAGTATAGATAGGGAAACTAGACATGAACTAGGGGTTGAGATTAGTTTGCACTTGCATATATCTTTAGTCATTTTGTATTAAGATTTGTATTCCGCAACCAGTGTTTATTGTATTTGTGCTTTTTTTCCAAATTGTAATGACTTTTGTAATTGATGATATTTATGAAATAAATGGGCCAAAAATAATTATTGGTTTTCTGAACATGCTTATGATGTATGAAAATTTTACAATGAGATGACTGACTGTCCTAGTGTGCCACCCTTGTGGAGTATGTTCTCGAATACCTTCGATATGTTCGGGAATATGCCCTATGAGAGTGGGGTGCTACAATATGACTTTATATAATTTTTCATTTTCTTATTAAATTGTACACTATGCTTTTATATTTATTATACTTATGACTTGTTTTTGTTTCTATTGATTTTCTAGAATAAAATTATTAACATAAATTCTTCACAAAATGTCAACATCGCGACTAGTTTTCGATGGCAGAACTGAGATCCGATGGCAAGAATGTGGCAAAATTCTATCAGATGAAGAAGAAATCGATGCACAATAAATCTCCTCATCAAAGTCTAACCACCCTTGCCTTCAATGTCTGATCTTCTTCTTTAAAGTTTTTATTATCATTCGAATTAGCCCTCTTTCTTTATTATCTGTATCTCATTTTCTATTAGGAAGCTATTATATGAACATCTGATTGTATATACTATGTGTTGTGCAAATCTTCCTTGAATCTTCAAAAGAACTTATATGGAAATGGAGGTGATGGTGATATCCTGATGGTCTACAGATGATTAGGGAAATCAATTATTTTGGAACATTCGTCAATTAAAAAACTATATTTGTTCATTATAATGATGATGGAGTCATTCAATCGAGTATGCATGTGTTCAAAGTTAGGTTCCTTATACCATTTCATTTAGCTTTTATTGTTCTACTATTTGTCCCTTAGGTGAAATGCATGGTACGTGTGGTTCATCAAATTCATTGATTCATACTGCATTTGGGAAATCATTCATTGCATCCTTTGTTAATTTAGTTAAAGCTAAAAAATTGTTGGAAGAGATTGTTAACAAACTAACTCCTAAGAGAAGATCTTTCACTATTTCTCTTGATACCTTCAAACTTTCAACTAGTCTTCTTGTGAATCAAGACATTGGGAACTCCTTTATCTTATCAACCAAGTCTCAATTCAATTAGAATCCAAAAAAATAATAATTTCTTTTTTTCAAAGGAATAGACGTGAAACTTTATTTATTGTTTTGTCTGTAAAAATTGTTCGACTTCTGATTAAAATCTTGTATTACTTACCATATATCAGTATATCATACTACTCACCATATATCAATATTTATCTCTTTTTTTTGTAATCATATATCATTATATTACAAACTTTATGATAAAACTATTTGAAAATTTTGTGAAACCATTTAAAATTGTCAAATCATATACTTTATCTGATAAAAATAAAAAACATAAATCTATGTAATATTAATTAATTTTGAACTTATAGTTTTATAAATTATTGAAATGATTTGACTTCTTCATTGCTAAATTTATTTTCACACTTAGAATCATTGTCAATAATATTAAAATTTAATTTTCTCAATATGAAGTTCAGTAAAAAATTATCAAGTCAAAATTAGTCAATTTATAATTAGAAATAAGAAAGTAATTTATTTTATTTAAGCTCTTGACGATGATTCAAAAAATTTGTTGCCAAAAGTACAACTTTTTGTGCGATATCTAAATCCGTCGCCAAAGGTTTACACTTTGGCGATGAAAATACTAAAATATAACAAAAGGATTTGATGAAGATTTTGTAAAACGTTGTGAAACAGTAAGCCTTTGGTGAAGTTTTTAAAAATTGTCACCAAAAACTAACTTTTAGCATCAATTTTAAAATTGTTGCCAAATAAAACGTAGCCAAATCTAGACTTTGTTGTAGTGATAATCGGATTAATTCAGTAAACTTATTCTCTAATAAGTACCCAAATATTTATTTAAGTATTTTTATATTTTAATTTATAACATTAATTACATTTATAAAAAAAAGAAACATAACATGTGCTAGTTCTACTGAATTATCAATATTTCATCTTGATGAAATTACAACTAAGAATAATTTAAGAACAATATATAAATGCAAGTTGTATTTTACAATTATGAACTTATCATAATTTTAATTGTACACTAGTTATTTTGGAAATTTTATCTTTATTATTAAAATATCAAATGTAATTAATAAAATAAAAAATAAATAATGTCTTTATTAATTAAAATAATAATATCATACATAAAATTTCAATTAACCGATTAGAATAAACTAACAATATTCTTGAAATATATGGCAGTACAATGTTGCCATGCCCATGAAAGCATTCACGTAAAGATTATCATAGTGGTGCAACTCATGCAGATAAAGGAGACCGCAATCGTCGACTCCTCTAGTATGAGTGCAGATCTTCAGCTGGTGGCCGTGGAGGCGTAATTTGTAAAAAGGTAAGTTCATATGAACGCAAAGTGAAAATTAAGTGATAATTAAGGCTTTTCTAAATGTTTTTTTTTAGTCTTAAATCATATATTCATGGTTTGAGGCGTACATGTTTCTTTGAATGGTCTGCATTGTTATGAACAAAATTTGAGGAGAAGAGGAAGCAAAAAGGAGTAGACGAGGAGAGAGAGATGGAAGAATGAGACGGATGAGGAAAATTATTCTCCTTTTCATTCATTCTGTTTCTTTCATTTATAAGCCTTAAACTACATACAGTTGTACCTTTCCTAGGATTTAGCGCTAATGATTGGCGATACAAGCAAAAAGATTATCGCAGAAAATTGTTTAGCTCATGACAAACTGCCTCGTCCAAGAAAGCTTTTTTCTGGCCCTTCGCTCTCATCCTGTTGCGATGGTTTCACTCGTAACATTACTCCCTTCCTCATAAACAACCTTGTCCTCAAGGTTGAAGGCAGGGTTGTTGCTTTCTATGTCATTTAACCATTCCCATGTAACCTCTGCTTCGGGCAAGTGTCTCCATTTGATCAAAAGTTGTGTCAACTCTTCGCCATATAACTTGACTTGGCGAGTATGTAGTACCTTCTCTGGTTCGAGAATTGGTTGCCCATCTATGGTAAGGGTGGAAAGGGGAGTGGGGGATAAGTACACATCACCTTTGAAAGCTTTTAAAAGAGAAACATGAAAAACTGGATGGATTTTGGAGTCAAGAGAAAGTGAGAGCTCATAAGTAACACTACCAAGACGTTTAAAAATTTGATAGGGCCCAAAATACTTCTTCGCTAGCTTTTGTGATGTGCGCCTGACCACCGATTGCTGACAATAAGGTTACAACTTCGCTAGCACCCAATCCCTGATAGCAAACTGCTTCTCACAACGATGGCGGTCAGCCTGCATTTTCATTTAATTTTGGGCCCTCTCCAAATGGACCTTCAGTCGAGCTAAGAGTGCTTGTCTCTCCAACAAGCAATCCTCCAATTGGGCAATCTTAGTACTACAAGGCAAGTAAGAAGCAATGGTGGGAATACATTGCCTTGAAAGGGTTCATATCAATAGAGGAAGCCAAGACGTGTTATATGACCATTCCGCTCAGTGCAGGATATTGGCCCAAGTTTGTGGATGGTTACTCGAGAACTATCAGAGACAGGTTTCGAGACAGCGGTTGAGAACATCAAACTGCCCATCTGTTTAGGGATGATAGGCACTACTTAATTAGAGTTTAGCACCTAGCAGATGGAATAATTCCTTCTAAAATGCGCTAACAAAGAGCGGATCCCGATCACTAACAATGGATCTCGGCAAGCCATGAAGTCGACCAATTTCTTGGGAAAAAGAAGCAGCAAGTTGTGGCATCGTAACACCTATCCCTAAGGCAATAAAATGGGTGTACTTAGATAATCGATCAACAACGACCCATATGTCAATCTTCCCATTGGAAGGTGGAAGGTGAGTAATGAAATCCATGGTAATGTCCTGCCAAATGTGGGATGGCAGGGGTTGAAGTAGACCAGCCTGTTTACTAGGGAGGTATTTGACCTCCTGGCAGGTTCGCCAAAAAGTAAAGAAATTGGCGACTTACCCATAAGATTCCAATAAAAGTTGGCTGAAAGCCTGGCTAATGTCTTGGCAACTCCAGCATGGTCTCCGTAAAAAGTACAATAATGATCCTCATGCAAAAGTTGTTACTGCAGCTCAGGAATAACGATTTGCCCATGCATTAACATAAGACCATCTTGAATATTGAAATTTGGGAAGCCACTTAGGTGATGTTGGACGTTATTGAAGAAGAGCCGAACAGGACCAGTGGAATAGCAATGACAAATCTGATCGACAAAAGATAGGACAGTACCAGAAATAGCTAAATAAGTGCCACCACCCTGATGAGTTCGTGAAAGGGCATCAACAACATTGTTGTGTCTCCGGGTTTGTAAAGAATGGTATATTGGTACCTAAGAAGTTTAGAGAGCCAACATTGTTACTCGGGAGTTTGTATGGTTTCGTCCATAAGGTTATGAAGGCTCTGTTGGTCGGGATAAATGTTGAAGGGGCAACCTAGTAGATATTGGCGCCACTTCCGCACGACTTAGGTAATGATAAACATTTCCCGAGCGTAGCTAGAGGAAGCTTGCATTTGGAGGCTCGACTTATGATTGAAGAAGGCAATTTGGTGTCCAGATTGAGAGAGAATAGCACCGATATCGGAAGCATCAATTTCCAGGATAAATGACCGATCAAAATCCAGTAATGCGAGTACCGGTGAAGTAGTAAGGGCGACCTTCATGGCATCAAATGCAACAATAGCCTCGACAACCACACAAACTGATCCTTTTTAAACAGATATATTAAAGTAGAGGCTATGGTAGCATAAACTTTAACAAATTTGCGATAATAGCCAGTGAAGCCGAAGAGTAGCCTTTAACAAATTGGGGGTCGCAATAGGTAGAGGGACCAAATCACCCTTCAACTGTTGGTTCCTGTGCATCCACTAAAACCAAGAAAAGGCTTCACCTATTGTATGAAAAGCTGCAAATGACAGTCGTTAGCCAGGTGGGATGAAGTAAAAGGAGAAATACTGCTCAGCTTGGAAGAGCCACAGATGGGGGTGGTCCCATCAAAGGTGGTTAGGTGGATTTTGGGTGCTTTGAGTTAGAACATCGATGATGGAGTAGGGAGGGTAGTGGTTATTGATTGGCTAGCGCTATTATGGGATGAGGCAGCAAAGGAAGGTATGGGCAGTAATGGAGGTTCAGGACCCATAGGCTCAGTTGAGTTATTGGGGGTGGCAATTAATTTGGATAGTTGTAATTGCAGGTCTCGAATGGAGGATTGTTATGGAGGTCTTAAGCTTGGTGGTAATCCTCTACGGAGAAGTGCAAAATTCTTGGAATTGGTTGGCCACCGCCTTGGAGAGGTTTATGATAGCTTCTGCCAAGACAGAATTAGTCTTTGGAGGCATGGGTTCTTTCAACAAAAGCACCGATTGTTATTAACATAATTTATTAGGAGAAGAAGAAGCAAGAAGATGGATAAGAGGAGAGAGAGATAGAAGAATGGGAGGGATGAAGAAAATTATTCTCCTTTTCATTCATTCTATTTCTTTGATTTGTAAGCCTTACATCACAGTTGTACCTAATAAGAGTGATTTGTATCATGTTTTAGAGCTTAATTTGTTATGTGTTAAGTGCTAATTTGATTATTTAGTATGTGTTTAGGTTAGAATTGTATTAGTTTGTGTTATTAAGTATTTTATGGGTTAGTATAAGCCTTTAAACTTAATTATTATGTTTTTAAGGTATCTTGATGTGTTTGTTAGTATTTTAGCATTAACATCAAAGAACGGTGAAGTTTCGGAGGCACTCGAGTGTAAAAAACGGCCTACGATCATGCACAACAACAAAATAAAGAGATTTTAGATACTTGTGCCTAGACGCATCTAATAAGTATCTAAAATAGTATAAAAATTGATTGAAGTTTTAGACATTTAGTGAAGATGGTAAAAGTTGTGTAAAAAATACGCTAAAAAAGTGTCCAAAATTTAGATTTGTTATTATCAATAGTATAATAAATTAATTTAAGTTTAAATATAAATTTTGATTTACTTTGTCATAATAATAATTACTAAT
>JAOSBN010000007.1:16349085-16376397 GCA_027563595.1 Erythroxylum suave | reverse complement strand
AAATTATTTTTAAGACGCAAAAAAGTGTCTAAAAAGTTCATCTTTTATGTCTAAAAATTCTATATTTTGTTGTAGTGATGGCATAATAGGCCACGATCATGACAGAAGCACTGGAATGCCACGATCGTGACAGAAGACTATGACACAGCCCACGATCATGGTCTAATTGCCACAATCGTGGCAGAAAGCTAAGATATGGGCCTCGATTATGGCCTGCATCGGGTAGACGCGCAAACAAGTAAAAACATCAAGTTTCGAGGAATTTTCGACCTATTCGACCTTGAAAAAACTCTAGGGCTATTCAGAACATACAAGGTATTTAAAAAACAAGAAGAACAGAGGTGAAGAGCTTTTGCATGAGCCATCAATTTCGACACCTTAGAGAATGCATCAAGAGATTAAGAAAGAGAAGAAGGAAGAGAGACGTGGAGAAGAAGCCTACGCGAAGTTCTTCCTAAAATAGTAGGTTTCCTGCCATTGTTGCCTCCATCATCTGTTCCAATCGTATTTTTGGTTTTGTTTTCAATTGTATTGATGTATAGAATTGGGATAGTCGCTGATAAATAAGATTGTTGAGTGTTGAGGAATGTATAAACTCACTTTTGAGTTGTTTTATTCTTGAATTAATGAAATTGGATTGATTATATTTTCACTAGATTAATTGTGATTTAATTTCTACACTTGTATAATTCGGTGATAAACTAAAATGGTGAACTGAGTGAAAATCATTAAATTGGACTAACAAGAGTTAGGTAATTTAATTGAACAAGAATTAAATCAAATCGGTAATTTGTGCAAAGAGAGATCTGCATAGGATTTCCAATAGTTTTTTGGACAACTTCAGATTTAATTAAGGTTTTGGGTTGAGTGTTAACCGAGAGATTGCAATTACCATATTCTAATTAGTATTTATAAATTAGGGTTAATGATTATAACTCAAGAGAGAGTAATCAACCCTTGGATCGTCTAGAACCAGTAATCCAGTAGTTCATAATCAGTTAGGTTAGCATTAAAGATAGATAAAATTTCTCATTCTCTCAATTGGTAGTTCTTTAGGTTGATTCTTGATTGGGTGTTACAATTGTTGTTTTGTTGATATTTTCATAACTGATTCTTATATTTGGATGATGTGATTGAATTAATTTCTTGCTTTAGTTTTGTTCATTTTGAATTGTTGTGAATTGTTTCTGGCTTTAGATTCTAGGATTAGATTAACTCTCCTCGTGGGATCAACACCTTAGGTAGTACATGAACGACCCGTGTGTTTGAAGAATATGAAGGTTAATTATTAAAACTTTTTCATATCGGAAACGTACGATTAAGTTTTTGGCATCATTATCGGGGAGGCGATTAGTTTAGTTCTATAGATTAAGGCGTTAGGTTAGTTTTCAATTTTTTTTAATTTCGTTCTTTCTTTTATATTTCTGAAATTGTGCTTTTGCGTGAACACAAGAGTCACAAGAGGTTTGGGTCGTGGATCTGAAACTTTAGATTTAGATATCACTTAACTAGAGCGAGTCATTAGGAAAGCTCGACGTGAAGAAGGAGAAGAAATCGTGAAATCAACAATGGCCTAGGAATTGTAGCAGAATATAGACCACGGAGTGAACAAGGATATCAACAATGGACCCTTATGGATTTTATAAGACTAGGGTTCAATGCAGCTAACTAAGGAGTAGCTAGATCACCTGTTCAAGCAGTTCATTTGAAATAAAACTAGCCCTCCTAAATATGCTTCAACAAAATGTGCAATTTTATGGACTAACAAACAAAGATCCCAACGCATATATAGTGAACTTCATTGAAATATGTGATACCTTTTGATACCATTAGATGCCGAAAGATGCAGTTAGAATTAGGCTTTTCCCTTTTACCCTTAAAGATAGAGCAAAGGCTTGGTACCATGCCCTTAACCCAGATAATGTCACTACGAAGGATCAGCTAGTTCGTGCCTTTTTAAATAAGTATTTCCCTTTAAGTAAGACCACTAAGATCATCAAGGAAATCACCAATTCTAGTAAAGTGATAGGGAATCGATCTACAAAGCGTAGGAAAGATACAAGGATTTGCAATGAAAGTTCCCACACCATAACTTAACCAAGGAATTTTTGTTGTAAACATGTTATAATGAAGTAACCCCACATACGAGAGGCATGATTGATGCAGCTTCATAAGGATCACTGTTGAGGAAGATGGTTGATGAAGCGGAGGAGTTGATAAAGGAGATGGCAAGTAATAACTGCCTGTGGATGAACGAGCGAAATAGGCAAACTACTTCATTCTGAGAGCAAAAAGGAATTGTGTTTATCGGTCAAATGATAGAAATGTAAACAAAAATTGATAACTTGACGTGACAACTCAATAACATGAAGGCTTCATCTTTAGCTCCAGTGATAGATGGACAACTCAAGTGCGAATTCTGTGGACAAATGGACCATGATACGGTGGACTGTTATTTGATGAAGGAAAGCGATCTATAACTAATGAATTATATGAGAACTTAGTATGGATAAGGAAGGGGAAACAATCCCTACTCCAACACCTATAACCCTAGGTAGAAGAATCATCCTAATTTCTTTTGGATGAATAATGTTGGACGACAGTTCAGACCTCAAAGGCAATCAAGCTTCCAATAAGATAAACCAAGCTCAATGGAATCCAAGTTGGATAAGATTTTAGATAAAATCAGAGGCATGGGGGATGTACATAGAAGGTTTAAAAGAAAATTTGAGCAAGGAACAAAGAACCATGCCTTTTTAATACACAATTTGGAGGTCCAAGTAGGTCAATTAGCGAAAGCAATATCTACTTAGAATGCTACCAAGCAAAATCGAGTCTAATCCAAAGGAACGAATCATGGCCATTATTCAGACCCAAGAAAAGGAACCTAAACATGTGAAGGAAGAAGGAGATAAAGGAGAAGGACAGGTAATTACAAATTTCCTTCCAAGTGAGCTAGTAATTAAGCCATGCCTTATTTGTGCTCAATAGAAGTCATTTTCAAGTAGGGCGATGAGGAATTTTAAGGAGGCTAAACTAAACAATATTGTGGACGTAATGGAACAACTACAAACAAAGCTCACACTAAAGGAATTAGTTAAGAAGAAGGCTAAGGAGTGCATACTGGAAGAAAGCCCTAACATGGCATAGAAGAAAAAGGACCCAGGGGATTTTTACATTCCCTGCAGTATCAATGAAGTCAACATAGATAGAGCCTTCGTAGATTTGGGAGCGAGTATCAATATAATGCCATATAACTTTAGTATAAATTTGAGGTTAAGAAAGTTAGTACCCACAAAGATGTTATTCAATATAGCCGACAGAACAGTTCATCAACCGAAGGGGATTATTAAGGACGTGTAAGTATGAATTGATAAATTTATCTTTCCTACAAACTTCTAAATATTGGATATTGGAGAAGATGTAGAAACCCCTATGATTCTAGGATGACCGTTCCTAACCACTGCTTATTAAATCATTGACATTGATGGGGGTGAACTAACTCTGAGGGTAAAAAAGTAGCAAATAACCTTCAAGGTGTCAAAGAAAGGCTATTGTTCTCCTTTACCTCCAGCGAATATCAAGGAAATTGAACCTCGAAGAGGATGGGAAGATATTGTGGATCCTGGAATGCATTCAGAAAGAAATGATCGCGTAGAACAAGGTGAAGGAAGGAGAATCACAATGAAGCTGGAATTCATAGCATGGTAGCTCAAGTACAAATTGTGAGATCAGTAACTGCACTACCATTGCACCAATCTTTTGAACCATCCTAAGAAAAAGAAGAGTGTCAAGTTACAAATATTAAAAAAAGCGCTACATGGGAGGCAACCCATGGAAATTGATTTCCTTTTATTGTTTTTAGAAGTTTGAATTTCCTAGTTAGGATTATTTCGTCTCCAAATAAATCAAGAAGGCATAAGACTTCTCCATTAATTAGATGATCAAGGAAGTACGCAAAGAGAGGTGAAAGAGTCATAAATAGTTAAGAAGTGATTTAGAGGAAGTGGAAAAGAAGAAGAACAATTAACAATTTGTGGAAAATTGTAGGCCACAATTGTGGCTTGCAGTGAGGTAAAATGGAGACACACATTTTTAAAGTAAAATTTTACCATTTTACCCTCCAACCACCTTTATATTCATTTCTAACTTCACTTTTTCACTCATTTTCATTTCCAGTTTATCTCGCTAGATTGGAAACCTCCAAACACTCTCACCTCTCTCTACCAAATTTCAAATATCACTTACAATCCAATATGTTGCGCATTAAGCAATTAGCTAGGCCTGATCAATTATCGAGACGAAACCAAGTCTCAAGACGAGGAAGAAGGAACAGCAACGGACTTTGGAGCACCTTCCTAATCTACATAAAGGAGGAAGGTATTCATTTTCAATCCCTAAATGCTAAAAAAATTGTAGTCCCTAAATATTTTGATTTTGAAACACTTGATAGGTTAGAACTGCGTGATAGGATAGAAAACTTAGCTGAAATAATTCAGTGGGCCAAATTCATACAATTTCATTTTCCTGTTTACCAAGAGCTTAATTTAGAATTATTTACTTCCCTTTCCTATAAACCTAGGAACCCTAAAGAGATGTAGTTTAGGTTATGAAGAGGAGCTTATGAACTAAACATCGAAATCATGTGCGATATGTGTGGGTTCCCTGAATCCTCCATTATTGATCAGCATGATGATTTTTCTCCTTCTCGCTATTGGAATGAACTCACTGGGTTAGAGCAATTCAATGCCAAAAATGCCCACAACAACATCATAAGGAACCATGAACACTTGTTATTGCATAAATTCATGTGTCAACTAGTTTTTGATAAATCAGAAACCAACAAGTGTTCAACAAAGGAACTCTTTATATTGTGGTGCATAGATCACATAATTCTATTGTGCACCTCCGCACATGTGCTGATCGCTACTGTTGTAACCCTGCACAAGAGGAGCAACAATTTAGGCATGGGGTACCTAGTTTTTGCCATTGCTAAGTATTATGGCATGGACTGTAATGGGTTAACTGTCCATCTCCTAGACTTCCTAAATCATCACCATCTATGACGGGCTGAAATCCTTTAGTCCCATAACATGGAACTTCGAGGAATCAGTCAAAAGATGTATGTTAAGGTTAGGGCTGGTCAAGCGAGTTTAAGGATAGCACCGCCTCAGCAAGTAGAAGAGGACTCGACAAATGAAGAGGTTGAGGAGGAAGAAGAAATAGAAGAATGGGGTTGTAAGAAAGGCCTGGATATAATCTCCACGAATAGCAAAGTAATCACAGATACACTTGTGGAGAACTCTAGAATGATGAAGGAGATGGCCTGAACTCAATGATGTTAGAGTCGAGATATACTTTGCATCCTTCGATATTTTGTGGCTCAAGGCGTTCAATTGCCACCTCAATGCCATCCCCACCTCCATCACCATGAGGCTTTGTCTAACCCTTTTTCTTTTTAAATTCATTCTTCATTCTTCATTTTTGTTTTATTTTAATTTATATTTCTTCTTTCCTTATGTGTGTGATTGTCCCCTTCTCACATTAAGGACAATGTGTTGTCTACGTTTGGAGAGCGTTATGCGTTTTGCTTTGAAAGTGATTTTGCATATTGTATGATAGTTATTAGGTTGCATTTTGTGAATTATGTGAATGTGTCAATGGCCTAAATGGATTGGAATTGATTTAATTTTTTAACATAGTCTATTAGGTTGTTAAGAATTATTAGCTCGCAAAATTAATGAATAAGGGTCTTTGGCTAAATATGCAACTTAATTAAGATTTAGCGTGAGTTTTTCATCCTTTAAATTGTCACATTCATTCATAATTTGAGGCCTTTTGACTTAAGTGGCTTTACTAGTATTTTTCATAAAAAAGAGTAGGTAAAACAAGGTAGGCAATAAAAAAATGTGTTGCTAAATAAATAACTATTTCACTGACCTTTGGGTTAAGAATAGAGCTAGTAGCTAATTAAGAACGTGATATAGCTAAGTAACCAGATCGACGCGGATCATAAATGTGTAGCTCCACATCAAAAAGCTATAATGATGTTTTGACTAAGTAGTTTAATAAAAAAATGACTTAGTCGAGTAACCAGCTCAACATTCATCACCAATGTTTACCTCTGAGTAAAAGACTAGGACCTTGTTTAAATGAATTTAAAAAATGTCTTTATAAAAACCTATCAAAATTGTAATAGCGTTACTTTTCATGAAAAAGTACTTAGGCGTAGTTACAGAGCCTAAATGACTAAATAATTATTAATGTGTGTATGCAATTGAAAAGGGTAAATGAATTAATTCTTGGATTTGGATTAATTTGAATATTTAGTTTAAAGCCCCTAGATGCAGATTTTGCATGTTAATGATTTGATATAACTTAAAAGATTGTGTTTAAGGTTAAATTTATTTTATGAAGTTGAAGTCATTGTCTCATTACTGTATTATGTGTTATGTGTTATGTGTTTGTTATTTTGTTTGCTTGAGGACAAGCAAACGTTTAAGTGTAGGGATGTTAATAAATGTTAATTGCATCATGTTTTAGGGCTTATTTTGTTATGAATTAAGTTTTAATTTGATTATTTAGTATGTGTTTAGGTTACAATTGTATTAGTCTATGTTTTTAATTGCGCTATGGGTTAGTATAAGTCTTTGAGTTTAAATATTACATTTTTGAGGTACCTTGAGGTGTTTGTTAGTGTTTCAAGGTCAACATCGAAGAACAGAGAATTTTTTTAAGCATTCGGGCTGAAACAACGACCCACGATTATGGCACAATAGGCCATAATCTTGGCTCATATGCAACGACGGTGATAGAAGACTATGACACAGCCCATGATCGTGGCTTGGTTTCCATGATCGTGACAAAAAGTCAAGATCTAGCCCACGATCGTGACACGCAAGGGCGCGATCATAACCTACGTCGGGCAGATGTGCAAACAAGTAAAAACATCAAGTTTGGAGGGATTTTTCATACCTCTTCGACCCTAGAAAAACCTTATAGCTGCTCAGAACATACAATAAGAGATTGAGAAAGAGAAGAAGTAAGAGGGACAAGGAGAAGAAGCCTACACGAAATACTTCCCAAAACAGGGGATTTCCCGCCGTTGCTGCCTCTGTCATCCGTTCCAATCATATTTTTGGCTTTGTTTTCAATTTTATTGATGTATAGAATTGGGATAGCCATTGATAAATAGAGTTGTTGAATCTTGAGGAATGTCTAAACTCACCTTCGGGTTATTTTATTCTTGATTTAATGAAATTGGATTGATTGTGTTATTATTGGATTAATTCTGATTTTAATTTATGCACTTGCATACTTCGGTGACAAATTGAGAAGGAGAACCGAGTGAAAATCATTAAATTGGGCTAACAAGAGTTAGGTAATTTAATTGAACAAGAATTAAATCAAATCGGTAATTTCTGTGAAGAGAGATCTTGCATAGGATTCCCGCTAGTTTTTTGGACAACTTTAGATCTAATCAGGGTTTTGGATTGATTGTTAATCGAGAGATTGCAATTACCACAATCTAATTAGGGTTTATAAATTAGTGTTAATGGTTATAACGAGAGAGAGAGTAATCAACCCAAGGACCATTTAGAGCCAATAATCCAGTAGTTCATAATCGGTTAGGTTAGTATTAAAGATAGATAAAATTCCCTTTTCTCTCAGTTGGTAGTTCTTTATATTGATTATTGATTAGGTATTGCAATTGTTGTTTTGTTGATATTTTCATAATTGATTCTTGGATTTGAATTTTGTGATTGAATTAATTTCTTACTTTAGTTTTTCTCATTTTGAATTGTTGCGAATTGTTTTTGGAATTAGATTTTAGGATTAGATTAACCCTCCTCGTGGGATCGACACCTTAGCTACTACATGAACGACGTATGGGCTTGTGGAATATCAAGGTTAATTATTCAAACTTATTCATATCGGAAACCTGCGATTAGTACCTTTCCTAGGATTTCGAGCTAATGATTAGCTATACAACCAAAAAGATTATAAGAGAAAATTGTTTAACTCATAACAAACTTCCTAGTCCAAGCAAGTTTTTTTTCTAGCTCTTCACTCTCATCCTGCTGTGGTGGTTTTGCTCGTAACATTGCATTAGTTGCATATTGTTTTTTTTTTCAGTTTTCATATGATTTATGGTGCTATGACGATGATGATGGAAAGATTAAAGGAATAGAGAGGAAATGTTAGTTTTTGTATTTTTTTTCTCTTCTTAATTACTTTACAAACCATAATCCTATGTAGACTTAGGGGTGAAACAACTGGGACGGTGAGAATTAGAATAAAAGGACATGAATGGTACTGCTTATTAGAGACTAGACATGTTTAATTTCTCAAGAGTTGAATGAACTTACTTATTTACCAACTATTCTAGTCCTAAAAGGATTTTGCCTAACTCATGAGACATTGTTCATGAGAGAACACACAATTTTTTGGACAAGAACGTCAATAATGTTTCATATTGTAAGAAGATGTTTATATCTGACTTTTATTTGTCTTCAATTTGTATCGTGTGTTCTTTAATATTTCTAATGATGGTAGCGGCTTGGACATTGCAGGCATACTTCTTAAATCTTGCAAGTTACTAAAGAGAGAAAAAATTATAAGCAAAGAAGTTAAGGAGGAAAAAAAAGAGAGAGATAGAGACGAGAAAAGAATGAGAATTTTTTATTTTTTTATTTTTCAAGTTCTATTTTTGACTTTAGATACACATATAGTAAGGAGTCCCTAAAAGGATACTACATATATTTTTTGTAGCGAAATATTGGAGGAGAAATTAAGTTAGGATTTAAATTAAAAGTTTGTAAAGTATTATATTTCGCTTCGATCGTGTTGAAATGTTTAAAATTAAATTAAAATTTAGGGAAAATGTTAGAACCTAATTTGACATTTTTATCAAATGAGAGGTTTGACTTGATTTATGGTAGCAAGGTATAAAACTTTTTAAGTTAAAACAATCCTAATTCAATTATTCGTACAATTAAAATTTCAATATTTATCTAAATCTAATAAATGTAAAAATGATTGTTTGTAACTTAATTTCAAAAAGAAAAAGTGAAGAAGAAAATAATAAATAATTTATACATATGCCAGATTTGTGGTAATTAATTATATTTCATAATTTAAATTTCATTTCAATTTGAAATCTATCAACTATGTAATAGTAATCAAAGGAAACCTTTTAAGTATAGAAGTACCTTTTAAGTTGTCAAAACAATAGAAACCTTTTTACTTTCCCTAGTTATATTACTCGAAAAGAGAATTTTAATTGACAAGATGAGATTAAAGTTATTGTTTTAAGAAAGCATGGAATATATAACAAAGATATAATAGAAAGAAAATAAATGAGAAGATAACAAAATTTTTAACAAAGTTTGACCAAATTGGTGTATGTGCATTTTTAGGAATTAAGAGGTGCTCTCTTTACTATCCAATTGAATTTTATGACAATTACATATTTTCTATCTTATAAAATTAGGTTTATAATAGGTATATTGATATGTAAACTCTAACAGATATACTTCAATATAATTTGTTATTTTCTAAACTTAATATAACTTAAATATGGCTATAATAAGTCTTAAAATTCATTCTTAGTATAAAATCCACTAAAAATGTATTTTTCACATAAGGTAGTCTATTGGAAATATGATTTGGGACGTAACCATATAACTCATTGTTTCTCTTTGCAAATAGACATAGACTCTAATATTCTCGTGTCTCAAGTTGTGTAACACTATATCTGTCAATATATGGACATGCCCATCTGAGATCGCCAAATGTCTGAGAATTCCACTATTCAATCCTTTTCGTTCTTCTTCTTGTTGGATCTCTCATTCGTACAAACGCAACTATATCCCAAGTCATGTCCATTTTCAAAAAATTCTCTATATCACACTAACACACCTATGCTCTAGCCGTTATCTTTACCTTAATTTTCCAAAGAATAATATACCCTAGCATATGACCTTATGTTAGGTAATGTTAATCTAAATACTTATAAGGGATGCGTAGATCTTTTTTCAAAACACTCTAAGATACCCATTTATATGAGTTATACACAACAATCTTTACTTTGTCAAATATACTCTACATAGGATGAATTGTACTCTCATTTAATATTTTAGGGCATTAATCAAGTTTCAACAATCTTGAACTTGATTAATGTCCAAAAAGACTACAATTCATCCTATGTCACTTGAAATTGTTTTTTATAGCAACAGACATTACCAACATTTCTACTACATATTCTCAAGCGTAATATTTTTCTAGTAAGATATGACTAAATATAATTAACTTCCTTTCTTATGAAAGCTTGGTTCTTAAATGATACACTGAATTATTTATCAAATAGATGTACTATAACTCTACCTTGATAGATCATATATATGTAACTCAAGATACAACATATACCTCTTAAGTTAATTATTATTTCCATAAGGATAAATAATATTGCTTGATAATTGAAATTCTTAATAAGTGAAGGCCAAAGCTTTAACATTTTATTATATCAATTCTTCTTGACAATTAATCATATTGCTTTAATTAGTTAAGTGATTTAATTTTCTCAAAATCTTATTTAATTAATTTTGTTTCTTTTTTAGGATTAACAAACTTAATAATTAATTATTCTTTGTAGGAATGATAACCTAAACTGCTCTAAATTTAAATTTACCATATTTGATTATGTACACTTGCAAATTTAGGTGTATCAGTGTCTAAAAACAAATGCAAAGGTCAAAGATATGTCTAAGGTATCATATGTTAGCTTTTTTAAATGTATAATATATGCCATGGTTTACATTAGGCTAGATTTTACTTATGTTACTAGTCAAATTAGCAAGTGCGTGATGAAACCTAGAAGATAACATTAAGAAGCAGCCAAGTAGATGCTTAAGTACTTAAAAGGTACAACAAACTATGAGATTGTGTTTATCAATAAAAAGGTGATTCTTTAATTGTGTGATATTTAGACTCATACCATGCAAGAAATAAATAACACAAGGTCTGCTACAAGATATGTTTTTTACTCATATAGAAGAGCCTATTTGTTAAAGCTAATGATTCATTTATATTTACATTATCTATAATTGAATTAGAGTATATAGTAGTGGTAGAGGTTGTTAAAGAATCATTATTGCTTACAGGACTAATGAAGGAAATGGTCTAATTAAACAATTACCAACTCTTTATGCACAATAAACCTTATCAAACTCATTATGAATAGTTAATATATTATTTATCAAATGAATTTAAGATATCTTTGTCTTTAGATCTAGAGTGCTTAATCTTCTATTGCATGAATTGTATATCTCCTTTTAGTCCTTCATACAACTCTTAAAGATTAATCTATAACGGTCAAGCATAAATTCAATAATCAAGATCATATAGAATAAATTCAATATATAGTTAATCATGCATTAATAATTGAAATATTTGATATAAGTTAAATCCCTAAACATAAATTGGGATTTAGTTAACAAAATAAAAAAACCAATAATAGATAAGAAAAAACCAATAATAGATAAGAAAAAAAAGAACCAATTCTTATGCATCTTGAAATATTGATGTTCTTGATTGAATCTCCTTCAACACCCCCCCCCCTAAAATTCCTCCTATCTTGTCCCAAGATGCTCTAATTTGGCTCCTTCTTCCTCTCCTCTAACTCTCGTCCCTCTTTATTCTTTTATAACACAAAACCCTAAAATTTTTGTAAAAGATACCATCAACATTGAACATTGTTAGTTTTGTGTTGTTTAATAGCTCTTTTTAGAATTTTTCATAACAAATCACTTTCAACATAGGCTAGGAACATGATTTGATGTTTAGCCTATGTTAGGTTAGTAACATCTTAAATCGTGTGTCCAAATGTTCATCTTGGAAAATATGGGTCTTAAAAGTATTAATAAGGGTTTGTGTATATGCCACGTTGAAGAATACATGCTCCTATTTGAGAAATATTTGGTCATATGGAAAATTTTCTAAGATACAAAATGCACTAAGGTGGAACATAAGTGGGAGATTATACCATGTTTTTGAGTTTGGGAACATGGGCCTATATTGGTTCCATGTTCCTCGAAAATTATACCAATATTTCTCTAACTGGACTTTAACAAGAGTTTGATTTTACATTAACATATTATTGGTAATGAAAGAATAAATTACTGCTTCATAAAGACTTATATTGTTGCAATATCCATTCAATTGTTACTATAGTTTTAAACAATTTTATTGCCTTGGTCAAAATTTTAAGCAACCTTATTCATTTTTTTCCCAATAAAAAAAATTGTTACCTTAAATCTATAACAGTGCCACTTTATTTAACGATATAAATTATGTTGTCCTAATAAAAAGACAACAATAATTGTATTTATAATTACGCTTTTATCTATTGCCTAAAGTTCTTTTTGTTTTAGTGTGTTAAAATAAAATTGCTAAATTTTAAAAGAGAAATATTTTTAATATTATGAATTGAATGAATTTTGAAAATATGTTAACAATAGAGTTAAACTAATAAAGTCTCTCTTTTGTTACTCTTTTTCTTTTAAGATGAAGATTATTATGCTATAGTTTAAAAATAGTAAGACAATCCTTGAGAAAGGCTATTAAATTCTATTCTTCTTACTCAATTGGATTTTTTAGAAAATAATTTCGTTTTTACAAAATTAACTAGAGTTTATGATAAAATTGTGATTAGAATAAACTAAATTTTATGGATAAAATTTGGTATTATAATTTGAGTTTTTTTTACATCATATTAAATTGAATAATGCCATATTGTTTTATTTTGAAAGATTTTGTTTTCAACGCAATAACATTCAAGTTATTTGAGTTTTATAGGAGTTGAACTCGTTAACATTTTAAATTTCAATGTACATAAGACTGAAATAAATGTAAAATGATTTATAATATAAGAAATAAGTTCAGCCTCAAAGTTATTACTTTATTTACGAAGACTTTGACCACAAACAAGTTTATGATTCCACATTGAAAAAAAGAGAAAATGACTCATATTATATAAACTCTTACTACTCACTTTTTGTTCTAGTTTGCAGATTTCACTTAAAATGGTTTCTAGTGGGGAAAAAGAGGGGTGAATGAAACTTTAGAGAAAAGGGCCATGCGGCAACATTTTGAGCACATGGAAATCAGATTTGGTGAGATCCTTGATAGGTTGGAAAGGCAAGATGCAGCTATAGCTAGATTGCAAAGAAACCATGGAATTGAGGCACCACAAGTGCGGCAGCAATGAAGGCAACCAATTCTTGATGAATTTGATGATGATGGATTCAAGAATAGGTATTCTTTTGTAATGCATAGTAAACCTGTAACTCTTGTACCCCCTAACTCCCAAGCAAGCGTATGAAGATCAAGTGACATTAAAGAGTGAATATGAAAAGAAAAAGAGTGAGCTAGAGAGCGAAAAAGAAACAAAAATAACAGAAAAAGAGAAACAAAGAAAGAGAGTGAAAAAGAAACAGAAAAAGAGAAAGAAAAGAAAGAAAAAAAGAAACAAAGAGAGAAGAAAAAGATAGAAACTCTAAAAAGAAACAAAGAGAGAAGAAAAAGATAGAAACTTTACTTTCTTTGCAAAAAAAGGTGAGGTCAAGAGAGCTCTTATCTTGAAGACATCCATCTTTGTACTCTTGTACAAAGAAGCATTCCTAAGTACTAACGACCTTAATCCTATTTTGCACAGAGTTGTTTCTTCTCTTTTGCAGGAATTTGGAGATGTCTTTCCTGAGGAGATTCCCCATGGATTACCACCAATGAGAGGGATTGAACATCAAATAGATTTCGTCCCTGGAGCAGCCATTCCAAACTGGCCAACTTATAGGATAAATCCTGAGGACACTAAGGAGCTACAACGGCAGGTTAAGGAGTTACTAACAAAGGGATACATCTGAGAAAGCTTGAGTCATTGTGCCATGCCAATGTTGTTAGTGCCTAAAAAGGATGGATCTTGGAGAATGTGTGTTGATTTCCAAGATATCAATAAGATAACGGTAAAATATAGACACCCCATTCCTAGGCTAGATGATATGGTTGATGAGTTTTATGGCTCTTATGTTTTCTCAAAAATTGACTTAAAGAGTGGATACCATCAACTCTGAATGCGCGAAGGAGATGAATGGAAAACAACATTTAAGACTAAGCATGGTCTATATGAGTGGTTAGTTATGCCATTTGGTTTAACCAATGAACTAAGTACATTCATGAGATTAATGAATCATATGATGCGTGCCTACATTGGTAAGTTTGTAGTTGTTTATTTTAATGATATCCTTGTGTATAGAAAAAGCTTAGGTGAGCATGTTCAGCATCTAAAATTTGTCCTAAGTATTTCACTTAAAAAGAGCTTGTATGCCAACCTCAAGAAATGCTCCTTTTGTACTGATCAAATTGTTTTTCTTGGATATGTTGTAAGTTCTAGGGGCATTGAGGTAGATGAAGAAAAGGTAAGGGCCATTCGAGAGTGGCCAACACCAAAATCTGTGACTGAGGTTAAGAGTTTTCATAGGTTAGCAAGCTTCTATAGGAGGTTTGTTAAGTATTTCAGTACCATAACTACACCTTTAGCTGAAATTATCAAGAAAAGTGTAAGGTTCAAGTAGGGAGATGAACAAGAAAAAGCTTTCAACTTGATAAAGGAAAGGCTTAGTTCAGCACCATTATTAGCTTTGCCTAACTTTGCTAACACATTTGAAATTGAGTGTGATGCTTTAGGTATAGGAATTAGAGAGGTGTTGATGCAAGAAGGCTGGCCTTTAGCTTATTTTAGTGAGAAACTTAGTGGAGTAGCCCTAAACTACCCAACTTATGACAAAGAGATGTATGCTTTAGTGAGGGCTTTGGAGATATGGTAACATTATTTGTGGCCCAAGGAGTTTGTGATTGATAAGTCCTTGAAGCATTTGAAGGGCCAAGGTAAGTTGAACCATCATCATGCAAAATGGATGGAGTTCCTAGAATCCTTTCCTATGTGATTAAGTACAAGAAAGGTAAGGAAAATGTGGTTGTTGATGCATTATCTATTATGAATGCTTTACTATCTATTTTAAATGCTAAGCTATTAGGATTTGATTATATAAAGGATTTGTATACTAATCATCTTGATTTTGCTAATGTGTTTGAAGCTTGAGCTAATTCTAGATTTGGAAAGTTTTATAGGTATGAAGAATTTCTATTTAGAGAAAACAGGTTGTGAATGCCTAACTGTTCATTACGAGAGCTACTGGTTCGAGAAGCATATGGAGGAGGTCTTATGGAACATTTTGGTGTTAAGAAGACCTTGGATGTGTTAATTGAGCTTTTTTTTTTTTTTGCTTAAATGAAGCGAGATGTGGAGAGAGTTTGCAATCGGTGCATTACATGTAAATAAGCCAAATCGAAGTCACAACCTTATGGGCTCTACAATCCCTCACCAATACCTAGCGAGCCATGAGTGGATATTTCAATGAACTTTATGTTGGGTTTGCCTAGGTCCAAGAGAGGTATGGATTCTATTTTTTTGGTCATTGATCGTTTCTCTAAAATGGCACATTTCATTGCTTGTAGGAAATTGGATAATGCCATCCATATAGCAAATCTATTTTTCAAGAAGATTGTGTGTCTACAAGGAGTGCCAAAGGCCATTGTTTCAGATTGGGATGCAAAGTTCTTGAGCTACTTTTTAAAGGTATTGTGGGGTAAGCTAGGTAATAATTTGCTATTTTCTATAACTTGTCATCCACAAACTGATGGACAAACAGAGGTAGTAAATAAAACCTTGTCTATAATCTTATGTGTTGTTATTTAAAAGAATTTGAAAAATTGGGAATAATGTTTACCTCATGTTGAGTTTGCCTAGAATAGAGTTATGCATTCTGTTACTAATTGTTCTCCTTTTGAAGTTTTTTATGGCTTTAATTCATTAACACCTTTAGACTTGATTCCATTATCTGTAAATGAACAAGTTAGTTTAGATGGCAAAAGAAAGCTGACATGGTAAAGAAAATGCATGCAAAGGTTTGGCAACAAATAGAGAAGAGAATAGAGCAATATGCCTACCAAGCCAATAAGGGTAGAAAGAAAGTGATTTTTGAACCGGGAGATTGGGTTTGGGTGCATATGCGAAAGGAGAGATTTCAAGCAAAAAAATTATCCAAGTTGTATCCAAGAGGAGCAAGACCGTTTCGAGTCATTGCCAAAATCAATGACAATGCCTACAAATTGGAGCTTCTAGGTGAATATAATGTAAGTGCCACTTTCAATGTTTCTGATCTTTCCCCTTTTGATGCAGATGATTTTGATTCGAGGATGAATCCTTTTAAGGAGAGGGGGAATGATGGAGATCAAGCCATGGAGGACATACCAAGGAGTGAGCAATCTAGTCCAGCTCAAGTTGATGATCCTTTACACATTAGAGGAGGACCAATGACTCGAGAAAAGGCTAGAAGAATGAAAAAGGCTTTAAATGGACTAATTGAAGATGTTCGGGCCAAGCAAGAAGCCATTGGGACTTGTTTAGATGTGGGACATCCAACCAAGCTACTTTGCATGCTGGTAGGTGGGATAGATCTGAAAGATGCCCAATTTTGGACACCTCATTTGAGTTTGTGGTCTACATGAGAGTTGAAGAGGGGATCTTAAGTTTCCAGAATGCCCAAGATTGTCTAAATCAGAGTTCATTAGGCTCCTCAACGGACAAACTTTCTGTGGAGTCTAGAATTTGCCCATATACAGCTCTCCCTTTCCTTAACGCGAACTTTTGGCTTTAGTTGCATGTTTTGGACCTTTTTTTTGGTATGTTTATGTAATAATGGGCTATTTAAACTATTTAAGTTGGACAGTTTCAGTTTTTTTGGATAACTTTTGTTATTTTGGGTTTTAGTTGCTCTATTGGGCTATTTAAGTTAATTTAGTTAATTTCAGCCCAGCTTCTCTTGATTTGGGCTTATTTTACTTAGTTAGGGTTTTTTAGGTTTCTTTAACCTAGAAAACATTTAAGTAGCTGTCAAAAACAATTTTAGGGGAATAATCACGAATTTTCTAAATTGAAAAATGAGTTTTTCTTCACAACTCTTGGTTCTTCTTAGAACTGAAAACTCATCTAGGTTAAATCCTTGCGAGAGACTTATCAAACACCTTTCCATAGTGATTGTGGCGTCATCCCTTTCCAATACGTTTGGTTCTCGTTTCTCTAAGCAATAGTTTGAAGGTCCTTTCGCTGTTACATATTCCAACTGGTCTTGGAAATTCGTTTTCTGAATTTGATCCCTATGTTCTAAAGGACATTCTTGTCGAGTCCACATCAAATTATTCTAAGGCCTTGTTTAGTTGACATGGATTCTTTCCTGGGAAAGTAATCTTTTTCCTAAAATTTATACTATTACGTTTGGTTTTTTTGAGTAATTAGGAAAGGAAAAAATTTCCCAATCTGGAGAAAGTAGTAGCACTTTACTTAGATTCTAAATCCCATCACCCTCTTTGGTATTTAGATTACTTTCCTCAGGAATTTAATCTAAAAAATGCGCTAGCCAATTCAACCTTTCCTTCTCTCTCCTCTACAACAACTCTTTTATAAAACTCTAACTCCTCTTCAACTATTCTTATTGTTCTCCCATTAGTAGGATTTTGGATTTTTTTGTTGTGTAAATACGAAACTAAGGAGTCTTTGATAAGGATAAGAAAGTTGAAAGCTTTTTCGGTTTTGCTCATGGGCTTGGCTCAATCTGATCAACTAGTGGTTCTTCTTAATGTTCTGGTTTAAGGGCATGATGTTGATATCTAATGATTCTAATCCATTAAAGCACTTGGCTTCTTACTCTATTTTCTGTTTTTTTGTTTTTCTTTCTTTTTATTTATTTTTTATGAACTGCATACATGGGAGATGGAAATGAGAACTAAAATTGAGGAACTAGTAGTAATAGCAACAGAGCAATGGAGTGGCTTTCCTTGGAAATTAGTAGGTACCTTAAAGATCTATTGCAGAGATTTATGCTAAATGATACACAGAAACACAGTACACTAGTGACCGAGGAAGAAGATAAAGACGAGATTAAGCTAAACCTATAACTATCATTAGAAGGAAGATTCAGTGTAGATAAGACAACGAAGAGAGGATTGATGCAATCATCTTCTATAGTTGGCTCCATACCTCTAATCCGAGAGTATGATGTATTATAAATTAACATTATTTAACGATTTCAATTTTTATTTAGTTTGTAGGGATATAATTGGAAACATATGTCAAAATTAAATTACATTCCATAAATTACTGTTGCATATCAAACATTATCATAAGAATCTACCTAACTTTCCTATTAGAATTCTTATAAATGTTCAAACATGTGAATATCTTTACTTTCCATAGATTTATTTTCCGAAGAATCAGATTCTAAATTCATTTTACTTTCTTGCCAACCAAATGAGGCTTAAGAATAACCTATATCCAAATTCATTTAAGCCCGAGACATGAAATACCAATGGAAAAAAATTATACATATAATAAATATAAGATATTTCAAAAACACATGAATCATAAATCAAATTACTTACTTGGATTTGATTATATTCTACATATTAAAGGATTTCTCAGAAGTTTCGTAAATTTGCTTCCTTACTTTAGAATTATCTATTTTGAGTATTTATTTTTTAAAAGATCAATATTAATCTTATCGATTGATTAATAATAATAAAAACCACCTGTAAAACTCATGATGTGTATCTTTTTTTTAAATCAAATTTACACTCCTAATATTTCTGTTAGCAAACGTAAAGAAATCGTTAAGAACTAGCTTCATTCACAACTATGAATCGTGGCCTTGGAATAGGTGGGCTTCTATATTTGGATGTGCCCAAATAATCATTGAGCTATTCGTTTAGTCCATGGAATTAATTGATTTATTTATTGGGATCAAATTTGAATTAATGGATTTTTTTCTTTTTTCTATTGGTTGATGAGAAAGTGGAAGCGTGAGTGAAATGTGCGTGCAAGTTTGGTTTTGAGTTAAGAGTATAGACAGAGGAGGATTGACAGAGATCTAGGACTCCAATTTAGTGCTACACTGCATGTTTCCTCTGTCGAGTTTAAACAGTAGTATTAATCACAGCAACAACAGTAAGATCGTCACTGCTACTTCGATAAGGCATCACACTACTGGCTCATATGTGCTACTTTACCTGCATTTTCATTGTTTTTTTGCAGTTTTGGAACCAATATTCAAAGCCACCATGCTTCCGTCACCGACGCCACTATTATTCACACCCAGTGGGTTTCCCACGATCATCGACCTAGGTATATATTACCCATTCCTCAGGTGCTGTATGTGGTCCTTGTATTTACTGTTTGTTTTGGTTATCTGTTTTTCTTTATAGTTTGTAGTGTTCGTTATATTATCTTTCCTATATCGCCTGAGTGTTATGAAGCTTGGGGTTTAGATTTCTATTGAGGTGCAACTAGGGTCAAATGCATTCCTCTATTTTCTCGTTTTTTTGGAATAGTTCCCTTACCTATCTTCTGCAATCTTAAACTGGGTGTTTTGCTTTACTGAACACAATAGCTTGTATAGGAAGATGTATCTAGAACTACATTAGGTGATTCACTCATGTGCTATCTCCCTTAGCATTTTCGAGCCTCCTGACAAGTCTACTACTGTCCAAAACCATCAATCTTTTCTACTTCCCGTTACTACCTAGCTCAACTTTTCTTACACAACGTCCTTTGTAAGACAAGACAAGGATTTTATTTCCTTGACTATAACGTGTTTTAATCAACATCCTTCAAAAACTTATCTCTCTATCGACTCTTTCTTCATCGGTCCAAAAAGCCTTTCTCCTGCCACCTCAATAATCTCTTAGTAAGCTCTTCAACCTTGACAAGAACATTCATTTCCTTTGTTTCTACAAATGCTTTCACTTAGACCTCATTATTATATTGTGCGAGTTTCAACAGATTTTTCTATTATTATTTTTATTTAATTTATTTACTCATATTATTTAGTTTATTTATTCATTTTTTCATGCCCTAATGAGTCTTGGCTTTTGATGTCATGTTGGTATTCTTTGCGCACTATTGAGGCTCCCTTAGGTTAGCAAAGTATTTATTATTTATCTTAGTTTTTATTTTAGCATTATTTGATTATTTATTGATTTTTCGTATTATTATTAGTTTATTATTATTATTATTATTATTAGTAGTAGTAGTAGTAGTAGTATTATTATTATTATTATTATTATTATTATTATTATTATTATTATTATTATTATTATTATTATTATTATTATTATTAGTAGTAGTAGTAGTAGTAGTAGTAGTAGTAGTAGTAGTAGTAGTAGTATCAGTTTTTTTTAAGGAATCCTTAAGATAGTACCTACGGGAAAGCGTAAAAGCCACGAGGTTGAAGGGATGCCTTTAAATAGTGCGGATCGAATTAGTGTAAGCAGTGCAGTGTATGCAGCATGTAGGAATAAAAAAAGAGATGACTTAATAAGAATAGGCTCTTGGAGTATTGGGACCCTCACAAGAAAGTCCTTGGAATTAGTAGAGATTTTAGACAAGTACATGATACAAATAGCCTGCATTCAGGAGACTAAGTGGTCAGGAGCTAAAGCCAAGGAGATAGGGGGATTCAAACTATGGTACTCGAGAAGTATGCAGAAGCAGAATCGGGTACGTATCTTAGTGGTCAAGGAACTTATAAACCAGGTGGTGGGAGTCACAAGGGTCACTGATAGGATTATGGTGGCAAAAATTGTTTTCAGCAATGTGGTTCTCAATGTAGTGGGTGCTTATGCACCTCAAGCTAGTTTAGATGTACAACAAAAACGTCTATTCTGGTTAGCGCTAGATGGGGAGCTTCTACAAATCTCTAATACTGAGCAGATTATCCTATGAGGGGATTTTAATGGGCATATAGGGGCTGTTTCAGATGGATATACAGGGACTCACAGGGGCTTCAGACACTACAATAGAAATGATAGTGGGACTGATCTATTGGACATGGCCATAGCATATGAATTAGTGCTAGCAAATTCCTTATTTAAGAAAAACGAAGCACATTTGGTTACGTTTCAGAGTAGCACGACCAAGACATAAATTGATTATCTCCTTGTCAGGAAAAGAGTCAAATCATGTTGCAAGGATTGTAAAGTGCTTCCGATCGCATGCCTATCAACCTAATATAAACTATTAGTTTTGGATCTAGGAATTAAGGGATGGAGGTCACAACTATGTACTAAGCAATGTCGTAAAATTAGATGGTGGAGACTAAAAGGGGACATGGTGGAACAATTCAAGACTAAAATTCAATATAATACGACATGATCTGTGAGAGGGGATACGGGAGTAGCCCCTGTAGTGAGAGAAACAGCCACAAAACTTCTAGGAGTATCTAAAGGGCAGGGGGCAGGCAGATAGAATCTCGATGGTGGTCAGACGAGGTCCAGGGGACAGTGAAGGCAAAAAAGAGAGCTTTTAAAGATCTTTTAGCAAGTACAATAGAGGCGGAGTGGGAAACTAATAGTGTCAGGTATATATTGACAAAGCAGAAGGAAAAGAAGACAATTTCAGTGGCTAAAGGAGAAGCATACGAGACTATGTACAGGGATTTGGATACAATCAAGGGAGCACAAAAAAATTTCAAGCTAGCACGGGATAGGGCTCATAAGACAAAGGATTTCAACCAAGTCTGTTGTATACAAGATGAAGTAGGACAGGTACTCACGGAGGCCCAAGCCATCAAGAGGAGATGGCAAAGATACTTTTATGGCCTGTATAACGAATGCATATTAGTCAGCGTAGAGTTAGGTTAACCTTTCGTGTTGGAGCATTTTCTTAACGGGCCCTCATGTGAAATGGTCACGAGGGGAGAAATTACAAAGGTTTTGAGGGAGATGGGAAGTGAAAGGGTCGTGGGGCCTGGTAAGATCCCTATAGATGTATGGAAGTGGATAGGAGTTGTCGGTATTGAGTGGTTAGTTCAGTTCTTTAATGTGATCCTCAAGTCAGCCAAAATGTTAGATGAATGGAGATTGAGTAGATTGATCCCCTTATACAAGGCCAAAGGGGACATCCAACAATGTCATAACTATAGAGGCTTCAAATTATTAAGTCACACCATAAAGCTGTGGGAGAAAGTAATTGAAAAGAGCGTCCAGAGAGTTGCTTCTATATTACCCAACCAATTTGGATTTATACCTGGTAGGTCCATGACAGAAGCAATACATTTACTCCGTAGACTAATGGAATGCTACAGGGAACGAAAAAGAGATTTGCATATAGGATTTATTGATTTGGAGAAGGTGTATGACAAGGTTTCTAGGGAACTCTTACAAAGGTGTTTGGAGGCAAAGGGTATTCCTGGGACTTATATCAGAGTAATTAAAGATATGTGTGAAGGTGCGTTGACTAGCGTAAGGACAATAGGAGGTGACACGGAAGCGTTTTCTATTAGTGTAGGACTACACCAAGGCTCCGCTTTAAGCCCTTTTTTGTTCACATTAGTGTTAGATGAACTTACCAAGCATATTCAAGGAGAGGTACATTGGTATATGTTATTTGCGGACGATATTTACCTGGTGGATGAGACTAAGGAGGGCGTCAATTTTAATTTAGAAAGTTGGAGAGAAACGTTAGAATCGAATGGGTTTAGAATGAATAGGACTAAGACAGAATATTTAGAATGCAACTTTTCGAGAGCCAGATGGTACATGAGGAGGCGATAGCAATTGGTAATGACGTTTCACCACAAAAATCGAGTTTTAAATATCTCGAGTCCATCTTTCAGAGAGATGGTAATATCGATGCCGATATAATACATCGTATTAGATCTGGGTGGGTCAAATGGCGAAGCGCATCAAGGGTCTTGATAAAAAGATTCCTTTAAAACTCAAAGGGAAGTTTGATAAAATGGTGATTAGGCCAACCTTGTTATATGGGGTGGAGTGTTGGCCCGTCAAACATAGACATACAAGACAGTTGTTAGTAGCAAAAATGCGTATGCTTCGGTAGATGTGTGACATTACCAAAAAATATAAGGTCCGGAATCATGTGGTGAGAGACAGACTACAGGTGGCTAGTATTGCCGAAAAGTTAAGAAAGATCAGGCTTAGTGGTTTGAGCATGTGCGCAAGAGGCCCTCTGATGCTCCGATATGACACTGTGAACAAATAACCCTTAGTGACTACAAGAGGCCAAAAGGGAGGCCATACAAGAACTGGAGGGACGTGATCAAGAAAGATATGTCAGACTTGGCCCTTAATGAGGTAGTGGCTAAAAATGGAAAAGTCTAGCATGATCAGATAAGGGTAAAGGATAACCTTTAAAGTTCACCAAAACAGTTGAGTGAGTTATTAAGAGAGGTCTAGTTTAACGCTCGCACTATGTAATTATCGCGTAGGAAGTCCAACCCTATGTCCTTTCTGTCTTTATTTAGTGGTAAGTCTTGGACAAGGATTTTAGGCTTACAACTTGGCTTTTTAGGGAATCTGTATGGGGAAAGATCTCGCGAGGCCATCTGAAACCATAGGATTGTCATACCCTCAGGGTTTTTGAGCAAGGACTCCTAGCTGGACTAGAAATAAGAAGAGCCGAACATTGTAGCTTATCAGGTACTAGTAGGTTTGGACACCATATTAGGTATATCTTTTGTTTATTTTTTTAGTTTTCAGGTACTAGCAGATCTGGACACCGTATCAGGTACATCCTTTGGTTATTTATTTTTATGTATTTCTTGTAATTGTATTTACCTAATCCTGCAACTTGCAAGTTTTACATATTTACTCTTAAACCTGCATCACTCTTTTATTGACACATCTGCATTGTGAGTCTACTAGAAGTAGCCTCTCTACTATATAAGGGTAAGGCTGCGTACTATCAGACTTCCCCATACCTCACTTTATTGTGGAGCTTTGGACTGGGTGCGATGATGATGATGATGATGATGATGATGATGAAACTTGAAATCAATTGATTAGTATCAAAAGGCAAACTTTAATTTAAACTTGGGAAGGGACATTACTTAATTTCTGCAATCGAATCCAAATTGGCTTGTATTAACAATAAAGGTTTTGACAGCAAAAGTCTCCAAAATTATCAGAAATAATGAGTGGAGATGGCAAAAGGTAAATATAG
Organism: Erythroxylum suave; assembly: GCA_027563595.1. Taxonomy (NCBI): domain Eukaryota; kingdom Viridiplantae; phylum Streptophyta; class Magnoliopsida; order Malpighiales; family Erythroxylaceae; genus Erythroxylum; species Erythroxylum suave. Next base: position 16,352,267 of record JAOSBN010000007.1, on the reverse strand, counting down.
AGTTCATTGGTAACCTAGAGCCCCTACTATACCAACCAAATAGTTCTATACCAGACTACTTGGATAGCTAGCCTTCAAAAAAGTACACCAATGGTTCAGCCTATAATGTCTTAAGACCTCCAATGCAGAAAGTTCCTTAGCATAATCTGGTTTGGTTTAAAGTAATAGCCCTAGGTGTTCTTTCATACTATGACTGGTTTTCCTTAAAAAGTTGCAAACGCGGGACAAACTTCTCTTTCTCCATACTCTTAATCACTGCTCCTTATGTATCTCGGACAATGAGACGATTGAACACTTGTTTTTTTTATATTATCCCTTCTCTAAAACCGTGTGGGAACATTGCCTCATCCACTTCCATATACACCTCCCCAACAACACAAACCTTCAATCCATCCCTATGTGGTTTAACCAATCCTCAAATTCCTCTTTCATTAACCTTTTCCCTATCCTTCTTTTTACTACTGTCTATAACATTTGGAAGGAGAGGAATAACCGAGCATTCAAAGATGAAGTTAAGGATGTGGGGAGCCTGTATTCCAGAGTAATCTTCTAAGTTATGGAACATCTTAGCGCAAATACTGTGAGGAGGTAATTATTGAAGTTTTTATTCTTATTCACTAATCATTTTTCTGTAAGTTTGATAGTCTAGGAGAGCCGATGGAGTTCCAACATTGTCCAGGTTTCAAAAGCAGAAGAGTAGACAGGATTCTTAAAGAATTAGAGGAATCCTTTGGATTTCACCGAGGAAGGCTGGGTGAGAACTATGATAGCTTATGATGGAGATCCCAACCTTGGATCATGTTGTTAGAGATAAGAAGGAGGCAAGTAACAGGGAGTAAGGGCCCTACCCTCTCTTCAGTAGTTTTAACTCAGTTGGTCCTAACCTCTTCAGCACATGATAGATCAAATCACAAGCTTTACCCATGAAAGGGAGTCTTGCAATTCTGGTTTAATTGACAGAAACTTGTCTATTTACCTTGCATTACTATGTTCTTTTGTCAGTATATGTGTTCTAGTTAAGGTGTACCTTTCTACAAGGTCATCTTGGAGGGTAGATAAGTTTAGGTAGTTTGTTGTGGGATGTTCAATTCATTAGTTGTAGAGTTCCTCATGTCCATAAGTGTGGCTTTTCTTATTGTGATTGGAAGAGAATTACCTCTTGGGCACTCTCTTGATTTGTAAATAATTTTTGTTGATTTATTTAATTTACTGATTTGGACAAAATGAAATCAATGTAGAATGCTTTGGATTTGATTCCAGTTGATAGCAACCCAGGTAACCAAAAATGGCAACAGTTTCAAGAGGAGAAGGGAAAATGACAAGACTTATCATTTGACAGTACATGCTGATATCATATAAACGAAAAAAGAAGAGCTGCTTGGGAAAAAGTCAAATTGGTTTTAGTTTTTTTAAAATTTTAGTTTTAGTTTAAGTTTTAATTTTAATTTTCCTTTTTAGTAATTATTTCCAAATAAAAATAAATATTTTATTTTAAGTTATTTTTATTATTGGTAATAATTATATTAAATAAAATTTAACAATAAATTAATTTAATAAATCAATATTATTTATAAATCAATACTTATTTTTAAAATGTTTAAGTAAAATTTATTTAAAATTTTATGTATTTTTAATATATTTTAAAAATAAATTATATTTTATTAATAATTAATATTTTATTTTTAAAATTAATGTTTAAATTAAATTAAAAATTAAATTAAATTATTCATAATTATAAATAATTAAATATAATCTTAAATTAAATTATTTTTAATTCATATTAAATAGTTAAATAATATATTTAGTTGATGCTAAATTAGATTATAAAAATAGTAACAAAAACCAAAAAATCATTTTTATGATTTCTATAAATTGTAAAAACAGAAACGAAACAACTTTAAAAAAATTTAAAAATCAAATAAATAACTTTAACTAAATTTTAAAAGTAAAGATGAAAAATATAAATATAAATATAAACAAAGTAACAATAACGTTTAGGTTTGTTTCACTTGATAAAAACCCGACTTTGACTTTGAAATACTTTGAGTTGACGCCAATATGAAGGCAAGTGGTGGCAACGGAGGAGAGGAGAGGAGAGGAGAGGACAGGGGAATTGTTGGAATTGGTGAAAACAGAATTGTTTCGATTACTAATATTTTATATTCCGCAGAGACATTGGCTTGAAAAAGAAAAATACAAAATGATTGTGACATAAAATAATCAATTAATCAAAATTTAAACCTTATTTATTATAAATTAACAATAATTCATGTATACATTAACATGAAATAGGGGTCAGTGGTGGGGTACGAATACGACAAATGATTTTTGCGGGTCACTTTCCCACTTCGATTTTATTTTCGGACTATTACCAATCATTCAAATTTTGTGATTAAATGTTCTCTATTATTTTCTGTTTTCTCTATTATTTTAGACTTTACGTAAATATATAAATAAATTTTAATAAAATAAAAAATTTAATGTACAAAGGACAGTGTAGGATAAGAATGAATGATTTCACCAATCAAGGTAACTACCACATTAATTCCCTGCAGAAAGTCACTAGGATACACCAAGATCGAGAACACATTAAGAGGATTCCTTTGCATAGGTTAAAAACGTTGCTTTTTGCTTGTTCAAAAAAAAACCTTAGCTTTTTGCATGGACAAAGTAAATAATCCGACAGCCCACTTAACGCAGTGATAGAGATCATACCTAATGCCCACTCAATGGAGTGATAGAGATGATACCTAATGGGGTACGTTGCGGTAGGTAGTGGCAGCTGTACGAAATTTCAAAAGAATGCCAGAGTAGCAAATGCCAGCTTTTGAGGCATTAAAATTTGAAATTCTCATTAACTGAAGTCGAATTGGAATGTGACAATTAGTGTTTTGAGTTTCGTAATATAAGTTTTAATATCGGATTTAAATATCGGTCGGTACCGGTTAATACCGGCCAGTACTGAATATAAGTTTTAATATCGAATTTAAATGTCGGTCGGTACCAGTTAATACCGGTCAGTACCGACAATACTGGCCGGTATTATAAATACCGATCAAATACTAGACGAAACCGGAAATTTTAAAAAGTATAAGGATTAAGTTGCAAAATTTTTAAATTTTAATTTAAAAAAGAAAATTTAGCCCTCCCGCCCACGTCTTCCCGCCCCCCGCCCCCCTCTT
>JAOSBN010000007.1:16322587-16340318 GCA_027563595.1 Erythroxylum suave | reverse complement strand
GATATACTATCTACCCAGTTACGAGTAGAACAGTGATCAAGATTGTACCAGACATACAACCTAGAGTTTCTAACATTGTGCGCAATGTTGATAAAGGGAAACAGAAGATGTATCCTGAAGGAGAAACAGGTGACCTGACACAAGAGCGGATAGAAGAAGTTGTGAGAAGCATAGATGAAGCATGCGAGGCAGTGTAACCAAGTGGCGTCTATGTTTCACACCATATTTCAAAGGCTTCAGGAAGTAATTGTGGACGTTTCTCTACAGATGCAACCTCTCAGGTAGTTGGAAGAGTGACTGAAGGACCATATAGAACTATTGAGATTGAAGGTATTTTTGTTAACTTAGAGTTCTTTGTGCACTTGATTATGCACTTTAGACCCTTGAGTTCTATATCTTCAATGAAAGAAGTCCTTCACCTTCTTAGAAAAACCATTCCAAAAGTACCTAGACCTGATGACCTTGATCTCCCCGAAGGCAAACAATTTGTCAAACCCCCTGCCCTGAAAATCATAGAATTAGATGTCTTACCTTCAGAAACAGTCGTTGCTACATACTTCTCTCCATTAAGTGCACCATAAGAAACTACTATTGAAATGGAAGAATAAATTCAATCACAACAGTAGTGTCAGGAAACCTTGGTGAAGGAAATTGAAGAAATTTATGATAAGGTTGATGATGTGCATGACTCAGTGGGTGATCTATATGAGGAAGTAGCCTATCTACCGGTTACGATGTTTTAATTTTGATGACAAACTAATAATAATAACGTTAGAAACAAATGAATGTTTTGACAAGTGTATTAAGTGTGCAGCACAAAACACAGAAGAAGCACAAAACACAGAAGAAGCGCAAAGCACATAAGAATTACAAAATACAAACGATACTCAGAAGAAGTTACGTCAATACATCAAACGGTTACTTAGTTGAAGTTAGTTACAGAACTCAACTAAATAGCGGTTTTCAAGAATTAAGAAACAGTTGTCAAGATTCAAGAAGAGGTTATCAAAGATCAAGAAGCAATTAGAAACTGAGATTATAAATACAATTCTCAATTGAAGCTTCGGGCTAATAAAGGAATATACGATATCAGTGATCTTTGAGAGCTTACTTACAAAAGAGATTTTTGTAGTGCGATACTAAGAGAGCCATTATTACTGTAACAAAAGCTCACACTATCTTTCTAGTAAGAGAGAGAAAATACTGAAAGCCTGAAGAGGCTACGTTAGCAGAAAGAATACTTTGTGAAAGAGACCTGAAGATGCTCTGAAAGGAAAGAAAGAATATTTGTAGTTGTTTGAAGTATAGTGGAACACTCAGACGAACTCTGAGGACTGGACGTAGCCCATGGTTTGGGGTGAACCAGTATGAAATCGTAGCGTCTATACTCTAACCTTTTACTTCAGTTTATTTCTATTGTTAAACGTTTTTTTATAGAAGTAATTTGCGATTCGATTTCATAACAATTCTCGTATAAACTTTGTAACACTCTTTTAACAAGTTCTTATAATTCGTATTCACGAAGAGGATACACCATTCAACCCCCCCTTTCTTGTGTATCTAGTTTATCATATACAAGTTCTTTATTAACGTGTGATTCATTTCAACACACACATTAATAATTTTTTAGTCCCTCAGACTTTGTAACTGTTCCTAAATATATTCCATGAAAACTCAAGCTTATTACAAGTCCAAAAGGTTTTTATTTAAACTTTATTATTATTATTAAACCGGGACTTAGTTTATTACTCGGAGGCAAACATTAGTAATGAATGTCGATCCGGTTACTCAACTAAATCATTTATTAACAGCTTGGTTAAAAATTCGTTATGCCTTTTTACACGAAGGCTCACATTTATGATGCATGTCAATCCAATTACTCAGCTATTATCACGTTTTCAACTAGCAACTAGCTCTATTCATAACCCAAGGCCCAGTAGAATAGCGATTTATTTAACAAATTCTTTTTTTTCAAATTTATTGCCTACCTTGTTGCTTTTACCTATTCGTTTTCATGAAAAATACTAGTTAAGTTACTTAAGTTAAAAGACATCAAATTATGAATTTGAAACAATCTACAAGGTGCTAAATTATACTAAGTCCTAATTAGGCTATATATTTATCCAAAGGCCCCCTAATTCACTAATTTTGCAGGCTAATGATCGTTCACAACCTAGTAGACTACATCAAAAATTAAATGAATTTCTATCAATCTAAGCCATTGACACATTCACACACTTCGCATAAAGCAATCTAACACTATCGTATCGTATTCAAAATCACATACAAAAGCAAAAACCCATTCTTGAACAACACATTGTCCTCAATGTGAGAAGGAAACACACACAAGCACATAAAACAAAATAAAGCAAAAGAATTAAAGTAAATAAAGAATGAATAAAATTGAAAATGAAAATAAAAACATAAATAAACAAAAACAAATTAGAACTAAATGTTAATTTGGGAAATAAAAAATGGGTTAGGTATGAATCCTAAGGAGATGGAGGTGGTGATGGTGTTTTCTTGAGAGTCTTTATGAATCGCTAATGGTTTATTGGAATCAAAACTAACTATCACTAACATATTCAAACAAAATCAAAATATTTGCTAGTTTATGGTCTTTAGCTTGACCTTTCATCCAGGAAGACATTTTTAATTAGTCGGAGATAAGGAAATCACTTCCTTATCTTTGAGAAATGTTGCTCCAAAATACAGCATGCACTTATACCCATTAACCTTAAAAGTCTCCTTATTACCATTTTCCAATTTGAGTACTCCATGGTCAAAAACTTGAATGACTATAAAATTCCACTCCATCTAGACTTTAACTTCCCTGGAAATAGCCTTAATCGAGAGTTATATAGAAAAATAGTATCTCTTACTTTGAATTCCTTTTACTTGAGATATGTGTTGTTCCATTTCTTTACCTTTTCCTTATAGAGTTTGGCATTTTCATAAGCATTAAAATGAAATTCTTCAAGTTCATCCAATTAGAGAAGTTGCCTTTCGCTGGCTTGCTTCTAATCAAAGTTTAGTACTTTGATCGCCCAGTACATTCGGTGTTCCAGTTAACCATTAGTCTGCAGATGATAAGGTGTAGCAACTCAGTGATGTATTCCCATATCATTTAAGGAGGGTATCAAAATATTTTTTCTAAAAATTTGCACCTGCATCACTTATTATTGTATATGGAAATCCAAACCCGTTAATTAGTCATTTAATGGACTTTTACACCACCTTCCCATCATTGGTTAGAGATGCTATCGCTTTGACCCAATGCAAGACACAATCGAACCCCACTAGAATGTACATGTTCCCATTGAAGATGGGAATGGACCCATAAAATCAATTCCCCAAACAACGAATACTTCGACCTCCTAAATGTTGGATAAATGCTTCTCCTCTCTCTTGGAGATGTTACCTATCATCTAGCATCGATCACATTATGTCATATAGGTTTGTGCATCCTTAAACAATTGCGGCCAGTAAAATCCACTCTCTAATATCTGAGCTGCCATTTCGTTAGTTCCATAATGCCCAACATATTACCATTGATGACATTTCTTAAGGATGTCTAAAATTTCCTCATCCGGAATGTAACGTCGCATTAGCCTATCTGCACAGGCTCTATATAGGGTTGGTTCATCCCATATATAATAGTTACAGTCATGTAAGAACTTCTTCCTTTATTGGTAAGAGATATCTGATGGATGCTTACTACTAGCAACATAATTGGTGATATCTGCAAACTAGGATGTAGTCAAGCTTTCGAGTAGCATCAGAGTTTCATTGGGGAAATTTTTGTTAATATCCTTACTTGGCTTGCATTCCCCTCCCTTAAGTTTGGATAAGTGGTCTACAACCACATTTTCTGCTCCTTTATCATATTCTTCCAAAAGTATACCCATCGAATGAGTCTTGGTTTTACGTCTTTCTTGTTGAAAAGGTATTTTAGTGCCGTGTGGTTGCAATTTGGGAGAAATCTTTAATGAAGCCATGATGAAATCCTAAATCACCTAAGAATCCTCGCACACCTTTTATATTGCTTGGTAATGGGAGTTTCTCTATCACATCTGTCTTTGCTCTATTGACTTCGAATGTCAACTGGGAGATTTTATGTCCTAGCATTATCCCCTCTTATACCATAAAATGACATTTCTCCCAATTAAGTACCAAATGTGATTCTTTACATCTTTGAAGAACCTTATCCAAATTAGTTAACACATGTCAAAAGAATCTCCAAAAACTGAAAAATCATCTATGAACACCTCCATTATGCCTTCTATCATGTTGACGAAGATTGACATCATGCACCTTTAAAATATGGTTGGAGCATTGCAAAGTTTGAAGGGCTTCCGTTTGTATGCGAAAGTCCTGTAGGGGTAAGTGAATGTGGTTTTCTCCTGATCATCAAGGTAAATAAAAATCTAATTATGGCCCGAGTATGCATCTAGGAAACAATAAAATTAGTGGCCAGCTACCCTTTCTATCATCTGGTCTATAAATGTGAGAGGAAAGTGATCTTTCTTAGTTATGATGTTGAGTTTGCGATAATCTATACATACTCTCTACCTTGTGACTATTCTGGTTGAAATTACTTCTTCACTTTCGCTCCCTATCACCATAATTCCCCCCTTTTTAGGTATGCATTGCACTAAGCTGACCTAATCACTATCAGAAATGAGATAAATTATCCCTGCATCTAGGAGTTTGAGGATTTCCTTCTTGACCACCTCCTTCATATTGGGATTCAACCTTCGTTGATGCTCCCTCACCATTCTACATCCTTCCTCTAAATTTATTCAATGCATGCAGATATTCGGGCCCATTCCTCGAATGTTAGCAATTTGTCAACTGATGGCTTTCACCTGCCTCTTAACAACTTGCACTACCTTACTTTCTTGTTTTTCACTCAATTGACTCAAATTATTATTAGTAAAGTTTGACCTTCACTAAGGAATTTATACCTGAGGTGCGCAAGTAAGGGCTTAAGCTAATGTTAGAGGTTTCTTTGAAGATGGTGGTGTGGGTGCGTCGGTCTGAACTAATTTGTCCTAATGCACTGGAACATTTGTCCCCTCCATCTCATCATCTTCTTTAGATTCAAGATTCTGGTGTTCATTGTCATTCTCTACTTCTAAGGATTTCACTTCTACAATGCAACTATCATTTTTTTCTTGAAATTTTTGATCCAATGTTTCAACTTTCATACATGCACTTCTCATTATTGGATTCTTTAAAGACTTATTCATATTGAATTCAACCTAATATTCGCCTATTTGCAGTGTAAATTTACCTTCGTGGACATCAATTATAACCCTTTCGGTGTTCATAAATGGTCTACCTAAGATCAGTGGGTTATTGTGATCTTCTTCAAAATTAAAAACCATAAAATCCACTGGAATAATGAACTTATCTACTCGTATCAGAACATCTTCCATGACTCCAAAACAACTTTTAATGGGTTGATCAGCCAACTGAATTAACATTGATTTGGGTTTAACCTCTCCTGATCCTAATTTTCTAAATATCAACAAAGGTATAAGATTAATGCTAGTTCCCAAATCTCATAAACATTTTGTAAATTATAAATCACCAACCACACAAGTTATTGTGAGGCTTTTTAGATCTTTCAATTTCGAAGGCATTTAACTAGTAATTATTAAGCCACAAGTACCAGTTAGGTCTACCGTCTGATTATCCTCCCAGGTACGCTTCTTTGATAATATGTCCTTCAAAAATTTTGCATACTTTGGCATATGTTCTAATGCCTCTACAAAGGAAAGATTGATTTGTAACGTCCCTAACTTCTTAACAAACTTTGCAAATTGCTTATCTAACTTCTTCTTTTGTAATTGTTGATTGAAAGGGTACCTTAGGTTGATATGGTGGACGTGCAATATATGGAGGATATTCGCTCATGTCCAGTTCTTTCTCCTTTTCTTAATTCTTCTCGCCTGGCTGGGTAGGCTCCTCTCTTATCCTTGTGGGTGGTTCAATTTCCTTCCTACTTCTAAGTTTGATAGCCTTAAGTTGCTCCTTTGATTTTGTTCTTGAAGTACTTGGAACATTTCCAAAATTTCGTATGGAAATGGAATTTGTCAATTGACTCTTTTGGGCTTATAAATTACAAATGGAAGATGCATGGCTCTTGGTGACTTGCTCAACATTATCTTCTAGCTTCATGTGTGCATCATCTAAAGTTCCAAGCTTATCTAGAATTTTGTCTAACTTGGCATCCATCGAGCTTGCTTTCTCTTGCTAACAGCTCAATTGCCCTAGAGAATGGAACTACCCTTCATTGCTGCTATTTAACTAGGAGAAGTTAGGATGATTCTTCCACCTAGAGTTATATGTATTAGAGTAGGGATTGTTACCCCCTCCTCGTCCAAATTGTTCCTTATACAGTTAACTTGCTCCTAGTTATCATCCCTCATCAAATAGCAGTCCACCGTATCATGATCTAATTGCTCATATAATTCACACTTCAACTATGTGGCCTTAACTGAAGCTGAAGAAGATGTTTTCAAATTATTGAGTTTTCATGTCAAGTTGTCAATCTTAGCTTGCATCTCTTTCATTTGATCAATTGGACAACTCTTGTCTTCTCTCTAAAGGTAGTAAGTTGTCTACTTCCCTCACTTACCTATAAGCAGCTATTTCTCCCCATCTCTTGGATCAACTCCTTAGCTACATCAACAGTGTTACACATCAAAGATCCTCCTGACGCTGCATCGATGGTGCCTTTAGTATGTGGGTTCACTCTGTTATAGAACATCTGCAATAGGAACACCTTGGGTATGTTGTGGTATAGGCATCTCCTTTACAGGACTGCATCTCCTTTACAAGACTTTGTACTATGCTTTATAAATGGACTCCCTGTCACCTTGTTAGAAATTGGTCATTTCCTTAATTATCTTTATGGTCTTTGTCAACGGGAAGTATTTGTCAAGAAAGGCACGCACCAGCTACTCCCACATTGTGATCTTAGTAGGGCTCAGTAAATGATACCAAGCCTTCGATCCATCTCCAAGCGTAAAAGGAAACAACCTAATTCTAATTGCATCTTCCAACATTTGGTGATATTGGAAGGTATCATAAATCTCGAGAAAACTCACAATGCATGCGTTTAGATCTTCATTCTCTAGTCTATACAATTAGACGTTCTACTGAAGCCTGTCCAAAAGGGCTAGCTTGATTTCAAGTGAGACTTCTTGAACAAGCAATCTAGCCACTCCTTGGTTTGCTCGGTTGAACCCTAGCCTCATAAAGTCCATGAGGTTCCTCTGTTATTGCCTCCCAAGGTTGACTTCCTTAACCATATTCCTTTGAAATTCCTTGGCCATTTGTGATTTCTTGATCTCTTCTTCTTCTTCCCATCGAACTTTCCTAAGGGTTCATTCTAAATCTATTGTCTTAATTGCATAACTAGAACCCCTCGTGACTCTTATGTTTAGGAAAGAGATCGATTCCTAAAATAACGAACGAAAAAAAACAAAAATTAAAAATGATTCCACTGCCTTAAACTATAGAACTAAATTGGCTTCCCTGGTTTCACGCCCTAAGTTTTACTATTTATAACCTTAGTAAATTTTGCAAGTGCACGAGTCATTTGCGTAGTACCTAAGGTGTTGATCCCACGAGGAAGGTAAACTAGTCCTAAAATCTAAGGTCAACTAACTTTGCAATAAACCTAAATAAATAACTAATGAAAAAATTAAATCATTCAATAAAAAAATATGAGAATTTAAAGTGTAGAAAAGTCACAGAATAACAAATTCACACAAACAATCTAAAATCAACCTCGAAATAACCAAGTGAGAGAAAGGGGGATTTAATTTGAACCTAAATAAAATCTAACCAATTATGTAATTTTCTACTTAACGGGCCTATACGATCTTAGGGTGAATTACTCTCTCTCGGGTTACAATTCTTAACCCTATTTACCGATCCCTAATTTAAATTATGGAATCGTGATCTCTCGATTTGCGATTGACCTTAAACCTAAATTTGTTCTAAGTTTTCTATTAACCTACTGAGATTCTATGCTCGATCTCTGGTTACACGACTCTACCGGTTTGATTCAATTCTCTACCTACTGATTCACCTAACTCTTGTTAGTGCAAATCGATGATTTTTACTTAGCTCACCCTCCCAATTTATTGCCAAGTTATTAAGAACACAGTTTGAATCACAATTAAATTGAAAGAAAACATTATCAAATAAACTTTATTAATCTTAAGAACTAAAAACCAAAAAGTGATTATAGACAGTAAATCAATACTCAACAATACTATTTCCAATGAATATCTCAATTTCATACATCAGTAAAATTGAAATAAAAGTAAGAAATATTGTGTAAGCAAATTTCAAAGGTAGTGACTGCAAGAAACTACCTGTTCTAGGAAGTACGTCATGTCAAACTTATCTCAATGTCTCTTTTTCTTCATCTTCTTCCTCAATCTCTTGATCTCTCTCTAGGTTTCTCTTGAAATTGGCAGAATGAAACTCTCTTGCATGACTCTTTTGGCTCTCTAAAGACTACTAGTGGTTGTCACATTATGTTCTAGTTTTTATATGGAAGCCCCAGGTTAATGTTTGGGTCAAAACAGTACAAAAAATCTTACAAAACTTGAGTTTTCGTGTCAGCCAGACGCAGGGCACGATCTTGGCAATTCCTGCCATGATCATGGTTAGCGCTTTAACCTTTCTATCATGATCATGGACCATTGTGCACAATTGTGGCTTGATTAAATGCTCTCTGTGATGGTCATGCTCCAAATGCATGATCGTGGCCTGGATGCTGCTGGCTCTTCCTTCTCTGTCAAGATCGTGGCTAATATGCACCATCATGGCTGTCTTTAGCCCGAAACTCCTCAAATCTTCACTGTTCTTCCCCATTTACCCTACAACACTAGCACACACATCAAGGTACCTAAAAAATATAACAATTAAGGTCAAAGATTCAAACAAACCCATAAAAAACACTTAAAAACACAAACTAACATAATTAAACCCTAAATGCACTCTCAACAATCAAATTCACACTAAATACATGAAAAATTACACCCTAAAACATCATACGAAACACATGATCAAATATTTTCAAGAGACAAAAGGTTAAGGCTCAACAGGGGTAGCAAGATGATAGGTGTGCATTAGTATATGTTTTTCTAGGTATTTGGCATATGTTTTCTTGCATAATTGTTGATCATTGTTGTGGTTTAGGATTCATTTTGTATGGTTTCATTAAGACTGATTTTCATTGTTGTTCTTATGTGTTTGATGTTAATTGAGGGTAAGAATTGACTATGTTTTATGTAGGAAGGAAGATGGAGCAACTTGGAGGTTGAATTAGAGACCAAAGAGAAGAAGAAAAGAGGAGTGCATCTATGACCAATTCCCACGATCATGGGAATCATGCAAATTCCCACGGTCATGGGAATTATAATCTGAGACCTTATGCGAGGCTTCATTAAACTTAGGGTTTTTGGACTATAAAAGGATAATTAAGCCTCCATCTTCAAGGAGCGAAGACACCCCTTCTATAGAAACACCATCCTTACGTGAAGAACATATGTTTGGGGCCCTAGGGAAGGATTGAAAATAAGGATCATCATTAAGATTGGGCAAAATAACACATCAGCACCAAAATTCTAGATTTTGGCAAAGAAGAGAAGGAGTCTTTATATTCAATTTTTGATCACTTTGATCTCTTCTATTCGTTGTAAAATGGTGCATTTGAATGTTGATGATGTTATAGAGACCTTGTTAGCCTAATTTAGTTTTAGGGATTGCTTTTGAAATATTTTGTTAGAATTCCTATTTTATTGAATTGAATGAAGTGTCTTTGATAATTACTGTTTTCAATTGTTATCTTGCAACAAATAGAGAGAGTGCGTAAGATGAAATTTGTGTAGGATTATACAACGAGAGTTGGCTACCTATAGACTTACAATCATCACATTAATTGAATAGTTAAAAGAGAGATTGATTACCCATAGGATAGTTTAATAACTAGTCAATTGGTAGAGCCATTGGGTAGGTTGAGAGATAGTCCAATTGATTCCCAATAATTTAATTAGGGACAAGTAGTTGCACCTTGAGAGAGGGTAATTATTACATTGGAAAATTTAGGGTAAGACACAATTCAATGAATAAAATAGGAGGGAGACAAAATAGGGAGAAAAGTAATCTCTAGTCTTTGGATTCTTGAATTATGTAATTGTGGTATTGTTTATCGTTCATCATTAATCTTTTAGTCTTGATTTAATTTTCTAAATTATTTTTCATAAAAACAATTTCATTTCTTAAACAAAGTTTTGTCTAAATAAAGAGATGTCTTGGCATCAATCCCTGCATAATCGATATTCACTTTTTTAACTACAAGTCATGATTTGTTCACTTACGATTTTGAGTGTAAAATAATTAGATAGGTTTTACTATCAACACAAGGGATAATAAAAGGTAGGTCCTTTAAGTCAAGAGTTAAAAAAAGGGGCCTTAATCATCTCTATTAAGCATGCATCCAATAGACTTAAACGAGTTCAAAGCAAGTTCTAAAGGTAATAGCCTAAGGAAGTATCACTCAACAAAGAAATAGAATTATTATGGATGGAGTCATATGGGCTCAATCCTAACAATGGCTAAAATGAAAATTCATTATGCATCTCTACACTACCTGATTGCTCAAATGTCAATTTGTAACCTTATGTAACCAACTACTTTTCATCACTCTATATGCTTCATTTTCTACTCAGGTAGGCTAATCGAAGTTCAAGCATACATTCAATTTAATTCCAACTAGCATCACAAAATTTTATGGCAATATCCATCAGAATAATTCAAGTGCAGTTCCATTGTTGACACAAAACATATGATATGCCTTAACATGCATCCAGCTTAAGAAAATGCAAACAATGCAATTAAGAAAGTCAATGTCACCTTACCACACTTAAAGAACACATCATCCTTAATGTGACATGTCAACCACCAATTAAGGGAAAATGACATCAAATCAAACAAAATAAATCAAACCAAATAAAAGAAACTGAAACAAACAAATAATATCAAAGCAAACAAAAGAAAATTACATCAAACTGAAAAGAAAACATGAAACAAACAAAAATGACGTCAAATTACACAAAAGATATAAAACTAGACAAATAACATAAAACCAAACAAAAGATATTAAACCAAACAAAAACATAACACAATTTAAAAGTTCAGGGTAAGAAAAGCTTATGGGGATTACGGTGGCGACGGTGTTAGCAAAAGAACTTCAAAACTATTCTTATGAAAGAATTTGAGGAATTCATCTTTAAGTAACATTGTTACATATGAACTTGCCACATTTGGGTGCCAACCTCATTGATTTACAATGTCATTTGTTGCTAATTGGAGGTCATTTGGTCATGGATGTGCTGAAATCTGTCAATCTCCATTGGTGCACTTAGTTTCTCCTTACTACTACTTCTTTTAGCTTTGGGACTGCTTAGGATATGGAGGGTTGGAAAGCGGTTATATCGTTGCCCCTCCTATTCTTTACTATATCACGCATCAGAGGATTTCAGAGTTTTATAAAGTGGAATTCCAATATCTTATATCACCTCAAATAAGATATGTCAAACATATTGTATTGAATTGTATGCACATTATCCACACTGAAGTTATAAAACAAAGCCAAATTAGTAACAATATGAGACATGCCAAAATAAATGCTCTTTTTATTTACAACACTCTCTATTAATCTAAAAATCCTATAAGATGTATTGATTTTTATTTTTTGATCCATGCACCATAAAAATAAAAGTTCTTTGGTTGAGCATTTGCTACTTTCAATTTTATTAAACAAATTTAAGCGCATAAATTTACGCAAAAGTAAATTCTTGGCACCACAGATTAAAGAGTTTGGTGTATTGTATGAGTCAAAATGTTCATCACCTATTAGAATTTTCCACTAGTTATCTACATTAAAGTCATTGTGATCATCTAGAATTTTTTTATTTGATAAATCAAAAATTGCATACATGACATGGTAATCAAGTTTATAAACATTGCCTGCTAACCTAATCAAGAATACATCCATTTTAGGGTTATAGTGTACAGTAGTAAAAAACTCAATAGTAATCATACGATAAGTAGACACATCACAACGAATGAACCTATTCCAACCTATGTTTATAGCTAGTTGTTCAATATTTTGCCTCACTCTTATGGTTTCTTACAATTCAAAATCAAATTACCAAGGAGTGACTAATTCTCTATCTCTAAGGTCTCTATAATGTGTACCTTCTTCCTACAAGTAAATAAGGAATGGGACACAATAAGTTACAGCTAAATCGAGCTTACCTTAACAAGAGACTTGGAGGCATAGTTTATCAATCGATTTTTAAACCGCCATCTTCTTTGGTGCCGTTGCAAGAGGAAAACTTGCAAAAATAAGAAAGAGAGGGGTAATTTCGTTTTTAGAGAGAGATAGAAAAATCAGAGCCAAATCCTTGTATTTTTTAATGATTAATGCATGACTAGAGTAAAGGATTGTAAGATTAATGAAAATAAATGAATGAAATAACAAGAATCTAGAAGAAGATGAAGGATTTTAGAGAGTGGAAGGAGAGCTTTCATGGGTTAGAGAGAGGTGTGAAAATTTTAAGAGTGAATGAAAGAAGAAGAAGGGGAGGGAAATTTAAATTTTCCCTCGGATGGGATCCTCACGATCGTGGGAATTCCCATCATTCCAACAATTGTGGGATTTCTCCACGATCATGGGAATGGAGGTTCTTCTACTTATAAACCTTTTTCCAAGCCTAATATGTATTCTCAAGGATCCCACAACCTACAAACACATCAAAATAATATTTCCAACTAGAAATTCTGTAAGAAAACAAATTGAAATTCAAACAAACTCCACAACAACATCAATCAAACCCAAATCAAACCTAATTATAACTGAATGAATTAAACGATTAAATAAACAAAAACAATCAAAAGGAAGTAGAATTCCATAGATTACCTCCTATGTAACACTTCTTTGTCAATAGCTCGACTCTCCATTTTGCTTAAGGCTATTAAGTCAAGAAGAGTTCACTTCTTCTATTAATTTTGATGAAAGTCAAATAATAATAACAATAGAAGTATGTGAACTATTTTGATAAGTTTATTAAGTATGCAGATAAATGTACATAAGACGATATGAAGTCATAAGACAAAGCACAGATATAAGATGATACAAAGTTATAAGACGATATGAAGTCATAAGACGATGCAAAGTTATAAGACGATGCGCAGATATAAGACGATACGAAGTCATAAGATGATGCACAGATGTAAGACAATACAAAGTCATAAGATGATACGAAGTCTTAAGACGATGCGAAGTCATAAGACGAAGCGAAGTCATAAGACAAAGTGCAAACATAAGACGATACGAAGTCATAAGATGAAGCGAAGATATAAGACGAGGTATACAAATCAAATCAAGATGATATAATCTACAATGAAAGTTAGTTAGTTGGAGGTTGTTACAGGACTTAACTAAAAACAGATCTCTGAAGATTCAACAAATGGTTTTTTTGAAGAAGGTCGTTGGCGACTTAGACTATAAATATTAGTGTAGTCATAGATTAAAAAAAAATTACTTACTTTTACTTACATGAAATAACTCTATGATCAAGTGAGTATAAAAAAAATATCCTGAGTGAAAAGAAGGAAGACAGAGATCTAGAATACCTATAGCGTCAGTTTAGAAAAGCTCAAACAATCTCTTTTCTAGTGAAAGGAAGGCTAGAGCTTGAGGAGGATAAGATAGCAGATAAAGAATACTTTATGAAAGAGACCTAAAGAGGCTCTGAAAGAGTAGGAATAATACTTGTAAAATTGAAGAGATAGTGAAATCTCGTATAAAGTCTGAGGACTGGATGTAGTCCAAAGGTTAAGGGTAAGCCAGTATAAATCATGGTGCCATTCTGTAACCCATATCTCTTTAATTTCTTATTGTTAGGAGAAAAGATATTATTTTCACTGTTGCATTACTCAAACAAATTAAGTGTGTTGTTTTGTAATCGTCTGAGTTTTCAAGAAAACTAAGAAGATTTTAAAGATAACTAGCTTAGACGATTTTACACAATTCAACTCCCCTTCTTGTATATTTTACGTATTATAAATGATTTCTATATTAACAAGTGATTTACTTTTGTTAGTATCAGAGCTCAAGTTTCCAAGAAACACTGTTACAAAGTGAGGACAAAGATCCATGGTTGAATACATGATTTTATAGATGAAGGTGCCTTTGTCTTTAGACCCTCTACATTCAGTGGTGAAGACTATCATTATTAGAATGACAGGATGCGACTTTTTATAGAATCCACTCACATTGATCTTTGGGCTATTACTAAAAGTGGTCCATATATTCCAGTAGACTATGAAGGAAAAAGCATCTCTCATGAACAATGGTTAGTTGATCAGAAAGGTCGTGTTCAATTAAACCTAAAGGCCAAGTTCTTTTTAAGTTGTGCTCTAAGCATAAGTGAATCAGGTTCATAATGTGAATCTGGAAAGGAAATGTGGGACACATTAGCCATTGCACATGAAGGCACAAACTAGGTGAAAGAATCCAAAATTGGTATTCTTGTTCATCAGTATGAACTGCAATATGAGCTGTTCAAAATGAAAGGTGATGAGTCTATTGATCAAATGTTTGAACGATTCCAAAAAATTATTAGTGGACTTAAAGCTCTAGGGAGAATCTACGATAGTCAAGATCATATCAGAAAGATTCTCAGAAGTCTTCCAAAAAGATGGAGACCCAAAGTAACAACAACACAAGAGGAGGCTAAGGATTTAAGCAAGCTAAAGTTAGACGAATTGCTTGGTTCACTAAAAATCCATGAAGTAGAGCTTAATGCAGAAGATAAACCTAGAAGGGATAAATCTATTGCATTAAAGGTTGGTCAGAAGAATCAGAAGATGTAGAAAAATAGAAGTACGTCTTCAAAAGTATTAAAGATTGAAGAAATCAAGAATGATGATGCTATTGAATCTGATCAATATTCAAGTGAACATGAAGATGAATTATTCTTCATTTTAAGAAAAATTAGAAGGATGTGGAAAAGAAAAAGGGAAACAAAGACTCCTCTTTCAAAAAGATTAGCAAAGATGATTCGAAGAATGATAAAAGCTCTATTGTCTACTATGGGTGTAATAAACTAAGACATTACAGGTCTGAATGCCCCTTGTCCAAAAGAAAACAAAAGAAGAGCTAGGAAAATGAAAAAGACATGATGGTAACGTAAGAAGATCTAGATTTTTCTAAATCTGAATCCAACTCAGATTCATCAAAACAAGCAAATATATACTCGGTAGCTGAAGGTGAAAGCGATAATGAGGTAATCTCTGACTTTATGATCTTCAGCAAGCCTATTTAGAATTATTAGAAGATTCACGTGCTATTCTAAAACAATATAGATTACTAAAAAGAAGTTTGTTGAAAATTCTAAGAATACAAAAGTCTTAGAAGAAGAAAACGTCTACCATAAGAAACAAGTAGACGATATGAAAAAGAAAGTAACTGTAGATAGATCTGAGGAGATTAATCAGTTAAAACAAAGGATTAATAGTCTTTCAGCATATTTATCAAAATTTACAGAAAGTACAAAAAGAATGAATAATTTTATTAGAAGTTATAGACATCCAAATGATAAAAGTGGTTTAGGATTTTCTGGTAGAAATATTACTCATAATCGTAATGTTCTTCTCAATAGGAAGTTTGCTCCTAATAGAGGGAAAAAGAAACAACATTTTTATTATTATTCCAAGAATAATTATAAGACTAACCCCAACGGACCCAAGAAAATATAATTACCTAAGAAAATATAGTATATATTGCAGATCTCCTTATTTGAAAAAAGCAAACACCATCAATGGTACTTGGATAGTGGCTACTCGCGACACATGACGGGCAGAAGGTCTATGTTCTTAGACCTCCAACTTAAGCATGGAAGATCAATAACTTTTGGAGACAACCAGCAGGGCAAAATTATTGGGATTCGAAAAATTGGTAAAGATTCCTTTTCATCTATTAATAATGTTCTACTAGTTGATGGTTTAAAGCATAAGCTAATCAGTATAAGTTAGTTATGTGATTTTGGTTTTGAAGTATCCTTTAATCAAAATTCTTGTTTAGTTAAAAACAAGGATGGGTCCATATTCTTTTCCACCAAGAGATGAAATAATCTCTATAAAGTTAACTTAGACGATTTAAAAAGTCAAAATATTTCATGTCTTATATCAAAATATGATGAAAAACTGATTTGGCACAAAAAGCTAGGACATGTTCGTTTTAAACATATTTCCAAACTAGTTAGACATGATTTGGTAATAGGGTTCCCAAAGATAAGTTTTAACAAAGACTTCTTTTGTGAGAGTTGTCAGAAAGGAAAACAAGTTAAAGCATCATTTTCGTCTAAGAACGTTATAACTTCATCTAGACCACCAGAGCTATTACATATAGACTTGTTTAGACCTAATAGAAAAGTAAGTCTTGGTGGAAAGGAGTATGGTCTTGTAGTTATTAATGACTTTACTAGATTTTGTTTGATATTGTTTTTATCTCATAAAGATGAATCTTTTAAACGCTTTAAAGTTTTATCCAAAAAGTTACGAAATGAAAAAGGAATTTCTATTGCTGGTGTTCGAAGTGATCATAGTAGAGAATTTGAAGTGAAAAATTTAGAATGTTTTGTAAAGAGAATGGAATTTCCCATAATTTCTCTACTCCTAGAACTCCTCAACAAAATGGAGTTGTAGAGAGAAAGAATAAGATGATTCAAAAAATGACAAGGACTATGCTATGTGAAATGAATCTTCCTCAGTACTTCTGGACAGAAGCTGTAAATACAGCTTGTTATATTCAAAATAGAGTATTTCTGTGACCTATTTTAAATAAAACTTCCTATCAGTTATGGAAGGGAAGAAAGCCAAATATTGCTCACTTTCATTCTTTTGGTTGCAAATGCACTATTTTGAATGAAAAAGAAAATTTGGATAAATTCAATTCTAAGATCAATTTAGGAATTTTTTTAGGTTATTCTATTAGTTCTAAAGCTTATAAAGTTTATAATCTTGTTTTTTAATCTGTTAAAGCATCTATGCATATAAAGTTTGATGATGATTCTCATCTAAATAGGAGAGATGATTCTATGATGAAACTCTATCTACTCCCTTAAACAATAACCCAGACAATTCACCGTTAGACGATCCATCTGATAAAGTAGTAGATATTACTGAAAATATTAGCTTAAGAAAAGACTGGAGATATAAATCTTCACACCCAGAAAACCTGATTATAGAAGAAACATCAAAGGGAGTGAGAACTAGATCTAAGTTTAGGAGAGAGATCAATGTAGCTTTTGTTTCTAAATTAGAATTTAAGAAAATTTATGAAGCTCTTCAAGATTGAGCTTGGATTTTAGCTATGCAAGAGGAGTTAAATCAATTTATAAGGAATAAAGTCTGGTCTCTAGTACGTAAACCATCCAATAAATCTATCGTAGGAACTAGATGGGTATTAAAGAATCAACTAGAGGATTCAGGAAAGGTATCCTATAATAAAGCTAGATTAGTAGCTTAAGGCTATAATCAACAAGAAGGAATATATTATAATGAAACATATGCTCCTGTAGCTAGACTAGAAGCTATTAGGATCTTACTTGCATATGTTGTTTTTCATGAT